>CM075884.1:21950483-22550483 GCA_038021265.1 Cyprinella venusta
TGGTCAAAATTTCGGCCAAAAACGACAGTGTTACCCCTTATGTTTTTTTTTCTGGTCAAAACTTTGACGTCCGATATCTCGGCTCTGGAAGGGTCTAGAGCCTCCATTTTTGCGCGCTGGTCGAAGTCTCGTGGCCCTCTGTCAGAATCCAGAGTTTCAAGAAGATCGGAGGGGGTCAAAATTTCGGCCAAAAACGACAGTGTTACCCCTTATGTTTTTTTTTCTGGTCAAAACTTTGACGTCCGATATCTCGGCTCTGGAAGGGTCTAGAGCCTCCATTTTTGCGCGCTGGTCGAAGTCTCGTGGCCCTCTGTCAGAATCCAGAGTTTCAAGAAGATCGGAGGGGGTCAAAATTTCGGCCAAAAACGACAGACAGTGTTACCCCTTATGTTTTTTTTTTCTGGTCAAAACTTTGACGTCCGATATCTCGGCTCTGGAAGGGTCTAGAGCCTCCATTTTTGCGCGCTGGTCGAAGTCTCGTGGCCCTCTGTCAGAATCCAGAGTTTCAAGAAGATCGGAGGGGGTCAAAATTTTGGCCAAAAAAAAAAACACAGTGTTACCCCTTATGTTTTTTTTTTCTGGTCAAAACTTTGACGTCCGATATCTCGGCTCTGGAAGGGTCTAGAGCCTCCATTTTTGCGCGCTGGTCGAAGTCTCGTGGCCCTCTGTCAGAATCCAGAGTTTCAAGAAGATCGGAGGGGGTCAAAATTTTGGCCAAAAAAAAAAAACACAGTGTTACCCCTTATGTTTTTTTTTCTGGTCAAAACTTTGACGTCCGATATCTCGGCTCTGGAAGGGTCTAGAGCCTCCATTTTTGCGCGCTGGTCGAAGTCTCGTGGCCCTCTGTCAGAATCCAGAGTTTCAAGAAGATCGGAGGGGGTCAAAATTTTGGCCAAAAAAAAAAAACACAGTGTTACCCCTTATGTTTTTTTTTCTGGTCAAAACTTTGACGTCCGATATCTCGGCTCTGGAAGGGTCTAGAGCCTCCATTTTTGCGCGCTGGTCGAAGTCTCGTGGCCCTCTGTCAGAATCCAGAGTTTCAAGAAGATCGGAGGGGGTCAAAATTTTGGCCAAAAAAAAAAAAACACAGTGTTACCCCTTATGTTTTTTTTTTCTGGTCAAAACTTTGACGTCCGATATCTCGGCTCTGGAAGGGTCTAGAGCCTCCATTTTTGCGCGCTGGTCGAAGTCTCGTGGCCCTCTGTCAGAATCCAGAGTTTCAAGAAGATCGGAGGGGGTCAAAATTTTGGCCAAAAAAAAAAAACACAGTGTTACCCCTTATGTTTTTTTTTCTGGTCAAAACTTTGACGTCCGATATCTCGGCTCTGGAAGGGTCTAGAGCCTCCATTTTTGCGCGCTGGTCGAAGTCTCGTGGCCCTCTGTCAGAATCCAGAGTTTCAAGAAGATCGGAGGGGGTCAAAATTTTGGCCAAAAAAAAAAAAACACAGTGTTACCCCTTATGTTTTTTTTTCTGGTCAAAACTTTGACGTCCGATATCTCGGCTCTGGAAGGGTCTAGAGCCTCCATTTTTGCGCGCTGGTCGAAGTCTCGTGGCCCTCTGTCAGAATCCAGAGTTTCAAGAAGATCGGAGGGGGTCAAAATTTTGGCCAAAAAAAAAAAAACACAGTGTTACCCCTTATGTTTTTTTTTTTCTGGTCAAAACTTTGACGTCCGATATCTCGGCTCTGGAAGGGTCTAGAGCCTCCATTTTTGCGCGCTGGTCGAAGTCTCGTGGCCCTCTGTCAGAATCCAGAGTTTCAAGAAGATCGGAGGGGGTCAAAATTTTGGCCAAAAAAAAAAAAACACAGTGTTACCCCTTATGTTTTTTTTTCTGGTCAAAACTTTGACGTCCGATATCTCGGCTCTGGAAGGGTCTAGAGCCTCCATTTTTGCGCGCTGGTCGAAGTCTCGTGGCCCTCTGTCAGAATCCAGAGTTTCAAGAAGATCGGAGGGGGTCAAAATTTTGGCCAAAAAAAAAAAAACACAGTGTTACCCCTTATGTTTTTTTTTCTGGTCAAAACTTTGACGTCCGATATCTCGGCTCTGGAAGGGTCTAGAGCCTCCATTTTTGCGCGCTGGTCGAAGTCTCGTGGCCCTCTGTCAGAATCCAGAGTTTCAAGAAGATCGGAGGGGGTCAAAATTTTGGCCAAAAAAAAAAAACACAGTGTTACCCCTTATGTTTTTTTTTCTGGTCAAAACTTTGACGTCCGATATCTCGGCTCTGGAAGGGTCTAGAGCCTCCATTTTTGCGCGCTGGTCGAAGTCTCGTGGCCCTCTGTCAGAATCCAGAGTTTCAAGAAGATCGGAGGGGGTCAAAATTTTGGCCAAAAAAAAAAAAACACAGTGTTACCCCTTATGTTTTTTTTTCTGGTCAAAACTTTGACGTCCGATATCTCGGCTCTGGAAGGGTCTAGAGCCTCCATTTTTGCGCGCTGGTCGAAGTCTCGTGGCCCTCTGTCAGAATCCAGAGTTTCAAGAAGATCGGAGGGGGTCAAAATTTTGGCCAAAAAAAAAAAACACAGTGTTACCCCTTATGTTTTTTTTTCTGGTCAAAACTTTGACGTCCGATATCTCGGCTCTGGAAGGGTCTAGAGCCTCCATTTTTGCGCGCTGGTCGAAGTCTCGTGGCCCTCTGTCAGAATCCAGAGTTTCAAGAAGATCGGAGGGGGTCAAAATTTTGGCCAAAAAAAAAAAAACACAGTGTTACCCCTTATGTTTTTTTTTCTTGGTCAAAACTTTGACGTCCGATATCTCGGCTCTGGAAGGGTCTAGAGCCTCCATTTTTGCGCGCTGGTCGAAGTCTCGTGGCCCTCTGTCAGAATCCAGAGTTTCAAGAAGATCGGAGGGGGTCAAAATTTTGGCCAAAAAAAAAAAACACAGTGTTACCCCTTATGTTTTTTTTCTGGTCAAAACTTTGACGTCCGATATCTCGGCTCTGGAAGGGTCTAGAGCCTCCATTTTTGCGCGCTGGTCGAAGTCTCGTGGCCCTCTGTCAGAATCCAGAGTTTCAAGAAGATCGGAGGGGGTCAAAATTTTGGCCAAAAAAAAAAAAACCACAGTGTTACCCCTTATGTTTTTTTTTTCTGGTCAAAACTTTGACGTCCGATATCTCGGCTCTGGAAGGGTCTAGAGCCTCCATTTTTGCGCGCTGGTCGAAGTCTCGTGGCCCTCTGTCAGAATCCAGAGTTTCAAGAAGATCGGAGGGGGTCAAAATTTTGGCCAAAAAAAAAAAACCACAGTGTTACCCCTTATGTTTTTTTTTCTGGTCAAAACTTTGACGTCCGATATCTCGGCTCTGGAAGGGTCTAGAGCCTCCATTTTTGCGTGCTGGTCGAAGTCTCGTGGCCCTCTGTCAGAATCCAGAGTTTCAAGAAGATCGGAGGGGGTCAAAATTTTGGCCAAAAAAAAAAAAACACAGTGTTACCCCTTATGTTTTTTTTTTCTGGTCAAAACTTTGACGTCCGATATCTCGGCTCTGGAAGGGTCTAGAGCCTCCATTTTTGCGCGCTGGTCGAAGTCTCGTGGCCCTCTGTCAGAATCCAGAGTTTCAAGAAGATCGGAGGGGGTCAAAATTTTGGCCAAAAAAAAAAAAACACAGTGTTACCCCTTATGTTTTTTTTTTCTGGTCAAAACTTTGACGTCCGATATCTCGGCTCTGGAAGGGTCTAGAGCCTCATTTTTGCGCGCTGGTCGAAGTCTCGTGGCCCTCTGTCAGAATCCAGAGTTTCAAGAAGATCGGAGGGGGTCAAAATTTTGGCCAAAAAAAAAAAACACAGTGTTACCCCTTATGTTTTTTTTTCTGGTCAAAACTTTGACGTCCGATATCTCGGCTCTGGAAGGGTCTAGAGCCTCCATTTTTGCGCGCTGGTCGAAGTCTCGTGGCCCTCTGTCAGAATCCAGAGTTTCAAGAAGATCGGAGGGGGTCAAAATTTTGGCCAAAAAAAAAAACCACAGTGTTACCCCTTATGTTTTTTTTTCTGGTCAAAACTTTGACGTCCGATATCTCGGCTCTGGAAGGGTCTAGAGCCTCCATTTTTGCGCGCTGGTCGAAGTCTCGTGGCCCTCTGTCAGAATCCAGAGTTTCAAGAAGATCGGAGGGGGTCAAAATTTTGGCCAAAAAAAAAAAACACAGTGTTACCCCTTATGTTTTTTTTTTCTGGTCAAAACTTTGACGTCCGATATCTCGGCTCTGGAAGGGTCTAGAGCCTCCATTTTTGCGCGCTGGTCGAAGTCTCGTGGCCCTCTGTCAGAATCCAGAGTTTCAAGAAGATCGGAGGGGGTCAAAATTTTGGCCAAAAAAAAAAAACACAGTGTTACCCCTTATGTTTTTTTTTCTGGTCAAAACTTTGACGTCCGATATCTCGGCTCTGGAAGGGTCTAGAGCCTCCATTTTTGCGCGCTGGTCGAAGTCTCGTGGCCCTCTGTCAGAATCCAGAGTTTCAAGAAGATCGGAGGGGGTCAAAATTTTGGCCAAAAAAAAAAAAACACAGTGTTACCCCTTATGTTTTTTTTTCTGGTCAAAACTTTGACGTCCGATATCTCGGCTCTGGAAGGGTCTAGAGCCTCCATTTTTGCGCGCTGGTCGAAGTCTCGTGGCCCTCTGTCAGAATCCAGAGTTTCAAGAAGATCGGAGGGGGTCAAAATTTTGGCCAAAAAAAAAAAACACAGTGTTACCCCTTATGTTTTTTTTTCTGGTCAAAACTTTGACGTCCGATATCTCGGCTCTGGAAGGGTCTAGAGCCTCCATTTTTGCGCGCTGGTCGAAGTCTCGTGGCCCTCTGTCAGAATCCAGAGTTTCAAGAAGATCGGAGGGGGTCAAAATTTTGGCCAAAAAAAAAAAAACACAGTGTTACCCCTTATGTTTTTTTTTCTGGTCAAAACTTTGACGTCCGATATCTCGGCTCTGGAAGGGTCTAGAGCCTCCATTTTTGCGCGCTGGTCGAAGTCTCGTGGCCCTCTGTCAGAATCCAGAGTTTCAAGAAGATCGGAGGGGGTCAAAATTTTGGCCAAAAAAAAAAAACACAGTGTTACCCCTTATGTTTTTTTTTTCTGGTCAAAACTTTGACGTCCGATATCTCGGCTCTGGAAGGGTCTAGAGCCTCCATTTTTGCGCGCTGGTCGAAGTCTCGTGGCCCTCTGTCAGAATCCAGAGTTTCAAGAAGATCGGAGGGGGTCAAAATTTTGGCCAAAAAAAAAAAAACACAGTGTTACCCCTTATGTTTTTTTTTTCTGGTCAAAACTTTGACGTCCGATATCTCGGCTCTGGAAGGGTCTAGAGCCTCCATTTTTGCGCGCTGGTCGAAGTCTCGTGGCCCTCTGTCAGAATCCAGAGTTTCAAGAAGATCGGAGGGGGTCAAAATTTTGGCCAAAAAAAAAAAAACACAGTGTTACCCCTTATGTTTTTTTTTCTGGTCAAAACTTTGACGTCCGATATCTCGGCTCTGGAAGGGTCTAGAGCCTCCATTTTTGCGTGCTGGTCGAAGTCTCGTGGCCCTCTGTCAGAATCCAGAGTTTCAAGAAGATCGGAGGGGGTCAAAATTTTGGCCAAAAAAAAAAAAACACAGTGTTACCCCTTATGTTTTTTTTTTCTGGTCAAAACTTTGACGTCCGATATCTCGGCTCTGGAAGGGTCTAGAGCCTCCATTTTTGCGCGCTGGTCGAAGTCTCGTGGCCCTCTGTCAGAATCCAGAGTTTCAAGAAGATCGGAGGGGGTCAAAATTTTGGCCAAAAAAAAAAAACACAGTGTTACCCCTTATGTTTTTTTTTCTGGTCAAAACTTTGACGTCCGATATCTCGGCTCTGGAAGGGTCTAGAGCCTCCATTTTTGCGCGCTGGTCGAAGTCTCGTGGCCCTCTGTCAGAATCCAGAGTTTCAAGAAGATCGGAGGGGGTCAAAATTTTGGCCAAAAAAAAAAAACACAGTGTTACCCCTTATGTTTTTTTTTCTGGTCAAAACTTTGACGTCCGATATCTCGGCTCTGGAAGGGTCTAGAGCCTCCATTTTTGCGCGCTGGTCGAAGTCTCGTGGCCCTCTGTCAGAATCCAGAGTTTCAAGAAGATCGGAGGGGGTCAAAATTTTGGCCAAAAAAAAAAAAACACAGTGTTACCCCTTATGTTTTTTTTTCTGGTCAAAACTTTGACGTCCGATATCTCGGCTCTGGAAGGGTCTAGAGCCTCCATTTTTGCGCGCTGGTCGAAGTCTCGTGGCCCTCTGTCAGAATCCAGAGTTTCAAGAAGATCGGAGGGGGTCAAAATTTTGGCCAAAAAAAAAAAAAACACAGTGTTACCCCTTATGTTTTTTTTTCTGGTCAAAACTTTGACGTCCGATATCTCGGCTCTGGAAGGGTCTAGAGCCTCCATTTTTGCGCGCTGGTCGAAGTCTCGTGGCCCTCTGTCAGAATCCAGAGTTTCAAGAAGATCGGAGGGGGTCAAAATTTTGGCCAAAAAAAAAAAACACAGTGTTACCCCTTATGTTTTTTTTTCTGGTCAAAACTTTGACGTCCGATATCTCGGCTCTGGAAGTGTCTAGAGCCTCCATTTTTGCGCGCTGGTCGAAGTCTCGTGGCCCTCTGTCAGAATCCAGAGTTTCAAGAAGATCGGAGGGGGTCAAAATTTTGGCCAAAAAAAAAAAAACACAGTGTTACCCCTTATGTTTTTTTTTCTGGTCAAAACTTTGACGTCCGATATCTCGGCTCTGGAAGGGTCTAGAGCCTCCATTTTTGCGCGCTGGTCGAAGTCTCGTGGCCCTCTGTCAGAATCCAGAGTTTCAAGAAGATCGGAGGGGGTCAAAATTTTGGCCAAAAAAAAAAAAACACAGTGTTACCCCTTATGTTTTTTTTTCTGGTCAAAACTTTGACGTCCGATATCTCAGCTCTGGAAGGGTCTAGAGCCTCCATTTTTGCGCGCTGGTCGAAGTCTCGTGGCCCTCTGTCAGAATCCAGAGTTTCAAGAAGATCGGAGGGGGTCAAAATTTTGGCCAAAACAAAAAAAACACAGTGTTACCCCTTATGTTTTTTTTTTTTCTGGTCAAAACTTTGACGTCCGATATCTCAGCTCTGGAAGGGTCTAGAGCCTCCATTTTTGCGCGCTGGTCGAAGTCTCGTGGCCCTCTGTCAGAATCCAGAGTTTCAAGAAGATCAGAGGGGGTCAAAATTTTGGCCAAAAAAAAAAACACAGTGTTACCCCTTTATGTTTTTTTTTCTGGTCAAAACTTTGACGTCCGATATCTCGGCTCTGGAAGGGTCTAGCGCCTCCATTTTTGCGCGCTGGTCGAAGTCTCGTGGCCTTCTGTCAGAATCCAGAGTTTCAAGAAGATCGGAGGGGGTCAAAATTTTGGCCAAAAAAAAAAAAACACAGTGTTACCCCTTATGTTTTTTTTTTCTGGTCAAAACTTTGACGTCCGATATCTCGGCTCTGGAAGGGTCTAGAGCCTCCATTTT
The DNA here is from genome assembly GCA_038021265.1 of Cyprinella venusta. NCBI lineage: Eukaryota > Metazoa > Chordata > Actinopteri > Cypriniformes > Leuciscidae > Cyprinella > Cyprinella venusta. Next base: position 21,957,922 of record CM075884.1, read on the forward strand.
TGCGCGCTGGTCGAAGTCTCGTGGCCCTCTGTCAGAATCCAGAGTTTCAAGAAGATCGGAGGGGGTCAAAATTTTGCCCAAAAAAAAAAAAACACAGTGTTACCCCTTATGTTTTTTTTTCTGGTCAAAACTTTGACGTCCGATATCTCGGCTCTGGAAGGGTCTAGTGCCTCCATTTTTGCGCGCTGGTCGAAGTCTCGTGGCCCTCTGTCAGAATCCAGAGTTTCAAGAAGATCGGAGGGGGTCAAAATTTTGGCCAAAAAAAAAAAACACAGTGTTACCCCTTATGTTTTTTTTTCTGGTCAAAACTTTGACGTCCGATATCTCGGCTCTGGAAAGGTCTAGAGCCTCCATTTTTGCGCGCTGGTCGAAGTCTCGTGGCCCTCTGTCAGAATCCAGAGTTTCAAGAAGATCGGAGGGGGTCAAAATTTTGGCCAAAAAAAAAAAAAACACAGTGTTACCCCTTATGTTTTTTTTTTTGGTCAAAACTTTGACGTCCGATATCTCGGCTCTGGAAGGGTCTAGAGCCTCCATTTTTGCGCGCTGGTCGAAGTCTCGTGGCCCTCTGTCAGAATCCAGAGTTTCAAGAAGATCGGAGGGGGTCAAAATTTTGGCCAAAAAAACAACAACACAGTGTTACCCCTTATGTTTTTTTTTCTGGTCAAAACTTTGACGTCCGATATCTCGGCTCTGGAAGGGTCTAGAGCCTCCATTTTTGCGCGCTGGTCGAAGTCTCGTGGCCCTCTGTCAGAATCCAGAGTTTCAAGAAGATCGGAGGGGGTCAAAATTTTGGCCAAAAAAAAAAAACACAGTGTTACCCCTTATGTTTTTTTTTTCTGGTCAAAACTTTGACGTCCGATATCTCGGCTCTGGAAGGGTCTAGATCCTCCATTTTTGCGCGCTGGTCGAAGTCTCGTGGCCCTCTGTCAGAATCCAGAGTTTCAAGAAGATCGGAGGGGGTTAAAATTTTGGCCAAAAAAAAAAATCACAGTGTTACCCCTTATGTTTTTTTTTTCTGGTCAAAACTTTGACGTCCGATATCTCGGCTCTGGAAGGGTCTAGAGCCTCCATTTTTGCGCGCTGGTCGAAGTCTCGTGGCCCTCTGTCAGAATCCAGAGTTTCAAGAAGATCGGAGGGGGTCAAAATTTTGGCCAAAAAAAAAAAAACACAGTGTTACCCCTTATGTTTTTTTTTCTGGTCAAAACTTTGACGTCCGATATCTCGGCTCTGGAAGGGTCTAGAGCCTCCATTTTTGCGCGCTGGTCGAAGTCTCGTGGCCCTCTGTCAGAATCCAGAGTTTCAAGAAGATCGGAGGGGGTCAAAATTTTGGCCAAAAAAAAAAAAACACAGTGTTACCCCTTATGTTTTTTTTTCTGGTCAAAACTTTGACGTCCGATATCTCGGCTCTGGAAGGGTCTAGAGCCTCCATTTTTGCGCGCTGGTCGAAGTCTCGTGGCCCTCTGTCAGAATCCAGAGTTTCAAGAAGATCGGAGGGGGTCAAAATTTTGGCCAAAAAAAAAAAAACAGTGTTACCTCTTATGTTTTTTTTTCTGGTCAAAACTTTGACGTCCGATATCTCGGCTCTGGAAGGGTCTAGAGCCTCCATTTTTGCGCGCTGGTCGAAGTCTCGTGGCCCTCTGTCAGAATCCAGAGTTTCAAGAAGATCGGAGGGGGTCAAAATTTTGGCCAAAAAAAAAAAACCACAGTGTTACCCCTTATGTTTTTTTTTCTGGTCAAAACTTTGACGTCCGATATCTCGGCTCTGGAAGGGTCTAGAGCCTCCATTTTTGCGCGCTGGTCGAGGTCTCGTGGCCCTCTGTCAGAATCCAGAGTTTCAAGAAGATCGGAGGGGGTCAAAATTTTGGCCAAAAAAAAAAAACACAGTGTTACCCCTTATGTTTTTTTTTCTGGTCAAAACTTTGACGTCCGATATCTCGGCTCTGGAAGGGTCTAGAGCCTCCATTTTTGCGCGCTGGTCGAAGTCTCGTGGCCCTCTGTCAGAATCCAGAGTTTCAAGAAGATCGGAGGGGGTCAAAATTTTGGCCAAAAAAAAAAAAACACAGTGTTACCCCTTATGTTTTTTTTTCTGGTCAAAACTTTGACGTCCGATATCTCGGCTCTGGAAGGGTCTAGAGCCTCCATTTTTGCGCGCTGGTCGAAGTCTCGTGGCCCTCTGTCAGAATCCAGAGTTTCAAGAAGATCGGAGGGGGTCAAAATTTTGGCCAAAAAAAAAAAAACACAGTGTTACCCCTTATGTTTTTTTTTCTGGTCAAAACTTTGACGTCCGATATCTCGGCTCTGGAAGGGTCTAGAGCCTCCATTTTTGCGCGCTGGTCGAAGTCTCGTGGCCCTCTGTCAGAATCCAGAGTTTCAAGAAGATCGGAGGGGGTCAAAATTTTGGCCAAAAAAAAAACCCCACAGTGTTACCCCTTATGTTTTTTTTTCTGGTCAAAACTTTGACGTCCGATATCTCGGCTCTGGAAGGGTCTAGAGCCTCCATTTTTGCGCGCTGGTCGAAGTCTCGTGGCCCTCTGTCAGAATCCAGAGTTTCAAGAAGATCGGAGGGGGTCAAAATTTTGGCCAAAAAAAAAAAACACAGTGTTACCCCTTATGTTTTTTTTTTCTGGTCAAAACTTTGACGTCCGATATCTCGGCTCTGGAAGGGTCTAGAGCCTCCATTTTTGCGCGCTGGTCGAAGTCTCGTGGCCCTCTGTCAGAATCCAGAGTTTCAAGAAGATCGGAGGGGGTCAAAATTTTGGCCAAAAAAAAAAAAACACAGTGTTACCCCTTATGTTTTTTTTTCTGGTCAAAACTTTGACGTCCGATATCTCGGCTCTGGAAGGGTCTAGAGCCTCCATTTTTGCGCGCTGGTCGAAGTCTCGTGGCCCTCTGTCAGAATCCAGAGTTTCAAGAAGATCGGAGGGGGTCAAAATTTTGGCCAAAAAAAAAAAACCACAGTGTTACCCCTTATGTTTTTTTTTCTGGTCAAAACTTTGACGTCCGATATCTCGGCTCTGGAAGGGTCTAGAGCCTCCATTTTTGCGCGCTGGTCGAAGTCTCGTGGCCCTCTGTCAGAATCCAGAGTTTCAAGAAGATCGGAGGGGGTCAAAATTTTGGCCAAAAAAAAAAAAACAGTGTTACCCCTTATGTTTTTTTTTCTGGTCAAAACTTTGACGTCCGATATCTCGGCTCTGGAAGGGTCTAAAGCCTCCATTTTTGCGCGCTGGTCGAAGTCTCGTGGCCCTCTGTCAGAATCCAGAGTTTCAAGAAGATCAGAGGGGGTCAAAATTTTGGCCAAAAAAAAAAAACCACAGTGTTACCCCTTATGTTTTTTTTTCTGGTCAAAACTTTGACGTCCGATATCTCGGCTCTGGAAGGGTCTAGAGCCTCCATTTTTGCGCGCTGGTCGAGGTCTCGTGGCCCTCTGTCAGAATCCAGAGTTTCAAGAAGATCGGAGGGGGTCAAAATTTTGGCCAAAAAAAAAAAACACAGTGTTACCCCTTATGTTTTTTTTTTCTGGTCAAAACTTTGACGTCCGATATCTCGGCTCTGGAAGGGTCTAGAGCCTCCATTTTTGCGCGCTGGTCGAAGTCTCGTGGCCCTCTGTCAGAATCCAGAGTTTCAAGAAGATCGGAGGGGGTCAAAATATTGGCCAAAAAAAAAAAACACAGTGTTACCCCTTATGTTTTTTTTTCTGGTCAAAACTTTGACGTCCGATATCTCGGCTCTGGAAGGGTCTAGAGCCTTCATTTTTGCGCGCTGGTCGAAGTCTCGTGGCCCTCTGTCAGAATCCAGAGTTTCAAGAAGATCGGAGGGGGTCAAAATTTTGGCCAAAAAAAAAAACACAGTGTTACCCCTTATGTTTTTTTTTCTGGTCAAAACTTTGACGTCCGATATCTCGGCTCTGGAAGGGTCTAGAGCCTCCATTTTTGCGCGCTGGTCGAAGTCTCGTGGCCCTCTGTCAGAATCCAGAGTTTCAAGAAGATCGGAGGGGGTCAAAATTTTGGCCAAAAAAAAAAACCCACAGTGTTACCCCTTATGTTTTTTTTTCTGGTCAAAACTTTGATGTCCGATATCTCGGCTCTGGAAGGGTCTAGAGCCTCCATTTTTGCGCGCTGGTCGAAGTCTCGTGGCCCTCTGTCAGAATCCAGAGTTTCAAGAAGATCGGAGGGGGTCAAAATTTTGGCCAAAAAAAAAAAAACACAGTGTTACCCCTTATGTTTTTTTTTTTCTGGTCAAAACTTTGACGTCCGATATCTCGGCTCTGGAAGGGTCTAGAGCCTCCATTTTTGCGCGCTGGTCGAAGTCTCGTGGCCCTCTGTCAGAATCCAGAGTTTCAAGAAGATCGGAGGGGGTCAAAATTTTGGCCAAAAAAAAAAAACACAGTGTTACCCCTTATGTTTTTTTTTCTGGTCAAAACTTTGACGTCCGATATCTCGGCTCTGGAAGGGTCTAGAGCCTCCATTTTTGCGCGCTGGTCGAAGTCTCGTGGCCCTCTGTCAGAATCCAGAGTTTCAAGAAGATCGGAGGGGGTCAAAATTTTGGCCAAAAAAAAAAAAACACAGTGTTACCCCTTATGTTTTTTTTTCTGGTCAAAACTTTGACGTCCGATATCTCGGCTCTGGAAGGGTCTAGAGCCTCCATTTTTGCGCGCTGGTCGAAGTCTCGTGGCCCTCTGTCAGAATCCAGAGTTTCAAGAAGATCGGAGGGGGTCAAAATTTTGGCCAAAAAAAAAAAAACACAGTGTTACCCCTTATGTTTTTTTTTTCTGGTCAAAACTTTGACGTCCGATATCTCGGCTCTGGAAGGGTCTAGAGCCTCCATTTTTGCGCGCTGGTCGAAGTCTCGTGGCCCTCTGTCAGAATCCAGAGTTTCAAGAAGATCGGAGGGGGTCAAAATTTTGGCAAAAAAAAAAAAACACAGTGTTACCCCTTATGTTTTTTTTTTTCTGGTCAAAACTTTGACGTCCGATATCTCGGCTCTGGAAGGGTCTAGAGCCTCCATTTTTGCGCGCTGGTCGAAGTCTCGTGGCCCTCTGTCAGAATCCAGAGTTTCAAGAAGATCGGAGGGGGTCAAAATTTTGGCCAAAAAAAAAAACACAGTGTTACCCCTTATGTTTTTTTTTTCTGGTCAAAACTTTGACGTCCGATATCTCGGCTCTGGAAGGGTCTAGAGCCTCCATTTTTGCGCGCTGGTCGAAGTCTCGTGGCCCTCTGTCAGAATCCAGAGTTTCAAGAAGATCGGAGGGGGTCAAAATTTTGGCCAAAAAAAAAAAACACAGTGTTACCCCTTATGTTTTTTTTTTCTGGTCAAAACTTTGACGTCCGATATCTCGGCTCTGGAAGGGTCTAGAGCCTCCATTTTTGCGCGCTGGTCGAAGTCTCGTGGCCCTCTGTCAGAATCCAGAGTTTCAAGAAGATCGGAGGGGGTCAAAATTTTGGCCAAAAAAAAAAAACACAGTGTTACCCCTTATGTTTTTTTTTCTGGTCAAAACTTTGACGTCCGATATCTCGGCTCTGGAAGGGTCTAGAGCCTCCATTTTTGCGCGCTGGTCGAAGTCTCGTGGCCCTCTGTCAGAATCCAGAGTTTCAAGAAGATCGGAGGGGGTCAAAATTTTGGCCAAAAAAAAAAAACACAGTGTTACCCCTTATGTTTTTTTTTCTGGTCAAAACTTTGACGTCCGATATCTCGGCTCTGGAAGGGTCTAGAGCCTCCATTTTTGCGCGCTGGTCGAAGTCTCGTGGCCCTCTGTCAGAATCCAGAGTTTCAAGAAGATCGGAGGGGGTCAAAATTTTGGCCAAAAAAAAAAACACAGTGTTACCCCTTATGTTTTTTTTTTCTGGTCAAAACTTTGACGTCCGATATCTCGGCTCTGGAAGGGTCTAGAGCCTCCATTTTTGCGCGCTGGTCGAAGTCTCGTGGCCCTCTGTCAGAATCCAGAGTTTCAAGAAGATCGGAGGGGGTCAAAATTTTGGCCAAAAAAAAAAAACACAGTGTTACCCCTTATGTTTTTTTTTCTGGTCAAAACTTTGACGTCCGATATCTCGGCTCTGGAAGGGTCTAGAGCCTCCATTTTTGCGTGCTGGTCGAAGTCTCGTGGCCCTCTGTCAGAATCCAGAGTTTCAAGAAGATCGGAGGGGGTTAAAATTTTGGCCAAAAAAAAAAAAAACACAGTGTTACCCCTTATGTTTTTTTTTTTCTGGTCAAAACTTTGATGTCCGATATCTCGGCTCTGGAAGGGTCTAGAGCCTCCATTTTTGCGCGCTGGTCGAAGTCTCGTGGCCCTCTGTCAGAATCCAGAGTTTCAAGAAGATCGGAGGGGGTCAAAATTTTGGCCAAAAAAAAAAAACACAGTGTTACCCCTTATGTTTTTTTTTTCTGGTCAAAACTTTGACATCCGATATCTCGGCTCTGGAAGGGTCTAGAGCCTCCATTTTTGCGCGCTGGTCGAAGTCTCGTAGCCCTCTGTCAGAATCCAGAGTTTCAAGAAGATCGGAGGGGGTCAAAATTTTGGCCAAAAAAAAAAACACAGTGTTACCCCTTATGTTTTTTTTTCTGGTCAAAACTTTGACGTCCGATATCTCGGCTCTGGAAGGGTCTAGAGCCTCCATTTTTGCGCGCTGGTCGAAGTGTCGTGGCCCTCTGTCAGAATCCAGAGTTTCAAGAAGATCGGAGGGGGTCAAAATTTTGGCCAAAAAAAAAAAAACACAGTGTTACCCCTTATGTTTTTTTTTCTGGTCAAAACTTTGACGTCCGATATCTCGGCTCTGGAAGGGTCTAGAGCCTCCAATTTTGCGCGCTGGTCGAAGTCTCGTTGCCCTCTGTCAGAATCCAGAGTTTCAAGAAGATCGGAGGGGGTCAAAATTTTGGCCAAAAAAAAAACACAGTGTTACCCCTTATGTTTTTTTTTCTGGTCAAAACTTTGACGTCCGATATCTCGGCTCTGGAAGGGTCTAGAGCCTCCATTTTTGCGCGCTGGTCGAAGTCTCGTGGCCCTCTGTCAGAATCCAGAGTTTCAAGAAGATCGGAGGGGGTCAAAATTTTGGCCAAAAAAAAAAACACAGTGTTACCCCTTATGGTTTTTTTTTTGGTCAAAACTTTGACGTCCGATATCTCGGCTCTGGAAGGGTCTAGAGCCTCCATTTTTGCGTGCTGGTCGAAGTCTCGTGGCCCTCTGTCAGAATCCAGAGTTTCAAGAAGATCGGAGGGGGTCAAAATTTTGGCCAAAAAAAAAAACAGTGTTACCCCTTATGTTTTTTTTTTCTGGTCAAAACTTTGACGTCCGATATCTCGGCTCTGGTAGGGTCTAGAGCCTCCATTTTTGCACGCTGGTCGAAGTCTCGTGGCCCTCTGTCAGAATCCAGAGTTTCAAGAAGATCGGAGGGGGTCAAAATTTTGGCCAAAAAAACCCCCACAGTGTTACCCATTATGTTTTTTTTTCTGGTCAAAACTTTGACGTCCGATATCTCGGCTCTGGAAGGGTCTAGAGCCTCCATTTTTGCGCGCTAGTCGAAAAAAAAAACATAAGGGGTAACACTGTCGTTTTTTTTTTTTTGGCCGAAATTTTGACCCCCTCCGATCTTCTTGAAACTCTGGATTCTGACAGAGGGCCACGAGACTTCGACCAGCGCGCAAAAATGGAGGCTCTAGACGCTTCCAGAGCCGAGATATCGGACGTCAAAGTTTTGACCCGAAAAAAAAACATAAGGGGTAACACTGTGGGGGTTTTTTTGGCCAAATTTTGACCCCCTCCGATCTTCTTGAAACTCTGGATTCTGACAGAGGGCCACGAGACTTCGACCAGCGCGCAAAAATGGAGGCTCTAGACCCTTCCAGAGCCGAGATATTGGACGTCAAAGTTTTGACCCGAAAAAAAACAAGGGGTAACACTGTTTTTTTTTTTTGGCCAAAATTTTGACCCCCTCCGATCTTCTTGAAACTCTGGATTCTGACAGAGGGCCACGAGATTTCGACCAGCGCGCAAAAATGGAGGCTCTAGACCCTTCTAGAGCCGAGATATCGGACGTCAAAGTTTTGACCTGAAAAAAAAAACATAAGGGGTAACACTGTTTTTTTTTTGGCCAAAATTTTGACCCCCTCCGATCTTCTTGAAACTCTGGATTCTGACAGAGGGCCACGAGACTTCGACCAGCGCGCAAAAATGGAGGCTCTAGACCCTTCCAGAGCAGAGATATCGGACGTCAAAGTTTTGACCCGAAAAAAAAACATAAGGGATAACACTGTGCTTTTTTTTTGGCCGAAATTTTGACCCCCTCCGATCTTTTTGAAACTCTGGATTCTGACAGAGGGCCACGAGACTTCGACCAATGCGCAAAAATGGAGGCTCTAGACCCTTCCAGAGCCGAGATATCGAACGTCAAAGTTTTGACCCGAAAAAAAAAACATAAGGGGTAACACTTTTGTTTGTTTTTTTTGGCCGAAATTTTGACCCCCTCCGATCTTCTTGAAACTCTGGATTCTGACAGAGGGCCACGAGACTTCGACCAGCGCGCAAAAATGGAGGCTCTAGACCCTTCCAGAGCCGAGATATCGGACGTCAAAGTTTTGACCCGAAAAAAAAACATAAGGGGTAACACTGTGTTTTTTTTTTTGGCCAAAATTTTGACCCCTCCGATCTTCTTGAAACTCTGAATTCTGACAGAGGGCCACGAGACTTCGACCAGCGCGCAAAAATGGAGGCTCTAGACCCTTCCAGAGCCGAGATATCGGACGTCAAAGTTTTGACCCGAAAAAAAAACATAAGGGGTAACACTGTTGTTTTTTTTTTGGCCAAAATTTGACCCCCTCCGATCTTCTTGAAACTCTGGATTCTGACAGAGGGCCACGAGACTTCGACCAGCGCGCAAAAATGGAGTCTCTAGACCCTTCCAGAGCCGAGATATTGGACGTCAATTTTTGACCCGAAAAAAAAAACATAAGGGGTAACACTGTTGTTTTTTTTTTGGCCGAAATTTTGACCCCCTCCGATCTTCCTCTGATCAGAGTTTCAAGAAGATCGGAGGGGGTCAAAATTTCGGCCAAAAAAAAAAAAAACAACAGTGTTACCCCTTATGGGTTTTTTTTTCGGGTCAAAATTTTGACGTCCGATATCTCGGCTCTGGAAGGGTCTAGAGCCTCCATTTTTGCGCGCTGGTCGAAGTCTCGTGGCCCTCTGTCAGAATCCAGAGTTTCAAGAAGATCGGAGGGGGTCAAAATTTTGGCCAAAAAAAAAAAAACTACAGTGTTACCCCTTACATTTTTTTTTTTCGGGTGGAAATTTTGACGTCCGATATCTCAGCTCTGGAAGGGTCTAGAGCCTCCATTTTTGCACTCAGGTCTAAGTCTCATGGCCCTCTATCAGAATCCAGAGTTTTGAGAAGATTGGGGAAACTTAATTTTTCGTCCAAAAAAAAAAAAAAACGGAAGGGGTAACACTGTGGTTTTTTTTTTCGGGTCGAAATTTTGAGTTTCGATATCTCAGCTCTGGAAGGGTCTAGAGCCTCCATTTTTGCACTCAGGTCTAAGTCTCATGGCCCTCTATCAGAATCCAGAGTTTTGAGAAGATTGGGGAAACTTAATTTTTCGCCCCAAAAAAACGTAAGGGGTAACATTGTCGTTTTTTTTTTTCGGGTCAAAATTTTGAGTTTCGATATCTCAGCTCTGAAAGGGTCTAGAGCCTCCATTTTTCCCTTCAGGTCTAAATCTCATGGCCCTCTATCAGAATCCAGAGTTTTGAGAAGATTGGGGAAACTTAATTTTCACCCCCCCCCAAAAAAAAAAAGTAAGGCGTAAGGGGTAACACTGTCGTTTTTTTTTCTGGTCGAAATTTTGAGTTTCGATATCTCAACTCTGGAAGGGTCTAGAGCCTCCATTATTGCACTCAGGTCTAAGTCTCATGGCCCTCTATCAGAATCCAGAGTTTTGAGAAGATTGGGGAAACTTAACTTTTCGCCCCCCAAAAAAAAACGTAAGGGGTAACACTGTCGTTTTTTTTTTTCTGGCCGAAATTTTGAGTTTCGATATCTCAGCTCTGGAAGGGTCTAGAGCCTCCATTTTTGCACTCAGGTCTAAGTCTCATGGCCCTCTATCAGAATCCAGAGTTTTGAGAAGATTGGGGAAACTTAATTTTTCACCCGAAAAAAAAAAAAAAAAAACGTAAGGGGTAACACTTTCGTTTTTTTTCTGGTCGAAATTTTGAGTTTCGATATCTCAGCTCTGGAAGGGTCTAGAGCCTCAATTTTTGCACTCAGGTCTAAGTCTCATGGCCCTCTATCAGAATCCAGAGTTTGAAGAAGATCGGAGGGGGTCAAAATTTTGGCCAAAAAAAAAAAACTACAGTGTTACCCCTTACATTTTTTTTTTCGGGTGGAAATTTTGACGTCCGATATCTCAGCTCTGGAAGGGTCTAGAGCCTCCATTTTTGCACTCAGGTCTAAGTCTCATGGCCCTCTATCAGAATCCAGAGTTTTGAGAAGATTGGGGAAACTTAATTTTTCGTCCAAAAAAAAACAAAACGGAAGGGGTAACACTGTCGTTTTTTTTTTCGGGTCGAAATTTTGAGTTTCGATATCTCAGCTCTGGAAAGGTCTAGAGCCTCAATTTTTGCACTCAGGTCTAAGTCTCATGGCCCTCTATCAGAATCCAGAGTTTTGAGAAGATTGGGGAAACTTAATTTTTCACCCGAAAAAAAAAAAAAAAAAAAACGTAAGGGGTAACACTTTCGTTTTTTTTCTGGTCGAAATTTTGAGTTTCGATATCTCAGCTCTGGAAGGGTCTAGAGCCTCAATTTTTGCACTCAGGTCTAAGTCTCATGGCCCTCTATCAGAATCCAGAGTTTGAAGAAGATTGGGGAAACTTAATTTTTCGCCCTAAAAAAAAACATAAGGGGTAACACTGTCGTTTTTTTTCTGGTCGAAATTTTGTGTTTCGATATCTCAGCTCTGGAAGGGTCTAGAGCCTCCAATTTTGCATTCAGGTCTTAGTCTCATGGCCCTCTATCAGAATCCAGAGTTTTGAGAAGATTCAAGAAACTTAATTTTTCACCCGAAAAAAAAAAAAAAAAACGACAGTGGTACCCCTTTCGTTTTTTTTTACTGGTCGAAATTTTGATTTTCGATATCTCAGCTCTGGAAGGGTCTAGCGACATTGGTGCTCTAACGACATTGTCGTTTTTTTTTTTTTTTTTGGGGGGGGGGGGTTATACAAACTATAAAATAGTTTATACAAACTATAGTTTGTATAAACTTATAGTTTATACACACTATAAAAATACTGGCAAAAATATATACAAAATGTAAACACACCTGAGAAAATGTTGCTTGCTTGCTTCTCTATGTGCTGCAATGCTTCCATGCTTCTCTTCAATGTAGAGTTTTTTTTATATAATTACTACATGCAGAGCTTTACTAGCATTTGATTGGATGACAAATGTCCAATCTCATGGACTGCAGGCTTTAAACTAGGTGAAATGCTCCAGAAGTTAAAAAAGGGCGCTGACATGTGATGTCCATTGTAATGGACACAGGCTCTGAATGGGTTAAATGGTATAAAAAAAGATCCCCATGTTAAAACATCTCTTAAATGTTAAAAAAGATTTACATTTCATATAAAATATGTTATTAAAACAAATGTCCACAAAATATTAAGAAGCACAAGTGTTTTCAATGTTGATAAATGTTTCTTTAACAAAACTTACTCTGCACATCAGAGGGATTTCTGAAGGATCATGTGACACTGAAGACTGGAGTAATGGCTATGATTTGTCCTTTAAAGCTATACTGCTCATTAGAGAAAATAAAAAATATATATACAAGGACAACACGACTGTGTCATAAAAATGGGAAATATATTTTTATTGGTACCTTTAAAGATACAGGTGTCATGACTCATGGATAACAGAAATACTCACAGTAATGATCATGTTGGAAAGCAAACTCGACACCTCAAATTAGCTCTCTCACACACACACACACACACACACACACACTATATATGCACATTTGTATCCACCCACCCATACCCACGTCACATTTTCCTGACCAATCATTTACTTTAATCAGGATTGTTTTTCAGATCTCCACATTCTGACTGATACATACATGGAACATATCCATTTCTTTTCCCAAATCCATTTCTTTTCCCACACTTTTCCCAAAAACATTTTAACATGGGTCTTCTATGGGCTTCAATAGCAGTCTATTTATTTTAAGTTTCAGCAGGAGGGAAGTTTGAAGATGGGAGTGTTAAGGAGTCTCTGCAGACAGAGTCAAACAAGACCCATCTGTAAGTGATGTCAAGCCTAAACATGCTCAGTGCAAGTTTAATTAACATGTTTTACATGCACACAAACTCAACGATACGTGAGGGCAAGTGTGAATCCGGATCGGAAAAGGAAGAGAAAGATTTGGTTCATATAAAGTATGATTCACAATGCAAATATACTGCACTGGATTATGGGTAAACGGTTCACAGCACAGAATGAAAATAGTGCATAATGAATATTTTAGCACATGCTTAAATTATAAACAAACAAAACAGTGCATGATGGCGTTTTTTCTTTTTTTGTTTTAAGGTATCAGTATTGACAGAACTGCAGAACTGTTGGAAACATTTGACTTTCAGGAATGGATTTTCAACACAATCTCCAGGGCTTACAGGAATCTGTTCAACACTCAAAGGGGGAAAAATAATAAAAACACTCATGGAAAAAGGAATATTCTGTGTTATATATATATAATATATTAAGATCTATAAAATCATACTCACTCAACACCTGTTAGTAATTCTCAGCCAATTGTGACTGCACCATCCACTTCACACCAGGATTAAAAAAAGGCAATCTAAGATTTATTATACATATTTATAATTATGTAAATAAAATAAAAAAAACAATCTTTTAACAATCAATAGTTTTTTGATATTCATGTGAATCAGGTATTAAAATACCTATTTGTTCATTTCAGTCACCATTTCTGTGAAACACTGCAGCAGTGAGGTCGAGAAAAAATGGTTTGTGGCACAAAACAAACAAAAAAAAAAAAAATCGATAATTTCATATAAATGTTATGCCAGAACTTTCATTTAAAAAGGCCTTTGAGATGCTGCACTAAGCGAAACGCTCACAGACACATTTCTAGAACGTTTTCTGGTCCTGTATTGGAGACCAAAGGATTGAACAATGGGAATGGGTATTCCACTTGGGTATGTTTTTCCCCCTCTCCTCGTTACTGTGTCTGTTTTTCGGTCTCTCTGGAGAGGGGTGGGCGGTTACCATCCATTGATGATGTGGTTCATGTAGTCCTCGGTTGGCAGGCGTGCCATTCCCTCTCCCCCGACTCCGTCCTCTCGGAACGGGCTGTGGAAAGACGCAGCCTGTCCTCTCAGCAGTCTTTGCTCCCGCCGGTCCAGCATGTGCTTGTACTGGTAGCGCTGTTGAAACAGGTCTTTGGCGTAATCATACAGCTTCATGTCAAGATCGTTGAGCTCCTCGATGCGCTGTATCGTGTCGTTGTCCAGGTCCACGCCAGCCGCCCGCGTGCTGTTGTACTGCATGAACGGCCGGATGAACTTGAGGTGGAAGGTGCGCTCGAACAAGTACTGCGTCTTCCGCTGGAACTCCGTGAGGCCATAGAAAGCCATGTCTCGCAGGTTTTTCTTGGCTGATTCGAGCAGGAGCTGCGAGCGCCTCTTCTCGGGGACCGTTGAGAGGTTATAGCAGCCTACCAGGCTGAGGTCAGCCAGCATGCGCACTTGGCGGTTATTGGCTAGGTTGTAGGGGCAATCCATGAATTGCTGCAAAGTGCACCCTGACCAGTCCGTGCCCTCGTAGCACGATGGCAGCTCTTCGGGTGTGGGAGTTCGTCCGTCGCACATGTGCAGGGACGTCTTCCACGTGGCCCCGCGCTGGACGTGCCTCCATTCGCTAAGATAGCGGGAAACGGGGTCCCTCAGTAGAGTGATGTAGTAGAACTTTCTGTAGGAGACAAGATAGGAGAGCTCCAGAAGTCGGTCACAAATCAACCCAATAACATAGAAACGTTTGATATTTATATTTAATTTGGCAGACAGTTTGATCAGTAAAGTACTGTAGTGGTGCAACGGATCATCATTGATCCGTGATTCGTTCGGATCAATGTCTTCGGTTCGGCACACACGTGATCCGCGGATTGATTATGACAAAAAAAAGTGCTCATGTTCAGTCAAGGAACGGAGAAGCTTGAACGCCCCACGTCATTTAAATCACCTGTATGGGACCATTTTGGATTTCCCATCAAATATAACAAAAGAAAAGAGGTTAGGAGATAAAACCGAGACGTATCACCGCGGCATGCAGAAGCTGCAGCTGTCATGAGACAAACACTACCACGAGACGACTGCAGGCGCAAGCACACGTGATACAATGGCCGCCTGTCTGAAGCGGAGTGGCAATCCGGAAAGTCGGATCTTTTCCCGGTGGGCCGGTAGTGTTTCGAGGCCGCGAGGGCCCGTCTGATAGTTATACATTGCAAGTTATTAGCAACACAATCCAGCGGCCTGTACACAATAGTCTCTGCAACGGCGATAGTTTGAAGCGCGCGTCCGTGTGAAGACGGTGCACGACTGCGCGAGCCACAAAATAAACTGTCTCCATGCAACTGATAGCAGCAAAAAAGAGCGCTCTGCTTGATTAAAAAACAAAAAAACAACAACAAAAAAAAAAAAAGATTTTAGCGCTAGATCTCTTATTTAATAGCAAACTAAATGAATTATCTGCTAGTTAACTGGAGATGTTTCATTTATTTTTGTATTAGGTGTAACTTTCCCCCCAACTTTCATAGACAGCATAAATAATTTGCAAGCTGCTAAAATAAAGGATACAAAACATCAGCAAAATGATCTATCGGCTATATGATTATAATCAGAGCATGTGCATGTCAGTGATTTATTTATATTAGGTTATTACAGCATTAAAGAGCACAGACCTATGCTAAGGAGGTGCATGTGAAACACCTTGTAAGAAATACTTTCCTTTTCAGGAAAAGTATCGAAAAAGTATTGAAATCGCAACACTTGACTTGGTATCGGTATCGAAACAATAATTCTGGTATCGTGACAACACTGCTTTAAACACACGCTGAAGGTGCTTGAGCCACGTTATGACATGAACTGTTGTGGATGAACTATCCCTAGCATCTGTTGCGCTCACGACAGACGGGTGGACTGCTAGGGGAACGGCCGAGCTATGTGACAATAACCGTTATCATCACATAGCTCTCCCCGCTCACAATATAAAAGTGTTAATAAACAAAAAGACAAAACTTATGTTTATTTGTCTTGTCTTTTTTTTTTGCTGATACGAAAAATGATCCGATCCGTGAGTTTTTTGATCCGTTGCACCCCTACAGTAAAGGCATACCCCCTGTGGTCTGAATGATCATGGCGTTGCTAGTGCCATGCTTAACAAAAGTACGTAAACACATTCAGTAGAACAAAAGAAAATGATCGTTTTGTGGGTGTTGTATGTCTATAACACTATCCTACAATTAATACTTTGTTTTGGAAGACAGGTTGTAACAGGTGTAAACCATGACTCAATAAATGCCTGAATTGCTGAGTCTTCCCAGCATGCCCTGGGGCACCAATGTCTTAATCCTTTTTCCACCACTTCACATCCTGTCTGCGTCGATTCTTTTTGTAATCAATGGAACATCATTGTATATGCTACAAAAACAACAACTCGGAGCATTCCTGGTCTGGATGTGATCAAGAAAACCTGACATACAGTGGAGGAGAATATATTTGGCATATTCACAAAATATGTGGTGTGGTATTATGTATTAAAATCAACATAATTTATATAAATGAATATCATAATACAAGCTCCACTGATTTAGCATGTCACTAGCAACACATGGTGAAGGGTTTGACTACTAATCCAAAAAAAAAAAATTACCTTGCAAATATTCTAAGTCACTTTGGATAAAAGCGTCTGCTAAAATGCATAAATGTAAGCAGCAAAAACACATTAGAGTTGGTTAGTTGAGATTCATTTCAATTAATCAGTTTTAATGAACTTTGTGTCTAGGAAATGCAACTCCATTTGTAGCAAAATGACATTAAAGTTAGTAAGTTTCAATTAATTTCAGTGAATGGGTTTTAAATAAATTGAATAAAAACTCAAATTTCACCCACACACACTACAAAAATCTTGTATGCCCATGCACACTCCCTTAACAAGAGATCTAACCCAAACATCTTTAATCATCATTATATGGAGCTGAAGTGAAAAAACAGGCATGGCTCAGAGTCTTTTACTGAAAGCCTGTTTTGAAGTGAGAGCAGTCAGATAACGATGTGATGAAACTAGCTCAAGAAAACACCTTAGTTCTTACACTGCTCACACACTCAAGAGACCTTTCCTGAAAAACGTGCAAAAATAATTTACCAGAGCGTTCTGCCACTCATGGCATGCTAAAGTGTCAAAGGCCACAGGGAAAACGAGTTTCAGCGGAACCATGCAAAGGATTTGTGGAGTGGGAGGAAGACCAAGCACTGCCAACAACCTAGCAGGTGGTTTTCAACAGATTAATCTCAACCAAACTGACGACAGAGAGATTTAGCTCTCGGTTACTGATTCAACGCCCCCCTGTCACCAAGCGCTCCAGCTGTGCTTCACCCTACATTACCTCTTCATACCCCTGTGACCAAATGTGCCAAGGTAACAGATTCCCCTCAAAGTGCCAGAGAGCTGATTACACATTGGAAAACAGCATGAAATCTCTGATTAGACAAGAACAGTGGGCAATGCTGAAATTCATTGCTGGTGACCCACATTGCACTTAAAGGTATCACTGGGTGCTGAGATAGACTGAGCAATCATCTTGCCTCTGGCCAAGAGGCGGCAATCCAGCCAACATTGTGCACTCAAATGCTCTTAAATGGTACATGCAGTTCCCTTACTGACCACATGGTGGCAGTGTGCATGTATTAACCAAAGCATAGGACGGTAACCGGTATGCACATTTCAATACATTCCTTGTCACAGCAAGAACACTCTCAGACTTGCAAGATCTTTGATGAAAGTAACTTTCTGACTCTTCAGACTTCTGTTGATCTTTCCTCTTTTCCCCAAAATCAATAGAATAATTTGTTTGACTCTATCCTTTCAAGATCTTCTTTTTGTTCATTCCCTTTTCCTTTCTCACCATTTGGTGACAAGGCTGCAGGCTTATAATCATTAGTGAGCCTGAGAGACATCGGAGATCCCTCTGCAGTGCCAAGGCTTCCTGTTTTAATAACTCTCATGTTTCCACAGCGATTAAACTCTGGGCCGCATCAACACACATGGCAGATCTAAATCCCAGCCAATAACTGGCTGCCTGAGCTGTGCAAGGTCGGTCAATACTAATAACACACAGTGAAACAGCCAGATTATTAATTAGAATGGACCCAGTAGTGAGACTTGGGGCACCTCACAATGTAACTGAGGGTCATACTACAAGCTTGGACTGCAGTGACTAGTTACACTTTTATAAAAGTGTTTCATAATTAAATTAAGACCAAGCTGAGGCCAGCTTGGGTGGAAGGATTTCAGAAAGTGTGCAAGGCTGCTTTGCCAAAATCAACAGGAAGTGTAGGTGGATGATGTTTTAAGTATTAGTTTCATCCTCTTGTACTGCAAAACGACAGTGTTAGAAAGAGTATACATTTGTAAAACTACACAAGGTAAGTCTTACATCAAATTAGAGCCCGACCGATAAAGGATTTTGAAGGCCGATACTGATACAAACATTTTTTGGGTTTTAAAATCCGATATTCCGATATATCGGCCGATATCTTTTTTTTATTAAATATTGTTGGATTTCACACACGTGTAAAAGAAAAGCTAACTTTTCTACACAAGATAAATTTGATACTTTTTCTCTGTCTAAATTTTCACTCCTTGCAAGTAAATAACTAACATTTTACAATGCAGGGACTGTAACTAGAGATATGCTAGTTATAAATACAGTAATCATTACTTTATTTAGGCAGAAAAAGTTAATTGTTGTTTCCAAGCTCATTAATGTTAACGTTAGCGGTCTTCCACTGATGAAAGTGGCATTAGCTATCTTTGTGGTTTGCTAGTCTATGATGAGCCATAATTTAGCAATAGATAACTTCATACTGCAAATTGTAAAACATACATTTTCAATATAACAGGCCAAGGAGAAATGATTGAAGCATGTTTCGTCTGTTTTTATTTTATATTTTAAATATTCATTTATCGGCCATTATAACTGCCGATACCGATATTTTAGAAAAAGCCTAATATCGGCCGATAGATATATCAGTCTGGCTTTACATCAAATGACTGATGATGAACAGTTGCGTAATCCTAAAACACTGTAAAATTAAAGACCTGGGGGGCTTTTTCACTGCTGAAATCAAACACACTTAACAAAAACATTAAAACAAGCCACAACTTCATTAAAAATCCCATTATTGAGGTTGCAACCCTGCTCTCTCCCACTGAGACATGGGAAAGGAAATGTGGCTCTTGAGAGAGACGGAATGAACAGCCCGCTGGAGAGTCTGGAGTTCAAGGTCAGAGCCGAAGACAGAGCGTGCTGGAAGACTCCTCCTCGGGCTGACAGCTCACAGTGGAGCCGTCACAACTCTCCATCTGACACAACTCCACATGCAAATCAGCCTCTCAAATATGTGATGACTGCACAAAGACCAGTCACCCTTTCTGACAGACCCGACACAAAACAGCTGTGGGGGCACTTTTTCCCTCTTTCAGACACACAACACACAGCGGAAGTGGAAGAAAAACAGACAGAACAGTTTCCAGTGTTTGGTTCGGATGAGTGTGTTAACCCTGATAGTGTTTGTTGGGGCCAAGAAGTTTTTGTTCTTTCACACACACCCATTCATCTCCATTGTTGGCTTCTTCTTAGGAAGTTTCACTCCCAGTAGTGCGTTTAAACTAGAGAAGTGAAGCATTGCTGCATTATTGATGGAGTACCTACACTGACTCTTGACGCAGGGTCCAGTCACCTCGCCAGAGCCTCCAAACTTCTACTGGTTTAACATGCTAGTACCCCTGACTGGTTTAATTTCATCAGGGAGGGTTGTGCTGTCCTGGGTGTTTCAGCTCGTTTTTCGCTGCTCTGAGTGCGGATTGGGAAATGAAAGTTTCTTTTTTTGCCAGCAAAAAGCACCAGACTGTGCAAAATGACTCTAGTCTGTCATCCTGGAGATGGTCCACTTGAAAATCCATTTCTCTGTAAGAGCACAGTATAAAAAAAAAATACGCAAAGAAAAGCATTGCCAATTCAGTGAGGACATTTGTGTACACACACAAACTCTGTCTAACAGATGAACATTACCTCTTCCTGACCACACAAGGATGATCACACACACACACAGACTGACATGACACCAGGATGGTTTTTTATGATTACTACAAGCATTTGAGCCTTCAAATTTCGATGCAAGGCTCAACAACAAGTCGTTTTGAACTGGCTCACCACATGCGGAGTGATATAATTATAACTTTCGTCAGATGAATTCTACTGACATATTCAGGGTTTGGTGGGCCTGGTTGTTTCTTTCACAGAGACAAAGTTGCTTTCCAGTTTACAGTGTTGTGCCTGAACGCGTTATTTTGGGCGAACGTGAACATGTATTACTGGCTGATGAACGCTACTGTGAACGCGTTCATTCTGGTGTCTGTGACCGCACGCTCTCTCAGTTTAACTTTGTACAATAGGGTGCCAGATGATATGTAGTGAAAAAACACCCAATCTGGCAACACCAGCCACCAATGTCACATAGCGGCCACCGTCGACAAAGCAGCGATCGAGGAGGCGTCATATTATCATTTAAAAGGGTTTTATGACGAGGTCGGTGAGGATGTGAAAAGTCTTACATTTCTGTGCAACCTTTGCCCGTCGATAAAATAATTGTTGTCTGTGGTTGTATATCGGCTGTGGCAATAATAATTTTTTTTTTAAAAAGAAGCTCGCAACATATGGAAAAAAGAACTATGAACTGAACTAGTTCATTTTAAAATGTGTGAACTGAACTTGTTCGTGTCAAAAGTGAACTTTCTCAACAGTGCCAGTTTATTTATTCCATTTCTTAATGCACAAAAATTGCACCATATATATATATATATATATACCATATACATTTATGGGAGTGAGCCATTGAGAATTATTATGAACTCTTATTTGAAACGTTGGCATTAAATCTTATTAACATGGAGCAGCCCACATTTACATCCTTAAAGTAATTAATCTACACTGAATAAAACCCCTGAATAAAGTGTAGCTATAAACTACTTAACCCATCTGGACTGAGTCAGAATTGTTGAATAAAAAGTGATGTTAACGTGCCTTGTTTCACCAAACTAGTGTGAATTTTGTAACCTGTTAATGTTGTTTTGTGTGTGTGGTGTGAAATCAGCCCTATTAGCAAGCGCTTTTCCATCTGCCACAACCCTTCATTATGGAAAAGCTGATTTTTCACACAATGTCAGTGACCATTTTAACCTCGTTTTGGAGGTTTCTTGTCTTAGAAGTGCCTGGAACAACGCTACAGACCAGTTTGAGAGGTCTGTATGGATTACATTAATTATATTACCGTTCAAAAGTTTTGGATCAGTAAGTTTATGAAATGAATCACTTCGAATGCTCACTAAGGCTTTATTTATTTGATCAAAAATATATATTAAAACCGTAATATTGTAAAATGTTATTGCAATTTAAAACAGTGGTCTAGTATTTTTCATTTACTTTAAAATGTAACATATTCCTAAGATGGGCAAAGCTGAATTTTCAGCCATTACTCAATCATTCAATCATCAAAATAGTCATGCTGCTAAATATTTGTGTGGAAACTACGCTACTTTTTCCGCAGGATTATTTGATGAATAAAACATTCAAAAGGGCATTTATTTGCAATAGAAATGTTTTTAACAATATAAAAAAATCCTTTTTGATCAATTTAATCTATCCTTGCTAAAAAAGAAGCAATTTTTCCACAAAACAACAACAACAACAAAATAACGCAACGCTCATGCTAACAGTATGCAGGCTAAAATATTCAATGAATGAATGAGGTAGAATATCACAATCATTTCACACACCACGGCATTTTTCACATTTAAAATAGAACCAAATTCCATGAAAATCCAGACATCTGATAAATTACGCTTTATAAAATACTTTGAAACAAGATAAGCTATTTTTACTCGGATCTGAGAATATACGCAAACATGATGAAGAAGTGTATAGGGAACCAGAAGCAAGATGCAACCAGAGAATGAAAGAAGTTTCAGTAGGTGGAAATTTTATCCTTGACAGCATCAAACCTGTTAAAGTACGGTGGGAATGAGGATTTCAACTACATTTCTCTGACTATCAAAGGCACCTCAGCTGCTTTCACCAGGATGAATGTAAATTCCACCTTATTCGCGGCGCTCGCTGTCGCATGCTAGCCGTTACGGCTGAGAGAGCGTGACTAACAAGAGAGCGGCGATTCTTTCGTCTTGGGATGTGGGCGGATGAGACACAGATAAAGATGGCAGTGTGTCCATGAGAGAGAGGAAGAAAGGAGAAAAAGGATGAGGAGAGAGGTATAAAGAATGAGATTTTTATGGGAAAAAAATGCGAATACTGCCCCAAAGTAGATGAAGAGGAACCACAAATAAAACAAGATCATCTTGGAAATGTGGTAAATAAGTCAGTGAGGATGTGTGGACCCCCTGCAGGTCCTACCCGGGGTCTCGTAAAGCAGAGATCTTAAAAAAGCACAGGTGTTCCTCTTTAGAACGGGTGATAAATTACATGTTGAGATGCAAGCAGGCGGAAAGACTCCTGGCAGGTTTAAGATCTGCCAAATGTGCAAGGACAGATCAAGCACCAAACCAACACACAGAAGGAACCCTGCGTGACCTCTTGGGTGTCATTAAAAAGCTGTCATGATATGAATTGTGACGAGCATCGCGGGGCATCAGTAGACTGAAGATTATGTGAGCGGAGCGGAAGAAGAGCTATGATTTCACTTGGAACTTTTTCAGCTTTTTTTTTTAAGTCGGAACATCTGTTTGCTCACACTCCAAAAAATGAGCATCACATGCTAACATCTTATAATGCAACAGTTCACAACATGGGAATAAATTAGGTGTTAACAGATTATTAGGAATCCGAATTAAATCTGTGAAATATTAGCAGAAAGTCAATGATCAAACATTACGCAAAGTGTGAGCTGACCACACATATTAAAAAGCCATGTATTAAGGAAAACATACTGAAGATTGCAGCTGAACTTTAAATAAAGAGGGAGTTATCGGTGGAGAGACAGACAGCGAAACAGTCAATAAAGATGGAGCAGAGACATAGAGCTAGAGCTTATTGTTGCATGCGACTCTTCATGTTTATGTATGATTGATGATTCAGGAGGGACTAAGGCAAGAATGGAGACTAGAGAGGGAATAATGAAGGATTTCATAAACTCCTCTCATAATATGACGCTCTCCTGAGAGAGTCTAGGATGACCTGGCCTTTAACATCCAACCCTGATGTGCTGATGGGGAAAGATTTAAGAGAAAGGTTTTCAGGTTTTCCATGAAATATTTAGTTAATATTTAACTAAACAAAACTAGAACCAAAAACAACAAAAGCAAAACAAAAGTATAAAAAAAAACAGTCTTTAGGAAATCTGGTGGACAATAAAAAAAAAAATAAAAAAAAATCAACAACCAGAGTAATACAATGTCAAATTTTACAACAACAATTACTATTTATACTGTATCACTACTAATGATATAAAATATTATTTATTTTTTATTTTATATATATATATATATATATATATATATATCAGGGTTCCTACAGGTTTCTTCAAGTTAAATTCAAGTCGTTTTAAGACCTTTTTAAGACCATTTATATAAAAAATTAATACCAATTTCCCGTCCCAACCGGCAAAGAAAAATAAAATCCTTCAACTTGTGTTCATTTATTTTTCAAATGTGGAATGGGTAAAAGATGATAAGTCAAGCAGGTAAAATAAAAACATTTCAGTAGGCCACAAGAAAGTTTCCCGAACAATGTTAAGTTGTGTTTTAACATTAGCTAAACACACACAGGACATCAGTTCTGACTGGATCGCTTCTCAGATCGACACTAACATTTTCATCTAGTTTTTTTTTTTTCTTTGATGAAAATGTCAATAGATTTTCGTCATAGTTTTTGTCATTCAAAACTAGCGTCTCGTTTTCATCAGTGAAAAAATGTCGTTGAAGAAAAGTTTATCATTATTTTCGTCAATGAAATTAACACTGACATACAGCACAATTTTTAAGACCCAGATATCAAAATTCAAGACTTTTTAAAGACTTTTTAAGGTATTATTTCCAAATTTATAAATTCAAAGCTTTTAAGGCTTTTTAAAACCCTGTAGGAACCCTGATATATACAAATACATATATATATATACATATATATATATATATATATAATAAACAGACGTGACCAAAACAGGAAGAAACTACCATGTGCCCTTAAAAAAAACAGACCAAATAGTAGGCCTAGCGTGTGAGAAAGAGACAAGACAGACCACCACCCACGTAAGACTCTAAAAGCACAATAAAAGAGCTCTCCACCAGGAACGCTATGGTTCTGATCCAATTAGTAGCAGGAATGTGAGCAATGTTTATAGCGAAGAGACCCCCTAACAGCCTGAGGGGAAGATCCTCCGTTTCACCTTCACTGACTTCTCACGGACACACACTGCAATTCCAACAGAACCCATAATTCCTACAGAACTACTTAGACCAACATTGAAACATGACCTCTTTGGTCCTGGGTATTTAATGCATACAGTCCAGACTAAAATCCAATTATTTTCATTACAAAAGTCTGTTTTGTTTATTAAACTAATCTTATTTCCTTCTTTCATTAATTTTAATTAGAACAAAGGTGTCTGTCTTTCTGTTGGATTCCTGTGTTGGGGTTTAAACAGTGAGTATCTCTGGAAGATGAGGCCGGAATGCATTTAACCCCAGGCGTCTTTAGACCATCGTCTTACCAGACAGACAAAGAGATCTTAGAGAAAGAGAGTGCGAGACAGAGAGGCTTGGAAGTGAAATACATGAGATCTTAGTTATAATGATCACTCTCACTTTCAGTTTGAGACTGAGTGTGCTTTCACTGCATGATAAATGAAGTTAAATGATAACACTTTAGTTTAAGGTCCATTTGTCACTATGAACTAGCATTCATATTACTAAGATATTGGCTGTTTATTAGTACTATTTACTAATATAACTATATAACTAATTATACAACTTATTATGCCTTATTCTGCCTCTCTTAATCCTACCCAATACCTAAACTTAACAACTACATTACTAACTATAATAAGCAGTAATTAAGAGTTTATTGAGGCATAGGTCATAGCTAATAGTCAGTTACTGAATTGGACCCTAAACTAAAGTGTGACAAAAATGGGACCGCGATACAATACATAAAATATAAATAATTAATGTTGTGAATAATGAGCAAATAATGAAAAGTTTATAGTAAACTAAAATGAAATATGGACTAAAACATGCATTAAAAATGAGACAGCAAAGGCACATTTGAGTTAAAGACAAATATTATATTAATAAAATAATTAAAAAGCAAAAAATATGAAGTAGAAATATAAAGGCTAAAAAACAAAAGCAAGAATATGGGCATGTAAAAATATATATATATATATATATATATATATATATATATATATAATTATTATATGATGTGGAGCAATAAAGACCATCTCTCTCTCTCTTCTCAAATCACCCCAGCTGAAGCGTTCTTTCTGCAGTCTCACTGTGATCTTTCCACTGAACTGTTTTTGAGCTCCTGTCTTTGGCGTCTCTAACCAACCCCTGCCTTCATCCTATTGGCCTTTTAATTAGGTTGCTATGGTGACACACAGACAGGTGTACTCAGTCTCTGGCATCCAGCGTTTTTCCCCTCCGCTTGTTTTTTAAAACTACTGAGGCGCGAAGCAGATGCCGTTCCTTTCTCTGCACCTTCCTCATCCTCACTGTCTCTCTCTCTCTCTCTCTCTCTCTGGCTCCTTGTTTTCAGGCTGTTTGGAAGGAGGCCAGAGGCTTTTCCCCTTTTTTTTCCTGGCTAATGCACATCACTGCTGGTGTTGCACATCCATCTTTTCAGGCTAAACTGTCTATTTATTGTGCCTTA
Organism: Cyprinella venusta; assembly: GCA_038021265.1. Lineage (NCBI taxonomy): Eukaryota > Metazoa > Chordata > Actinopteri > Cypriniformes > Leuciscidae > Cyprinella > Cyprinella venusta. The sequence goes on from CM075884.1 coordinate 21,983,142, forward strand.
TTTTACATTTATACTAGAATATGCACATTTATTTTACTGCCATGCTGAAAAATGAGACCAGTATGTCTTGTGTTGCTAGTTAGGATTGGTTTATGTTAGTCAGAATATACTGTATGCTGTTATTTGTATCTTTAGCTTGTTATCGGTTTTACATTTAGGTGAAATGCAAGAGTTTAACATGTGTGTTCACAATATTCTCTACAAATAAACAAGAAAGTCTTATTTAGTGTACAAAGACAACAAACACACAAGGAAGACATGACGCACACTCGCACAGTTTGATGTTAATAAGTGTTTCTGACCTCTCCAGGATGCCTGTCACACATCACATACTCCTGGATAATTGCAAAGTCTATTTTCGCTCTATTCAACGAAGACCGTGCAAATGGAGACATTTGTGAATTTTGTCATTTTAAAGCACAGACAGCATCTTTATCATGGTGACGCTGAGAGAAACCAGCATAAAGATAAACAAGAAAAAAAGTGAAGGCTCAACTGAAACATTGGCCTTGCTGTAATGCATTGAGGGTCCTTGGTAGGAGGTCAGACAGCTGAAGCCTGCATATGCCTGAAGGTTGATAAAAGCAGACGGGCCTTGGAGACCCTTCAGGGCCAGTTGTTGATCTCCCACATTTGAACTAAAACAAACACACACACACATACAAAGCAAGCTAATATTCAAAGTATAGCCCAAACAAAAAGAGCATAATTCCCGAGTCTGACAAGATTACAAGTTGTGTATATTCTAACTTAGAATATACTTTCAATGTATACTGTCATGAGGAAGAAATGAGTAAAGAAACAAATAAAATATGGAAAGAGGAAAGGATATGTTATTTGGGTGTGTGTATTCTGTTCTCTCAAAAAGAGAACAGAAAAAGGAGAAGAAAAAAGAAGGAATGGATAAAAGGAGGACAAAGAAAGAGAGGAAAGATAAAAGGAGGAAAGTAAAAGAAAAAAAGAGAAACAAATGGAAGGAATGGAAAAATTATAGGAGTGAAAAGGGAAAAGGTAAGATGCAGGGGGAAAAAATAGAGAAAAAAGAAAGGACAAAGTACAGAAGACAAAAAGGGAGGAAAGGAAACAAAAAAAAGAAGAGAAAATGATAGTGTACGATTCAAAAACAAATCTTAATTTAGTTATTTTCAACGAATCAGTCACACCGGTGCCAGTTGCATAAACTGCTAAGAATATAGTCTCACAAGCTAGTCATCATATTTTTTTTTCCTTTAAGACAATTCATAACTTTTTAAAGTTAGTTACAAAAAAAAATGTAGATTGGTCTGTAGTGTCTGGACCAATCAGACACACATAAATGATTCATTATATTTAATGAATAATCCAGCAAACTCACTATCCCAACAAAGGTCTGTGAAACTTCAGGCTAGCACACTTGCAAAACTCAGTGTCCTGTTACAAGACTGATAAGTTTTACAAATGAACCATTTAATCCTATATATTCTATATATATATATATATATATATATATATGTGTGATAAATGTATTAACATGTATCTAATGTTCCATTGCACGATTTTCCTTTATGTTTGGTGTACGTTTTCTTGTAAACTCTAATAGGTTAATGTTTTAGACTTTGCATATATGTTTAACCAGAATCATGTGTGTGGCATATTTGGTCTCTTTAAGTTGGTACTTTGAAGGTCGAAATGACTGTGTGCATATGTCGATAACAACATCATATTAGTATTACAAGAATCTTTCATAGTTTCTTCATCGGCTACCACCCCTCCAGCATGCATATGTAATCAGCACCAAATAAGAACAATAAACCAAATTTCTGCCTGGAACTTCCACCCTTCTTATTGGCCGAGCCAACCCGAGAGGTTGGACTTTTCTCAGGGATATAAATTGCATCCACACCAACCAGCTCTTCCCTCTCTCGCATGCTCTTGCACTCCCTTGTCCTCTTAGCCTCTGGCTCTCTCACACTCTTGGTCCTTCTTGAGAAGTCATAACGTGAAGATGAGGCAGAACTAGAAGTCCCTCAAGGACTCCCAAGCTTGTGCCAGGCTGCGGCCTCGTCTTTCCATTCACCAAAGATCCTCTGACTACCACTGGTTCTCTCAAATCAAGCCCACATCAGCAAAGATCAACCGGAGCCTCAACAAATTGCCTCAGGACAGTTCAAATGGACGAGACATGCAAGTATCAAACGTAGTCTCATTATTTGATACATTAAGTATATCCATACCCCTTTTCAAGAGGGGTGTGTTAGAACTAAACCAATGGTTTGCTCAGGCTGTTTATCTGCCGAACATCAAACAATGCTATAACATCTTGCTTTCCTCTATTCTCCTTCAGCTCTCCTTCCCTTGGGAAACTGTATGCATGTGTGTATGTGTATTAGAGTAGTTAAACATGTTTAGTCTAGGTAATAAAGTCTTTTTCATATCACACGTAAAGTTGTCCGTGTCTCAAGCTCATATCTGGAGTCACTTATAGATCTTGATTACTTGCTCTTAGTACTTAAGAAAGACATTTCCCATGCCCTGGAAATGTAAATTCCTATTAATTAATTAATTAATAACCAATATTGAGAGTTCACAGGATGAACCGAGTAATTGGCTGTAATGTTAATGTAGCTACATCAAGTTTAACCCAATGAACTGATCCAAATATTCATAATGAATTATAAAAAATTATGATTGATTATTAATATTTCATAGAGTTAGTTTGCTACAGGTCTAAATAAATGGAAAAAAGTAAGACTGGTCACCCCTTGACTAACCGCTAGTTGGTCATACTAGAACTAGGACTGTGTCTTATAAGCAACTGGCCACTAGTCAGCAATTCAGTGCGGTCTATTCTTTCGCTAACCTAAATTGCAAGGAAGGAAAGTCTGAAAAGAAACAAAATACACAAATTAATAATAAAAAAAAAAATACAAGAATAGGCAAGACAAATGTAGCCCTTTTCACTACCACTACAAACTGATTCTCCCCCGCAGAGAGATTCGCTGTGTTGTTCTGACTGCTGATCAGTAAACGAACTGGATTTCTGCATCTGGTAACTCTAGCAGAACAGATGCCATTATCACAGTTTAATCAGCCCACGGATCCTCCATGCTGACCGAGGGACGGATCTAGACACACACGCTCCTCATCGATCAATATGGATCTGTCTGCATAGATCAGATAGTGTGTGACAAGGGGATACATGGTGCTTGGAATGGCAACTCCTTCAAATCTCATTCATATTCAAACACACTTTTCCATGCCACACCTGGTCACCAAACAGATTTCCCTTCCAATAATACTTTTCTCCAACAACAACCAAAAAAATTGCTGTTATTTTATCTAAAAAATGAGAAATAGTCCACTTAAAAAATGTTGATAGTGCTTTATCGAAGGATCAAGCTAATTCAGAATACATATTTACTCCTGTATTGAGGTCACATTGTTCTTGGTACATAAATGGGTTTAGTGTGATTAAAAGTAAAATGTACATCAGATGTTTTCTGATAACTTTCTAATGGCTTTTGATAAACTGCAAAAAGCAAAACAACTGCATTGAATGTAATGTGATCCACAAAACAAATCGTTCTTTTGAATTAATTGAAACCATAACACCACAATTATTCACTGATAAATCATGAGGATTCATTTCCTAAAAAAGACTGAATCAAAATAAATCATAGCTGATTCACCAATTCCCTCACTGGAACGGCTCGTGAATGAACAACTCACTAAATCAGCGAGTCAGTTGTATCCTAACATAATATCCCGCGGATTTCATACAACACTTATCCAGATTTTCTTCTGATAAAGGAGTGACTCCCTCTTTAATGAAGAAATCAGAGAAGCTATTGGTTCTGCTGTTCATCTAAGTTAATCATTTCAAACCTTTCCAAGAAATCAGTCTGTGTAATATGAGCATAATCGAACACCTGAGAAACCAGATCATGAAGTGAGTGTGTGTGTGTGTGTGTGTGTCTGGATGGGAATAAGTGCAGAGTCATCAGCGGTCAGATGACACCTTCACCTCAGTCCAATTTGTGTTCCAGTGAATCTTAAATCTCTCTTCTGCCTCACAGAATCCCTCCATTATCTATTTCTTCTCCACCAAAACACTGCTGGTTCTAGAAGTTGGGAGATCTGTAAACCAACCCAACTTGAGAGCAACTACGACAACTAAAATGACTATGTACGTTACTATATAAGCACACATTCTTTAAATGCTGATATATATTTTGAAGCGTCATAAATTAATTCTTTCATTGTCTTTATGAGACATCTTTATCACTTAAACAATAAGCTTGTTAAGTGAGTTATGAAACTATGTTAATTGTTGTGTATGTGTATATATATATATATATATGATTTTATACTTGCAAATAATAAATCTGTGCATTGTAATGCAACACAGGAACGGGAATAAACAGGGGAATATATAGTAGATACCATAATAGAGTGCCGAAGTTACGACGTCACACTGTAGGCCAAAACACGGAAGTGAGTTAGCATTTTAGCACTACCTCGCTTTAAAGTCTATGGGATTTTTGAATGGGTTTTTGCTAAATCGCCTGAAATAAGGTCTTTGGTGAACAAAGCTTCTAAATATTTTCACGTTTTGATCTATGACATAGAACACACAGTTATAACCTGATTGTGTTTAAAAAAAAAACTGTATATAGGCTTCAAAATGTATAAATTTTAGAGGGAACCTATGCGTCGCTAGCTTCCAAGTTGTCCTACAAAGTGACGTCATCACTTCGGCACTCTATAGCCTATGTGGTTTTCAGACAATCTGAGTTGTTTAGGAAACTTTACCAGGTGACGACATTAAGACACCCCATATCCACTATGTTATGCCTGGTTCAGATTACACGATTTTAGCCTGATTTTGGCACGATCCATTTGACGTAGGGTGTCGTGGGGATTCGTAAACGACAACGCGCGTCGGGACGCAAGATTCGATCTTATCTCGTATAGTGTGTCATAGTGGGCGACAACCTACGTCGCATCTGCGACGCTTCACGACATCATGACAAAAAGACTAGCATGTTTAATTTTTTTAACAGTCGTCCACGACGGTTCCGTCACATGTATGAGGTTGACCAATAGGAGCACAAGCTTTTCCGTATACAACTTTCAAAAAAGATAAAACGAAAGAGCGACGATGGTGCTAACGTTAAAACTAAAAATATATCAGAAAACAATATTTTACCTCAAGTTCTCTTTGGAGGATTGACAGCCCATACTGTCCTCTTCGAGCAGGGTTCTCAAGTCTCACGCAATGGCCGTGAGACACACGCAATTCAACCAGTTCACACACTCACACACGCCACACAGTGTATTTCTCACGCTGAAAAGGCAATGTCGAGCAATCCAGGAAGTCACTCGCTACGAGTTTCACCGTCTCGATGACATCACGTGCGCCATAAAACACGGCATGCGATGACTGGTCAGGAAGTAACGTGTAGTCTGACGTGTCTTGTCCACGACAGGAGCCAAAATCGCATAATCTGACAGTGACTATCGTAACAGACAAAAAAAAATCGTGTAATCTGAACCAGGCATTAGTCATTCCAGGTTGAAGAGCAGCAGGGTTTGGGGCCAGAGAGCAAGTGGACTCAATTAACAATGTGATCAAGTTTGGTCTGCATCACTTCACCATACACACTAGGTAGGTCCCTTACTTCCTTCCACCTGTGTGAGTACAAGTGCCCCACTCAATCACTCCAGCTTGCACCCAGACAGTTGTTCAGCACCAAGGACAGCGGTCAAACACATATAAATGTCTCAGGAGTGGAGAACAGAAATTCAGCACTCTAAGCGAGACACGACCGCCGCCACTCAGCAAAGATAAGACATATCGTCAAAGCACTCAAGAAACATCACGGACATGCACTGATACACAAACACACAGTATGGGTTGGCACCGTGCACGGCGCCTATGCCTCAGCGGGTTTGATAGCAGTCGGGGTTTCAGGTGAAGTGACAGGTGACACGTGGCCTGCTCAGCATTTTCTTCAAATCACAAAACCTTGGAGAAGCAAGTGACATGTGAAGTGTGTTTGGTCCTCCTTGTGATCCATCAAAAGAGCCAGTAGGCTTTAAAGTGAATCTGAAATCACGACACACAGCTCTTTGTTGGTTACAGTGTCGATACAACAAAAGTGTCAAACAGGAGGTGGTCACTGTCCGTTTAATGCATGTATACTTTCAATAAACCTGTGTCTTTATTAGAGCTGAGAAACGGTTGAATAATATGGCTGTAATGATTATACATCCATGGCTCGATTTAAAAAAAAAAAAAAACAGTATAGTCATTTCTCACAAAGACAGCTTCGCGGTTATGCAATATATAAAACATGATAGCGTGATGGAAGATTTAGGTCACGCCACCCACTCTGTAATCAAAGGTTTGGTGGAAAATACTAAATATAAACCAAATTTACTGGTACACACAAATAGTAATATTTCATATGAGCGATTACAGATAAACAATAAAAGCCAAAACATTATGAAGCCAAAGACGGTAGATATATCGCACAGCTAATGACTCATTTACATGAAATAAAAGAGTAATGATGCTATTAAAACTGAGTCATAATTTCAGCAAGAGCTCTTGGCATCACACAATAAAAGGTAATCAAATTATATTCTCATTGGCTCAGCGGTAGAGAAGAGCACACCACAAGAGCACAAACTGCATCTCTCTGACTGATAATAAACAGAAATGTGTTAGTGTTTCTCACCTTTTATGACTATTAAACAAGCCCTAGTGTTAGTGCCGTATGTTTCTAGAATAATAATAATAATAATAAAAAGAGTATTGTTCATTGTTAATTCATCTAATGCCTGATTCAGATTACACTTTTTTTTGTATGTTACGATAGTCACTGTGTCAGATTATGCGATTTTGACTCCTAAAATCTTGTCGTGGACAAGACACGTCAGACTAGACGTTGCTTCCTGACCAGTCATCGCATGCCGTCTTTAACGGCGTGTGTGATGTCAGAAAAGGCGAAATTAGTAGCGAGTGACTTCCGGAAACGAATGTAAACAAACAATGGATGAAGCGTTGAGTGTTGTATTGGCTGTCCTGTGTTCAGAAAAAAGTAAAAAAAGAAAGAAAACCCGACAATGGACACGTTCCTGGATTGTTTCGAAGAGGACAGTATGGGCTGTCAATCCTCCAAAGAGAACTTGAGGTAAAATATTGTTTTCTTATATATTTTTACTTTTAGTTTTAACGTTAGCACCATCTTAGCACTCTTTCGTTTAGCCATTTTTGAAAGTTGTGTACGGAAAAGCTTCTGTGTTCCCATTGGTTAACCTCATACATGTGACGGTACTGTCGTGGACGACCATTAAAAAAATTAAACATGCTAGTCTTTTTGTCGTGAAGCATCGCAGACGCGATGTAGGTTGTTGCCCACTATGACACACTATACGAGATAATACAATCGAATCTTGCGTCCCGACGCCCGTTGTCGTTTACGAATCCCCACGACACCCTTCGTCAAATGGATCGTGCCAAAATCGGACTAAAATCATGTCATCTGAACCAGGCATTAGCTATTATGCCAATTAGAAAAAATTATGAATAAAATTTAAAGTTTTCATTTAAATATTTTTCACATTAAAAATAAATATTTTTAATATTTTATTTTAAAAAATAAAATATTATATTTTTAATAAAATAAAATATTTTTAATGAGCTTAAAAATATTACATTTTCCATTCAACAGAAGAAAAACTTGTACACTCAAGTTGTTTCAAAAACTGTGAGTATCTGATGACAATTTTAATTTTTGGTTGAACTATCCCTTTAAGATACTTCTTTCAAAACAAAAGTAAAAGTTTTAAAAGTAAAAAGTTACAAGCAAATCTACTGAATAGTGATCAGATGGCTAAAAACGTCATCTGCTTTTTGAGTTCTGTCTATTTTTTTCTCTTGGCAAAGGTCATAAGAAATCGAGAGCTAGACATATAAATGTATACAGTGATGATTCATGGTAATCACAGGTTTGAGTGCTAACATCTGTGAATCTGTGCCTTGTTCCAAATATACATATCACAGCGCAATCACCCCTAAACACAACATTAAAAAAAATAATCTTAGCCTAAGATAGCACACCCACAGACCACCCACAATCCGTTCAATGACTCTCTCAGCACACTGCACACAAAAATGGCAAGTGCTGGCTGAAACACTGCAGTGCCATTCTCATTGGCTGGCTTGACCCAACTTTGGTATTTTGAACCAACACTGTTTTTTTTTTTAGATTAATGTTCATTTAGACATATTGTTCATTCATGTTAATTCATAATACAAGCTTACATTATATCTTGAGGTTTTTTCTTTTGGTTAAAACACTAAAAAATATACAGAACAAAAGCATTAGAGCTCAAGCAGTGCAAATGGAAAAAAAAACACCAATAAAGCAGACTGCGCCAAATATCATAGAGAATGTACATATGCACTTGAGTCGGCATATGGTTATCATTTTTATGTTGTTTCACAATCACACGCTCATGAATATCCACAAGCTCAAGTGAAATTCGGCTCCTCAGTCTGATAACAATAAGGCCGGCTGCCGAGAAAACGCTCTCCGCCGACACAGGCGTCGCAGGGACACAAAGATAACTGAGCGTTAAGCAAAGTTTTTTGCAGCGCATTGTGTTTTCTGTATTTAAACCACTCTCCCTGGACTAAACTTAAAGGAAGCTTCACAGTCATTTTACTATCAGATAAGTTATCTCATTCGATTGGTCAATAACGAATGTTCAGTGTTTGGAAATTGGATGTGATTTCTCATTGTGGTGGTGATATTAAGATAACTCAGTTTTACCCAACAATGTTTGTTCACAATCTCCGATCAAATACAACTGTTTACTCGCTCCACAGCGCCACCAAATCTATTTAGTTATAACTTGAGTTTTAGTTTACCTGCATTCATCATGGACTCAGTTTACCTGCATTCATCATGGACTCACTGCATTTATGCAACATGTAGCAAAATTTTACTAGTATTTTTATTTTTTTATAGTTAAAATAACCAAAAGTCAGGTTGAAAGGGACTACAGAAAGAAAAAAGACGTCTCCTTCACAAAATATTGCACCATCGTGCATCATATCAAACAACACCGCTCGCTGGCTTTCTTTTATCTCTCTCTCTCCTTCACCCTCTCTTAATGTTAGAGATATTACAGCTAGGCTTCAGATATTAAAGCAACATGCAGAAAAAACGTTGTCTCTGCCTGTCATATTTGCCTCAAAGACAAACTTCTGCCCTTGAACAACTCTCCACCTCTACTTCCTGCTCCATTGTGCTGGTGTTTCTAATCTCACGCTCGGTTAGGATTAAAAAACTCAAAACGCTGTAATCTCGCTCGCTTCAGAGCGGAGACAAAAACATCTCAGAGACTGACTGAAGTGCTTTATCCACCCCAATTCAACATGAAGAGGAGATTCCTCTAAACTTCAAAGTCTGTCACCGGATCAGCCCTGCCAGTGAGCGAGAGGAAACTGCCCTTCACCTGTCATTTGCACGGCAGTAACGCGCTCCACTAGTCTTATTTCCCAGCCATTCATCCATTGTGGTAGAAGACTGGAGAGGGCTGATCAAAGAAACTGAGCAGAGGGAAAAGTGGTTTCATTTCGGTGGCGTAAGAAGGAATATTCAGCAAAGCCAGACTGACACTGCTCCTCAGCTAAACTCTGTTAACAAGAGCACAGACGCTCTCGCTCGCAAACTGATGGAAGCACCTCCTCGCCCTTCCCTCGCTCTCTCAAGCCCTTACCGTCTTCCATCTCTCTCTCCTCCTTTAGTATGATAATGAGTCTCATTATTCCATTTTACCTCCCTCAAAGGCTCTGACACAATTACCTCCCTTTGCTAATGTTTGACTCGCCTGTGTGTGAGAAAGACAGAGAGCAAGTGGAGGACATTAATAAAGATTGTGGTTTCTGCGTTTTAGTAAAACTGTATGTTACTTTACTATTTAAAAAAAGCCTTTCGCACTAACTTATTCATGGCAGAAGTAGACATGACCGGAAAGTGAAAAGAGAAGGACATATAAAAAGAGAAAACTATTCAATATATTTCAATATATACTTTTTCTATTTATTATTTTGGCATTTTTGCAGTTAAGATTGTTTTTAAAGTTAGGTAGCCTTTGTTATTTGTGCCAAAAGGAAACACTGTGGGTCAGTTTCGTATTCACATCCCCCATGTGAGCACTACAGAACAATAGCCATACATTAAATTAATAAAAACATATATTTTTTTACATTTAGACTGTTAGGTAAATGTCTATAGAAGTTTGTGTATAAGACACTATTCTCCCTCTGGCACATGTGAGAGATGGTCTGACTAAGCACACGATTTCTATCGATCTGACAGTCGCCTGCGTTCATTTGTAGGACTACTTTCAGAAAATGATTCAATAGAAATCCTCTAAAAGATAGCCTTTGCCTTTAACAACCCAATTATTCTCAGACTGTCTGTTTTTTGATTTATGGGTATGTGTAGGAAGAGGAAGAGAAAAGGACAGAGAGAGGAGAAAAAAAAGCCCTATGCACATCTGGAGAAGTTTTGCAAACTTGAATCTCTTGAATTTCTCTCCATGGGACAAGAGAAAATGAATAGAGAGTCTGAAAAACACCCGACAAATCTATTAAAATCAAAAACAAAAATACAAATAATACACAAAAACACACACAAATGTATGAACAAAAAAATAAATAAGAACAAAAAAATATCCATAGTGGTAGATACTGATAAAAAATAAATTTAAAAAAAGATAACCAATATCTTGAATTTTTTCATTTATTTATTTATACTGACCGATATACCTAGATCTATAGCTAGATCTGACAAAACCTTTCTTGGTAATGACCCCAAATAAATAAGAGGTTTGAAAATGTTTTTTAAAAAAATCTTATAATATATATAATTAAAATTTAGCAAGCAAATCAATCAAGCTTATTTTTTTAAAGATAAAGTAGGTTCGTTTTAGTCTGTAGGAATTGTAATTAGCTTAACGCTTTCCCGCCATTGTTGGAAATTTCCGGCAATCCATATTTATCACTGTTAACTAAAGCCCGACCGATAAAGGGTTTTGAAGGCCGATACCGATACAAATATTTTTTGGTTTTATAATCCGACATTCCAATATATTGGCCGATATTTTTTTTTATTTCAGAAAATCGCAACAAAACATTAACAGATTTCCCTAACATTATACAACTTATTTAACAGCAGCAAAACTGGACATGATAGTCACAAATTTTTTCATGCTAATTTGAGTTAAGAGAACCGATGGGGATGTTCTTTTAATTGTTATTCAAGCAATGTATGTATCGTGACCAACTCAACGAGTGTTGCCAACAGGAACGGTGTAGAGTGCCCTCTGGTGGACAAACTATACAACTCCAACACTCATGACATGGTTCAAGCATGTTTCATCCGTTTTTATTTTATTTCTGAAATATTCATTTATCAGCCATTATAACTACCAATACCGATAGTTTGGAAAATGCCTAATATCGGCTGATAATATCGGCCTGCCGATATATCGGTCTGCCTCTACTGTCAACCAGGCGCGACTCGACGCTGCGACATGCATGTTCAGATATTTATACAAAAATCATCTGTGGGCCATGAAAATGTAAAAAAAAAAAAAGTTATCAGTATATCCCTGATTAGCTACCAATGTTATCAGGAAGCATTTACATTGGGAGAGTAGTTCTCCTTTATAAGATAATTAATGAAAATGAACAGGTCATTATGCAGCACTCATCTCTAAATCTATACTATCCCAAATCCTCTTGAGCTGTATTCTGGAACTGAACCACCCGGCATATCCATTAGAGTGGGGGAAAGAAAGAAAGGGGTGGTCTTACTGTTTATTCAGTTTAAAAAGAGTGCAGCGTCTATGTGGCGGCTCACAAGCATACTTTGTAAATTTCTCAGGAGCTTGTGTTCCGTTTCTGTCTCTAAAGACCCGGACGGGCGGCACGGGGGTGGAGCATTACGGCATGTCGCGTTCCAGGGCTCAGGGCGGGGGAGATCCCTGCGTGCCAGTCTGTCTGTGAGGAGCGGATGACAGCTGAGAATGAGAAACATTTGCTGGGGCCACAGAGCAGCTCTGGGGTGGAGATCCTGCCACAGTCAGACCCCTCACCTCATGTCAGCTCGTCACCTCCACTAACACAGCTCACCAATCAGGCCTAGAGCTGAAGCACAGGGCCCTGGTGCATTACACACACACACATAATAGCTCGACTTTCTTCAGGTCCCATGAAGCACGTCAGCAAATGATTGTGCTGGCGGGAACACCCTCCTCCTCAAACCTACACTTTTGCTAGCGAGATAAAGAGTTGACGTCTGTTCGCACCAAGCCTGAAATTTCAGCACAGGATTTTAAACTGTGTGTCCCCGTGAACCACTTCACGGTTTTGTGGGGTTTTAGAAGCTAAAATCAATCAGAGAAAAACAAAACAAGCTAAACTGTATGCAAATCCTCTCTCAAAGGGCTAGTTTTGGTGAAGAAAAACACTTTATTTTGTGTAGTGGTGCACCATACATCAGCCGCCGATATTATCGGCCGACATGATCAATTTTTTACACATCGGTATCGTTACGATGTCAAAATAGGGCCGATGTGAACAGGCCGATAATCATTTACTGTGTATTTTACGTGTTTGTTTTTTTCCAATATTAGTTTCTATGCAGATAGAATTATTAATTCTTTCCAAACAGAGCTCTATTTGAATGAATCATTCTCGAATGACTGGTTTTGTCTTGGAGTAAATTCGCGTAGAAACTAATATTAATAGAATGTTAACTAATGTAGTTAACTAGACTTAAATAAATGGAGCCTTATTGTAAAGCGATTTATGTGAATGACATCTAGAATGATATCTGGCTAAATTGTTTTATGTCACAGAAAAACAAAATATCCCAATGTCATTTTTTACCAATAATATCGGTAAATATCGGTATCGGTAAATATCGGTACCGGCCATAACAGCAATATTAATATCGGTTATTGGTATCAGCCACAAATTTTCACATTGGTGTATCACTAATTTTGTGATATTTTTTACTCTTTATTGGTGTGAACAGGCCTTGGGAGAACGAGAAATCATGAAGATTGTTAGAGGGACAAAAACAGAGACGATGGCAGGGACAGATGTGCAGACGCACTCATGCACCTGAGCTCTTCAGTGCTGTGCAAAACAAGTGACTGTTGCCAAACGGAAGAGCTTATTGTTGCCAAAACTAATTAAAGAAATCCTTCGCCCCCAAACTAAAACTGTCATTATATACTTTCTTCAATTAAACACAAAAGGTGGTTTTAAAAGAATGTTTATGTTTAACTTTCAAAAATCATTCACATATTACACAAATCAGAGTCCAGCACAGGTCCTGTTCGATAAAGTTTGGATACTCATTTGGTCATGCCAAAATCTGAATTTTACTTCAGTCTTCATGGTAACATGATATTCCTGAAATGATTATAATATGCTGATTTAGTGCTCAAGAAACATGTCTTATTATCATTATTGAAAACAGTTGTACTGCCTTAATATTTTTGTGGAAATCTTGACAATTTTTTTTAGGACTCTGTTGAATAGAACATTTTATTTATTTAGTTCTAAACATTTATTTAAAACAGAATAACCAAACCATTCCAATACGTTCACTACTACTTGGCAGGGTGACAGTATTGTGTGCGTGTCTGGCATATGCTGCATGTTAAACATTAATGAGCAGTTAAGCACACGAGGGAGATGGAAGTTCCTCTACTCGACTTGTGTGGGGGAGTGTTAGTCTACAAGCTTCCTCCCAAACTGGGGTCACAGAGTCACACAGGGTTCAATTCCGGCACAACCCCAGGCTTCAAAGATCGGCATTTCTGTTGTCTCGTTTGAAGAATGAGGTGCCAAATTCCCCTGGGTCACACACACACACACATATATATACACACAACTGAACGTGACTTTTCACAGGCCGCCGTGACAGACTTATTAGTGCCATGGGCTGCAGGGACGGATAATGGGACACATGAATGGACAGAAGGAAAACTCCCAACCCAAAGGCAAGGTGCGAATGTAGTCTCAATGTCAATCAACTAGATTGACAGCTCTCTTCAGGCTACTCAAAAAATTTGACAGTAAAAGGTAAGTCAGAGGGGAAAAAAACAGAGAATCCATACAAACAGGGCAAGTCCTCTGAGAAGGACATGGTACTTAAGAATATGATCTGTTCACCAGTGGTGAAAACTTGGAGTAAACATCTACCTGGGACGATGTCAACTGACTGAAATATAAGAGACAAGTACATCTTTAATGCTTAGAAATGACAGACTCTGCAGCCCTGTCACCATACATGGTTCAGTCTCAGTATTCGAAATGTCTTTCCTGCCGATTGACGCTTTTCTAAGAATACAGGAAACACAACTTCTCTGAATCAGTCGTGTAAAAATAGTTACAATTGAAACAAACTTGTCATACTAACAAATTCAGCCACTTAAACAACACAAAACTACACTAAAAGACAATCAAAAATGACTTTACTCAGATGAAAGATAGTCAGACAACCAAAATTAAAAGTGCCTGACTTATCTGATTCTCACAAAGCTTAAATATAGATAGTTCTCCCCCCATAAAATCCTAAACAATGAATATTCTGTCATCATTTACTCAGCCTTATGTTGTTCTAAACCCATCTGAATTTCTTTCTTATAAAGAAGACGTTTTAAAGAATATCCTGGTCATTCTTTTTGATATCATGAATGTCAATGAGGACTGGGGCTGTCAAGCTCCAAAATAACTGTGAAAGTATATCATAAAGGTTGCCATATGACTAATAATCCAAGTTTTATGAGTTTTGTGCCGGTAAAACTAAAGTATTTCACAATGAAAACATTTTAATTTGCTTTAACTCTCCAATTTAGAGAAGAAGAAATGTCCGGTTTGTAAATCAATCGCTTTTTTGAACCAAATCTTAACAATGACTAAAGGGCTCTGGTTCACAAAACCAGTCAAAATGATTAGTTTATATCCTTTTGGAAGCATTTAAGCTTCAGTTCATTGTAATTTCATGGAAAAATTATGAAAACCGTAACTTCAAATTGTCTTATTTTGTGTTCTTTACTAGAAAGAAACTAATATGAGTTTGGAGCAACATGAGGGTGAGTAAATAATGACAGAATTTTCATTTTGTGAAAATGTACAGCAGGCACAGAGCCTCACACTTTGCAATTACCAGATTTCATATCTCCATGTGATGAGAGAGGCAGCAAAACAAAGAAAGTGAGAGTATGAGAGACACGGATGGGGAGTCAGATAAAAGTAGATGAAAACTGAGCAACAGCAAAGAGGAACCTCTCTGAATACCTTCCTCAAACGCTCGCTTTCTATCCTACGGTCTCATCTTCAGCCTCTGTAAGCTTGAGACAAAAGTGCTGGCGCTTTGATCCCTCAGTGAAAGGGCTGTCTCTTGGTAGAGACACGGTGTTGTAACTCTGTGGTAACTTTACCGATTTCAGGAAAAGGAAAGAGTTTGTAAAAGTATAATCTCCACTTCTAAGAGGAACACCTCCTTGCTTGCAGAACTTTTACTTGCATAAACTGTTTAAAGAAATCAGAAAACAGCAAATAGACCTCATTTCACTCACTCACACCGACTGAATGATGCTGCACAACAACTGCACTGTCCAATGAGGAGAGCAGCTTCTGACAGGAGCCTACACACTTCCCTGGATGCTACTCAAACTCTCAGGTCACTGTTTTTTTTTTTGGTTTATTTATGGCTTGTTTTGCATGAACCAAAAATGCATTTGCATAGCAACAGAAACCCTTCTACAATCCTCCACCATTTGCTGGCTAAAAAGGGAAGGGCAAGCTGGAATGCAAAAGATGAGTTTAAAGCATTGGGTGGAGATCATCCAGATGACAGATATACCCTTGGATCAACCGTCATATGCAATGAAATCATCTACTCTAATAATAGTAAACTTTAAAGGGTAACTAAACCCCTGGTCAGAGCCTGACTCCACCCACTGGCAATATTTGAAAAATGCTGAAAAAGTGGGCAGACCCCAGCGGAGATAGAGGGCACGAAATAGATGCTTAAACACTCTATCCTGATCGTTTTCAATACTTGCAATTCCAACTCCTGTCTCGCTACAGTGGTTTTGACGAAACAAGCTAGTCTTTATACTGCCAAACAAAGGCGTAGCTCGTACCAAGAGCGCGGTGAGCTGAAACGTGCGTACGTCACAAAGAACCGCTAACATCCAATAGGAAAATTCAACTGCAGTAGCCACCGTTCAACCTGAAGAGGGCAGCACTAAGACGTTTTTACACGATATATTGTAAAAATAAAACACTTTATACAAAAATGTCAAAAAAGGTACGCGAATCAATGACTGGTATTAATAAAGATCCATTCTTACAGATCATCATCATCAACTAAAAAAAAGTTGATTTAGGGTTTTCGTTACTCTTTAAATAACAGCAAATAATCTAAAAAACTAAGCAGTCTTTGAACAGCTTAAATTCACCACCAGTTTTGATCCTTAAAAAAATTGCTTTGGTCCTCATTGAGTAACAAAATCACGGCCAATCCGAGCATGCAGTCATACAATTTTTGATAAATTATATTTCACTGAGGATGAGTGAAATATAATTTGCTGCGTCACATCATTACGTCTGGTGCACTCGTGGTACGGCAGAAAAGTTTCTTGATTATTATGCAGGAATGAGTATACTTCCTAGCCCTATCAGCCTAGAAAATCGCAACTTTACATTTTCCGTCGGTCTTAGTGCACAATGT
The DNA here is from genome assembly GCA_038021265.1 of Cyprinella venusta. NCBI lineage: Eukaryota > Metazoa > Chordata > Actinopteri > Cypriniformes > Leuciscidae > Cyprinella > Cyprinella venusta. The sequence goes on from CM075884.1 coordinate 21,999,962, forward strand.
AACTACACAAGAGTCATGTTTTAAATAGGAAACTCTTTGGTCATTTTTTTTGAGAAATGCTACTGGTCTTGTGCACTTCAATGATGTATGCTAAGGTATGCTAAAAGTGGTACCGCCAGAACCGGAGATCAGCAGAATGGTTTCAAAAACGGTGAAACTCAACAGTTTAACTCTGGGGGAGTTGTAAAATGAGCCTTTTTCAAAAAAAGTAGAGTATCCCTTTAAAGAACACAAACTTTTCGAATGGTAAAGTAAGCAAAAAAGGAAAATACCAAAAAAACAGAGCTTGTATAACCCTGTGCATGTTCATCCGCAGTCGTCCATATCAAAGTTATCTGGATAATCTTAGTCTTTGATGACAGACCAGACAGAAAGTGAAAGACCCAGATGGTCTCAAGGCAGGACCACTGACACAGAAGGACCCTTGATCCCATGAGGCATCATTATTGGCAACATGATCAGAGATACCTGAAATACCTCACACTGAGATGCCACACTATAAAAGGGAATGAAACTGAGAAAAATAAAACGTCTTTACCTTGAGTAGAAATGCAGAGATGGTCAGCATGAGAAACAAAAAGAGAGAAAAAATAGAAAGAAATTACTTTTAAATAGGCATGTTTACTATTACTCATAATTAAAGGCTGTTGAAGTGATTTGTTGAGGAAACATTTTTGTTATGCTGGTTGAAATTATCTTTGCATCCTGATAGCAATCACCAAGTTAAGTGGCCTAAATGTGTATAAAAATGAGTGTGGTCAACGTTAACGTTGCACGCATTTTTATTTTTTCTTCAGTTTATAATTACAAAAATATTGAACGCAATTAACACAGCATCTGTTATTCCCGGCATCCTTTGGCTACCGCAACATTATATGATCATCACACTATTTATGCAAATGGTTTTAAACCATTCAAGCGTGACAAGACAAAAGTGTCCACATAAGAGCAGTCTTATTTGAGTTCAGTAAAGTGTTAAATGGACGTGAAGAGTTGTGAGAAAAATGGGATGCGTGTCAGATCCACGTCATGTGCGGCAGCGGCAGGACTGAGTGACAACACCCACTAATGCAATCTGGCATTAATGTAAATCAAAGAACAAAGGGAACAGAAAAAATGACTCATTGCTCTTGAATAATCACTTTTGTAGCTTTTAATAACGATTCAATATTGAATTTTTAATTTATGCAGTGCAGACTGTTTGATAACCATTTAATGTCCAAATATGTTGGACAGGTAGGAAGGGCACAGGTAAATTAATTTATTATGACATGTATCATGTGAGGAATGTTTTAAGATCACTTAAATTCAAAGTCGTCGTATTTTTTGAAGCCTAATACATTGTAAAATTGATAGCATTCAATTACACTGTAATGTTGAATGGCTATAATTATTGTTTAAAATTAAACAAAAAAAACAAACAAAAAAAAAGGTATTTCTTCAAAATACCTTCTTACAAATTCAGACAAATCTGAATTTCATCTAATAATCCATCTTCCATAGTTTGGTTACATTCTGTTATGGACTATGTGTTTTTATTGATTGTATATTTTGCACGTTTTATTCACATCCATTATGCAGGTACAATGCAAGTTTGCCAAAAATATATTTACACAAATGTAAAATGTAAAATAGTGTCCTGTTGAAGTTTTGCTTTTTTCTTTGTTTTATTTATTTGTATTTATTCTTTAAGGAGATGCATTGAATTTTAGTGAATAAGAGGACTTATTTTATTTTGATGCACATAGTTAGAAGGAATGTAGACGATAAAATTTGTTTTGGTTAAAATCAACAAAAAAATCGTGATAATTAATTGTGATCTCAATATTGATCAAAACAATCGGGATTATCATTATGGCCCAAATCGTATAGGCCTAATTTGAATAAAACCAGGAAGACCAGCACTAAACCAACACATAAATGGAATGCAAGCCAGTCTTTTCCAAAGATATAAAAACAACAACAACAGAAGAGCAAGATCAGTACAGTTTCTAATTTGTGAAATCTGCCTTGAACGTTGCAAACAGTGACAGGTTCATTTCAGATCTTTTCTTCTCCGATCTGGGAGATAAAAAAAAAAACAGTGAGGAGCAGATAAAAGAAGAAAACACAAGACATTAACGCTCGCTGCAGGAAAATAATAACATCTGATGAGGTCAAATGAAATGTTTTTCCTGTCCTCTCTATCGCATCTGTGATCGCATGAGCAGGTGGCCATGTGTGGATTTGAATATGAGATGTGTGCTGCATGTTTCTGGCTCAGATTAGCAGTGTGAACATCACGCTAACAGGATCCACAGGGATAATCTGAGAACTGAGGGACATCAAACGCACAGACCTATGAACTCCGGATTACCAGCAGTGTGGAGTTAACTGTCATCATCACCAGTTTATCAAAGTGACAACAACAGCAATAATAATCATCATTTTAAAAAGCCACCTATGGAAGCTACCTTTAAAGGTGCTCAAATAAAATAAAAATTAATTTAATTTTTTATTATAGTCCATTATAATAAGCATTATATGCTTGATGAAATCGTATGCTCCTCTGTCAAAATATTTACTATTTTAATGCTGTCCTGATTTACATCTTTGTTAAATTGAGTCCATTTCAATTCTTGCTTTTTTATGTTAATAAGTGTGTCTTCTAAGGTGGTATGTTCCCCGTCTTCTGTTGTAATATGCAAAATGTGTAATAAAAAAATAAAAGTATTGAATAATTATATAATAACTACATTAATTTATTTTACATTTAAAAAAACAAGAAATAAAAAGGAAAAATAATAAAAGAAAATAATAAATGATAACACTAGCTAGATATTAGTTGTTAATTTATTAAGATAAAATAATAAAGAATTTTAATACCGGCCATTTATTGGTTATCATGAAAATAATTACTGGTTTATGGATAAATAAACAGTAATTTTAACATAAGTGTGATTTGAATTTAACGCACCATCATATGGTTCGCTAACAGTCAATAAGGATGCCATCTGAACTTGAGACTTTTATATGTAACATATGCTAACTTAACAAACAGGGTTCACCGTTATTAGCATAAAAAAGTGACAGACAGATTTTTGGGTTAGTCAAACACACCTAGAATTCCTCGTGAACCGCATGACATTCAGTCAGACACAGAAGGGATTCCCAGTGTATGTTGTTTTTCACAAGTCTGTGTTTCTGCCCTTTTCCTCTCTGCCCACTCAAGCACTCTCAATCAGTGTTGCTTTTTATATTAGAAAAAAAAAACAGGTGATGAACCAGTGGCTTTTGGATAATTCAACCATATGGTGCCCCCAGCCACGATGAACCTCAGCCAGCCGCCAGGATGAGAAATGAACAGATGCGTGAACCTTTCTGCAAGATTAAAAACGGAGTTTATGAAAAGGGGCATCAACCCAATGCTGCCATTTACCATAACATAGAAACAATCAATCAACCTAATGGGCTTTAAATGGCAAAGCTCATCTTAAGGGGAAAAAAATGGGCGTTAGCCGCATCTCCACAAAGAACATTTTTGCTTAGCAGAAACTAAGTTGATCCATTGTTTAACCCACCAGTGGTTCACACACTTTACAAATGCATCAAGCTAATCTGGTTTTATTTAACATTTTATCTAGAAATGTTTTTTTCCCAATCAGAATTTTGAATCAATTTGTAATGAAATAAACTCTTAAAATAAATTAAGAGTTTATTAAAATAAATAAATAAATTAAATAAATTATTATAAAATATTTATTTTATTTATTTTTAAAATATTTATTTTAATAAATAAATTATTAAAATAAATATTTTAATTAATTAGCCTGATTTCTAATTTAATTTATTATAATTATAAAAACACTTATAAATTATATATATGGGATGCGGATATGAGATATATTTTTATATATATGGGATATATTTTTATCCAGCGTTATCGTGTGGTGTGATGCGGAGCACAAGAGAACTACAAAGTCAGAAACTGCTCGCTTAAAAGATCTCGCTCGCCTCTCAATCGTCCAATTTCACAATGGTTTTCACAGGATGAATTTTGAGTTTGTAAGCTTTCGAATGATACCTAATCTATGATGATTACTAAAATATTTGATATGAAAAAAAAAAGTCAATAGAAAAAAAGCGCTAGTCGTCCCGCTAGCAGGACGTGACTATTAATTAAACCTGTTTTTCCTCAAAATTCCGTTTCTGAAAATCATAGCGATCACCCGATTTCAGATAACCACAACTTTTGTTACAGAAAAACAATAAAAGAAATAAAACCAGATTTGGAAAGGGCTTGAACTCAGCTTTAATATGGTTAAATATGGTTTATATTAAATATGGTTTAATATGGTCAAATTTCACCATGTGGTAGGTTTTCCCAGATCGCATCACAAATATATATATATATTTGCTTTTGAATTAAGAATTTGTCTTACTTCGACAAAGATTTACTTAAAAATGAAGCTGAAGAACTGAGATCAAGAATCACTTTGGAATTTTTTCAAGACTCACTGAACTGGAATCAAAACAGTTTTTGGTACCTAAAAGATTTGTGGTGAGCGAGACAATTCAGCTTTCGAACAATCGGGCTTGATGTCCGATCTGGAAAAAGCAACGGGATCATTCTGACAAGGAGGCGGCATGCCATAAAATAAGTCCCTACAGGCACTAACCCTTTGACCTCTACGCCTGATGTTAATGGTGGTAACCACTCTAGCCCACATGCAGGCTCAGATTCCTGCTGACCACTGACCTTTAAACGGAAGAAAAAGAGCTTTAAGACAACAGTGAGTGGATCCAGATGGCTCTAAAACAACTAATGTAGGGACTCACAGAAAGAACCGGTGGAATAATGTAATAATGGACAAAAGAGTCTCTCTGGGCCATGGTGCCACCTGCCACTGCCAGCCCTGCCTGACTTTAGAAAGCTCTGTGTCTGTATATCATGTCATCATGACCACCGTTATCATAGTGTTCAGCAACAGATCATGACACAGTGATTTGTTAATCCAGAGTCTCGGCTGTCATGCTTCATACCCAACCCACACCACAGACCACAAACAGCTGCTCGCTGAAACGCTTTCCAGTTAATTACAGCCTTACAGTTAGGGGCGTATGACGAGCATGTAATTAAGAGAAACCAAGAATAAGATGCAGCTAAACCAAGCCAGGCCAGGCTACAAAAACAAAGAAGAAAGAGAAACGCCTTTCAGGATAACAAGAACACAAATTGACATTGACTTTTGAAATAAATGTTTCTGGTCTTGTTGCAACGGTTCGTCAATGCACATTATCCTAAAGGGCAAAAAGTATGTTTTTAAAATATTTCATCTAAATGTAATTTTCTCCACCGCTAAAATGAAATATAACATTCAATATATCATTTTATAAATGAGCCAATCAAGTCGAAGTTCTGCCCTACAATATTTCAAGCTGAATACACTACACCATCAGTAATGGTCTTATTTTCCAGTTAAAAAAAAACATATAATAAACATATTTTTAAAAAAAGTATCTTCAGCCACTTTTCTTTTCTTTTTTAGTATTGCAAGAAATTTTTTCTTTTCATTTTCATTTTTCTTATGCAAGAAAAAAGAAAATATTTTATCATTATTATATATATATATATATATATTAGGGCTGTTAAACGATTAATCGTGATTAATGGCATTAATGCACTGTGTATAATTATTTTGTATATATAAATACACACAAATGCTCGAATATATTTAAGAAATATTTTCATGTATATATTTTATATTTAAATAATATTTTTTTCTTAAATATATATGCATGTGTGTGTATTTATATATACAAATTAATTATACACAGTGCACCCACATATATTATGTAAACACAAACTTTTATTTTGGATTCGATTAATCACGATATATATATATATATATATATATATATATATATGTGTGTGTGTGTGTGTGTGTGTGTGTATAATCTTATAACAATTCTCTGAAAAAAAAAAAGAAAAAAAAAAGAAGGTCTTTATCAGGGTTTCACTTCTGAATCTGAAATACATTTATATTGCTTTAAGGATGTTTCAATATATTTTTCAAAGATAATGGGTTTAATTCCAAGAAAGCACTTGGAAGTTACTTTGGAAGAAAAAAGCATCTGCCAAAATGTAAATGTTTCACTTAGAAATGTCACAAGTTAAAAGCATTGTGAATGCAGTTTCATGCCTTCAATCCTGTAAAACTTAAAGGGCACATGTAAACAAACCATTAAAGGTTTTCAGCATTCCTTGATCAATGAAAAAAAAAAAAAATTCACTCAACATGTCTACTAATTGACCACATGCCGGTTAAGCGCTTTCATTGACTTTCCGTCTTTCACAGGTCCATTTCCAAACAGCATTTGATTATTGACATCAACGAGTGGAAGACCCTTCAGCCATCATTGAATTTTTAATTGTTTAAAAAAAAGAACCCTGTCCCTTGATGTTTCTTAACATGACAGCTATAATCGATATCGCTATCCATTAGTATGGAATACTGGGTGAAACTGAATAGATGTTAACATGTGAATGGGGGGCATTAGTTTGTTCGAACCTCTTCTCTCAGGTGGCCAAATGGTCTATTTAAAGTTCAGCAACAGGATAGAGGACACGCAAATTTCACACATCAACATCGCTGAATTAACATTAAAATAATATTATACAATCATATATCAAAGCAAATTTGCCAAAAACAGGCAAATAGAAATACATAATGTTCTTAAATGAAGCTCAAAGCAGTCCTGAGAAGAACAGCCTGCAAATCTTTTTGACCCAAAACCTTTAGAAAGAATCCCAGATGAGCCAATTTCCTTCTCTCAATGCTTTGAAAGGCCATTTCTTCCCTGAAAGATGCTTAAATATGATTTTGGCTTTATTCAGTCCATCCTCAGCTGCTGTTAAAAGCTCCAGTCTGAAGGTTTAATGAAACTGAAGGTAAAGAGAAGGAGGCTTTGGCTCATTCTTCCATTAAACACCTGCTAAAGGAGGCTAAAGCCATCATTCAAAGACTCGTTGGGTTTGCTGACCCTAGTAAATGATAACAGGATGCAGCTGCCAGCATTAGGATCAGCACAAACACACACACACACACAAAATCCTCAATAACAGAACTAAAAAAAGCAAAATGCCTGGTGACATGTGACAAAATGGCAAATAAAAGCTTTGACAAACTACAGAGTTTTTACGTTACCAATGAGGTTTACTTTGTCAAAAAAATATATAAATAAACATATATATACTGTATATATATATATATATATATATATATATATATATATATATATAAAAATTATTTTGTTTATAACGTGCAATAGCATGATAAACAAATCATTTTAAAAGGCATGTATGCGCATACATAGTTCTGGAAATGACTCCATTTAAATGTGTAATTTACACCTCTTAATGACAAGACCATCTGGGCAACAGCTACTTGGGACACAGAAGGTGATAACTGACACAATAAATCACAGATCACCTCGTGTTTCACTAGCACAAAGGGACCCAGACCACTGCATCCAGCACTGAACTCCATACACACAACCGACCAATGCGAGAGTGCACACACACGTCAATTTTAGTGCATGTATGAAGTCATGCTGAGACAGTAACCAACAATATTTCACATCTCTTGCACTGCAGACAGAGTGAGAGATGCGACATGGCCATTTTGAAGTATTTCCTGTTAAGCGAGTGTTACAATAACCAAAATTAGCCCAGCTTTAAGTCAGTATGAGAGGAAGTTGGGTTAAAGTGTGCAACCCACGCTTCTTGAAACACAGCATGTGTTCTGTCTAATATTTATCCAGTGCTGGGTTGCCAAATGGGTTGTTTTAAAGGGATACTCCACTTTTTTTGGAAATAGGCTCATTTTACCACTGCCCCAGAGTTAAACAGTTGGGTTTTGCCATTTTCGAATCTATTCAGCCAATTTTCTGATATTTAGAAGAATATCAGGAACCAGACAGTTTCTGGTCTCAATGACTTCCATAGTGGGAAAAAAATATACTATGGAAGTCAATGAGACCTGTATACTGATATTCTTCTAAACATCAGAAAATCATCTGAATTGATTCGAAAATGGTAAAACCCAACTGTTTAACTCTGGGGAGAGGTAAAATGAGCTTATTTCCAAAAAAAGTGGAGTATCCCCTTAAACCCAGCCATTTTTAGTGCACAGGTGTAATGAGCAAAATTTCATTCAACTGACCAATCTCAGGCTAAAATCAATCAATTTAAATTAATTTAGCAATCACAAAATTTTAATTTCTAAAGATTACAGTTTTTAAATTATTAATGTTTTAAATATGAACTTTGAGTGTTAAATGCCAGCAAATGTAATCTAAATGTGAATAGAAGTAAAAATATTGTGCATTCAATATTTGGTTACCAAAGGGAATAGGCTCTATGCACAACTGCACTACTTCCTGAACTTCAGCCAGCTCCTTGTTTCCTGTATACCATTATTGGACAATTTGATTAATTCAGGTGTGCTTGACCTCAGTAGTCACGGCAACAATAATCAAACACACCTGAATTAATCAATGTGTCCAATAATGCCAGACAGGAAACAAGGAGCTGGCTGAAGTTCAGGAAGTAGTGGAGCTGTGCATAGAGCCTATTACATCTTTAAGCAGCGAGTAAACACTTTGAGATTAGCATTAAACTAAAAGGGAAAGTACTGTGCCATGTTGGGGATGGACGGATGCTTTAAATGCACCTGAAAAAGAAATAAAACCGGACTGAGCTTCACATATCGTGTACAGTAGTACATAAAAAATGAAGTCAATCAAGCTAGGCAAGAAAGGTATGATTCTTTCGGAGTTCTCTCTGTCGCAATCCAGTTTTACTGGCACAGACCAGCAATTTTTATTCTTGGTGAGCTACGTCATCAATTATAATTCTTTGGAAAAACCTGAACGCTCTATGACAAAAAAAAAAAAATCCCCTGGTCACAGTCCCCGTGGCTTCAACAGGGCTGCCAAAGTCCAAACACTGGCGGACAAAAAATGATGATGGAGCAGAGTTCCTTCGAAATGACGCAAGACGCAGCAAAGTAAATCAAGTGGTTTCACTCACAACCTATAAATCACATCCAGTTTCCTCCACCAGTGGCCATTAAAACAGACTGAAATAGTGTGTGAGATGTCTTTGAAGTGGAAGGCCTGCAAGCAACGTGTACTGCACCTACTAACATATTCAAACCCCTGCACATCAGCGCTAATCCAAGGAAAACACTGTGGACTGGAGGAATAAGCAACTCGTATCAATTGATCTTCTAGAAAGCCTGCATGTTTGGCTTTCAATCACGTCATCATACATAGCCGTGGCCGCTGCGCTTCAAAAGGAAAATCCCCTTCAGCACTTTTTTTTTCTTTTTTCAATGAACAAACTTTCCAAAGCACCTACTCAGGAGTTTAGGGGGGCTTGTTGAGGTAAAGACATGCTCGGCCCATGAGAATGATGGATGGTTGGATTTACTTGTGTTCTCCCAACTAGAACCTCGCTCAAACAAATACAAACAAGTCTTATAAGTGAAACGTACAAAGCGATAACTTAAAGGGATAGTCCACTTTTTTGGGAAATAGGCTCATTTTACAACTCCCCCAGAATTAAACAGTTGGGTTTTACCATTTTCGAATCCATTCAGCCGATTTTCTGAAGAATTAGAAGAATATCAGTAACCAGACAGTTTGTGGTCTCATTGACTTCCAGTATATTTTTTTCCTACTATGGAAGTCAATGAGACCAGAAACCATCTGGTTACTGACATTTTTCTAAATATCAGAAAATCGGCTGAATGGATTCGAAAACGGTAAAACCCAATTGTTTAACTCTGGGGGAGTTGTAAAATGAGCCTATTTCCAAAGAAAGTGGAGTATCCCTTTAAAGGGATAGCGATAGATTTACCCACTAAATGCAATCTTTTGCAAATATCAAAATGAAAGTTCATTTTTTGTACTGTGCATTATAATGCCATGATGCCTAAATTCAATTGTAGCACTTTTGAAAAAAACCCTGTAGGTTTTTAGTATTTTATAATTAATTTATATTATTAATTACAAAACTGCTAAGAGTTTGTTATCATTGAGATTTGAGAACCCTTATATGGCCAGTATTAGACTTTTCAATTTCAATATCAATGTATTCCTACCTAATCTATTGAAAATGAAAGAGTGAATGAGAGACTGAGAGAAAGGAGAGAAAAGATTGACAGACATGATGGGTCTTAACTACTTTTACTCCAGAGAGAAAAGACTGAAAAGCTTGCAGAGATTCAAAGGGTCTTTGTCTGCTTGCAAAGCAATGATTACCCACAATTCCCTGCACATACTCATAGCTTTCACAGGTGGGTCTTCTTTTTCTTGCTGTGGTCATTGTCTGCCGATGCCATTGAAATGGATTTGCATTTCCAACAATTCAATTATCATGCTCATCGAACAGAGCAGCGTAGTTCACATACCTCCATACTGCAAGATTCCTGCACTGCCTTCAATATATTAGATCCCAAGTTTCCCACTTTAAATGTATTATAGAAACGCAGGACAACAACTCAGAACATTTAATAACAGAAGACTGTATGTTCTTGTAAGAATGCTTGTTCCCTCGGTTGCTTTTCATTTCGGAACAACTTCAATAGTGGTTTGATCATGAAGAGAAACGCGTCCGTTTATGGGAACTCTCTTCCTCTGAGGAACAGCTGTGAAGTGACGAATCTGTGACAGTTTATTTCTCAAGTGAAGCAGTACCGGGAGTCGGGACATGTGGGTGGGAGCCCCAACCCATCTGCAGCACAATGGAAAAATGAATATTTCAAAAGCATTTCATCATCCATTTGCACAAATTCAATCTACTTGTCAATTTAGGCTGTAGTTCACAAAAGCTCCAGCCTTTCCCAATGGCAATAAAAATCCAGACATATTAAAAACCCACACTCAGGGCCACACCAAGAAATTTAAACAAACACACACTACCAACAAACAACTCTGAGTGTCTTTGGGATGGTTCATCAAAAGTGAACCTTATGTTATCATTTCCTCAACTTCATGTCATTCAAAACTTGTACGACTTCCTTTTTATACAAAAGGATTGGCCACACTTTTCAAGGTAATGGGACTGAAAAGCACTTCTTAAAGGGATACTCCACTTTTTTTGGAAATAGGCTCATTTTACAACTCCCCCAGAGTTATACAGTTGGGTTTTACAGTTTTCAAATGTATTCAGACGATTTTCGGATATTTAGAAGAATACCAGTAACCAGACAGTTTCTGGTCTCATTGACTTCCATAGTAGGAAAAAAATATACTATGGAAGTCTATGAGACCAGAAACGGTCTGGTTACTGATATTCTTATAAATATCAGAAAATCGGCTGAATGGATTCAAAAATGGTAAAACTCAACTGTTTAACTCTGGGGGAGTTGTAAAATGAGCCTATTTCCAAAAAAAGTGGAGTATCCCTTTAAAATCCAGTCGCATAGGTTAACACTTCACTGGATGGGACGATTCTAAGTCAATGACTTCTATTTCAGCCCGTTTCTCACTCAAAGCTGTCTTGGAATATAGAGCACGAGATGTGCTACTGCATTTTTGGTCATTTTGGAGCTTGACAGTCCTGATTCATTTTTGTTACACAAAAGAGAGCCTAAGAATAATCTTTTGTGTTCTACAGAGGAAAGTCAGTCGTGCAGCTTTGACATGACATGAGGGCGAGCACCTAATGAAAGATTTGTATTTCTTGGTCCCAATCCCTTTAACATCAGCATCCTAAGGTAAAACTCACTCATAATCTCCTCTATAGTTATTTGGAGAACAGATTATAAAGCGAAAACTGAATCCTTTAGCTGCTTTGGAGACCAGTGGCCCTGTGCTATGTTTAGTTACATAAAAAACTTTGTTACCTAATTGAAAACGGCTGAATAATGCAAAACAGCAGAAGATTAAGTAGTAGTAGTCCATCATGCCTCGGATGTTTCTTTTTAATTGCCTTTCAGATGTTTCTTTTTAATTTATTTATGTTTGTGACACTAGAAGCAAAACTACATAGAACGCCTTGATAAATTTTTCAATCCCTGTCACGGGATATATGGAGATATATATATATATATATATATATATATATATATATATATATATCATATAGAATATAATACCATATACAATTTCCTGTTGACGTTTCTACCATTGACAGACAGATAGAGAGATAGACAGATAGATGGTCTTGCAACCAATCCCTTTTTGTGATTTTGAAGGGAGGCAACAGACCATTAATCTTTTACCACAATTACTCGTCAGACAGTTTTGGAGGTCACTGTAAATCTTTTCATCAATGTGGTTAGAAGTATCTATTTATCACTCATCTCTCTTTTTTTCTCCTTCAATTTCAACACCAACACCAACCCATGGGCATGCTCTCACAGCTCAAATCACTGAAAGCCTGTACGGCCTGTTGCCTTGCTGATCCATGTCCAGGTAAGAGCATAAACCAAAACCCACCCACCTCCCTCAACTCGCCGCAGGCGAGCCGCCTCCAACACCATGCCGAATATGTGCAGAAAAGCGCTGGTTACTGACCTCCATCATAGTATTAATAAATAAAACATGTTCAGGAGAATGTAAACCAGCCTCCAGCAATCTCAACATATATGACCTCACTTCCCCTCAGTGCTCTGCAGGCCCAGTGGAGGTATAAATAGTACCATAAATGGGTAATAATATCTCCAGTGATGTGTGCATTGGTTTTCCCTCCCTCCAAATCCCACTAGGTTTATGTCTCAAAATCAGGGAGGTGGGAAGCCTCAAAATACGAGTTTAAGCTTTTGTTTTCCCAGCATATGCTCCATCTCCATCAATCTCTCAGATGTTCCTTCAAGCGTTTAGATGTTTCTGCTTTTTCAACTGTGGGCGCAAGAGGCAAAAAATTGAAAAATTTGCTGGTTTTAAGCCCTCAACTGCTGCACAGACAAATATCAGACAACAGCATCCAGATGTCTAATAACACAATGCCAGCCCAGATTTCACGGAATCCAATTCTCACTGGCTGAAGACATCTGCTCAGCAACAACAAGGGAAAAACAAACCCTTCAGATTCAAGGCAAATTATCGTTTTCCACACGCTCAGCCTTTCCTTTTCTTTATTTAACATCTTCTGGGATAACAGATGCGCTTTGTGCTGAGAATCGGCTGTGTCACAGGTTGGTTCGGATGCCCCGCTGCTGGGGTAATGAAGAGGCATCTCTCCCAGCTCAGTTCTCAGGGCATTAGAAGGGGTGTGGGAAGATTTACAGCATGCAAAAGGAATCAATCTGGTGCAGTGTTGCAGGATCTGTGTTCAGGACTTACTGTAAAGCCAGAAAGCAGCCAGAGGGAGCCTGGAATTACTATATGTGTGTTGACGGGCTGAGCATATTAAGCGGCAGTGGGAGGTGAACGTCTGCAAAAGAGTGAATCCAATGAATTAGAACCAACCGTGCTTTATAACACGGGAACTTTGTGACAACTTTGTTCTTCTCCACTATAGCACATTACCCAGGCTGTCCCTCACTGCAGAGCCCATACTCAATGGTAAGTAGGGTTGGGTATCGTTTGAATTTGAACGATTCTGATTCCTTGTTTTGATTCCGGTTCCTAAAGATTCTCGATTCCGATTCTTTTAAGAGGCAGGGTCAAAAAAGTTTAGCTAAACAACAGTCTTTCTGAAGGAAATACTCCTTCTGTCACAAATACACCTTTTATCACAAATTTTGCCGAGATTTCGTTATTTTTAGAAAAGTGAAGCCACACTCTGGACCGCCGACGTAAGCTACTCATGTTCGACTTGCGTGGTTATTCCAACACTTCCGGTAGACGCTTCTTCGTTGGTGTTGTTCAGCGGTTTCTTCTTCCGATCGGCGGACTGTGAATATCGAAACTAGGAATCTAAATTTTAACTTTTGAAAGATTCCGGGAAAAACGAAAAGTTAGTCCCGGTTCCAATCGATACTCGATTCTCGATACCCAACCCTAATGGTAAGGCTGTACGATATTGGGAAAAACAGACATAGTGATATTTAGTTTTTCTGTGATATATATTGCGATATAAAAACAATTTCTAAAATCAAACACCACATGACTTGACTAGCTCTATTAGGAAAGAATTAATCATTTTAGAATGGTTGCTGTGGTTTTGTAAACATAACAGCATTCAGGTACAGAAATTGAATAATCAAATGTAAAATAACTGCATAGTATTCACTGTATAAATTAAATGTAATTAACCTTTGTTAAAGCTGCAAATCTTCTCTTTGTATTTTATTGATTGATTAACATTAATGACAAACAGCACAAGGTTTATTAGGCTGCTGTCACTTTAAGACTGAATCGCGGATTGGGTGCATTGCAAAAATCGATGCAAAATTCTCACTAAAGCAGCAAAAGAGCAAAAAAGACATAATTTAACTAAATGCACCTGATTTTTCTCCACAATCAGTGAGGAAAATGTGGGGAAAAAGTGTGCAGATTCAGTGCAGGCACAATTATGTGTAACAGCTTGTGTTGCCAAATGTCACCAATGACGTCCTAATGTAGGCAAAAAAAAGCAAAAGCAAAAAACAACTCCTCCTACATGAACCACTAAGTGTGCATGTGCAAATATGTTGACATGTGCTTGACAATTCGATAATGAAATCCCACTGGGAACTACCATTTGGTCACAGCTTTGATTCTGTCATCGTTCCCGCACAAACTGCTCTCCTTCATCACCTGTTTCCACATGTTTTATTAAGACCACTTTTAATGAGGGTATCTCAGCTAGCTGCATCTCTGCAGTCGGCTTGCGTCCTTCCGTCCGTTCGGGAGAAAGAGACAGATTGCACGTCGTTGTCATAATAGGCCCCAGGGCTATTATTAGTCCGCCTTGAAATGGGCCTCCAGATTTGGAATCGACTAAAAATACAGGGGAAAGTGTGAGACGGTGACCGGTAGCTACTTGAAAAATCCAGACACACAGAAACAGGCACGCAATAATCCATAGTTGTCCTTCAGACTCACTCGAGACCATCAGGCCTTAATTAAAGAGTGTCTCCTGCTAACCACTCATTACCTTGTAATTTGCCCTTGTAGAGCATCAATCAAGTGCAAGACGGCAGGACGGCCCATTTCCTGAGCGCACCGGTATAGATCTGAACACGTGCAAAGTGAGATGTCATTCAACTGCAGACATCTCACACACCGAGACAAAGGAGGCCAAGGGAATTAAAAAATGGAAAAGCAAGACTGTCATTATTGCCAACATACATTCCTCATCCCCCTAATGTCCTTGATGAGAACGACAGGAACACAGATCATGAGGAACTCTTTTGTTTGACAGATCGATCAGTTTTCGTGTACTTCCTGAGTGGTGAAGTCCGTATATGTTTGCCTCAGATTAAGCCTGTTTTTCCCGAAGGAAGTAACTGATAACATTTCTCTCCCTAGTAGAATACAATGATCAGCTACTAAATCCCCATCTTGCGGTCTTCGCTTTCCCTGAATTCAATTTCATACAGCACTGAGTCCCAGCAGATGATGTGAACATCAGTCATCTAGTCACTGAGGCAACGCAGGGCGTATTCGAGCAGGACTTTTTGCCATTAAAAGTGTGACGCATTTGGAAGCATCAATTTCAACTTTCATGCTGAATAAGATATTAAAGAGTTTCTCGTTTTGGTACAGACAAGAGTTTCATATTTGAGAAAAAACAACAACGTTCAAGTTTGTTAAAACCAAGGCCTTTTCCGTAACACTGTAGGGATCAAAATTGTAAAGAATTTAACGGCTCTGGTCCTGATAACACTTCCAGTAACGATTCTTGAAATTATTGGTTTCTTAGTGATTGTCGGAAATAAACAATGGGGGAAAAATTCAAATGCATTCCTAAACACTAAAGTGTTAAACATTAAGTGAACATTCCTACACTAAAGTGTTACCAATAACCGATTTTCTATGTTTTTGATTCTCAAAAATTAACCAACTCTTAAGATTCATGTATTCAGGAAACCGGTAGCACAGTACATTTCTGATTCACTAAAAAGAACCGACTCATCATATTAAAAATTTAGGAATCAAACTATACTGGGCGGTGTTTCCCAAAAGCATCGTAAGCCTAAGTTGATCGTAGAACAATTGCCATCATTGGTCTCTACGATAAATTTAGGCTTACGATGCTTTTGGGAAATGCAGCCATGGTTGTGGCATATATATAAAAAAAAATCCACGACCCTAAAAAACAGATTCAACATGTTCAAT
The DNA here is from genome assembly GCA_038021265.1 of Cyprinella venusta. Lineage (NCBI taxonomy): Eukaryota > Metazoa > Chordata > Actinopteri > Cypriniformes > Leuciscidae > Cyprinella > Cyprinella venusta. Next base: position 22,016,219 of record CM075884.1, read on the forward strand.
TGGTGAATACGAGCTCTGATCAACGACAACAGACGCCGACAGGGTTAACGCACTGATCCGACAAAACCTGACAAAGTGTTTGTAGCTGTTGATCGGCGTCTGCCAGTTCAGTGTGAATTGGCATTAAGATGTTTTCAAAAAAAATGCTACATCATGGTGGATGTTCTTTTTTGTATGAAATTACCCCATGTAAACATGAGGTACATGAGGAACCAACTGTCTGTCTCCATCTCATGAGAGAGAGAGACGCAATGGCCCAGCACACATCGCTAAAGAGATTAGCATAACTCCATGGTTTTCTTCGGAGACAACGGCCTCTAATCCCTCGCTGATCTGATTGGATTAACACACTAAGGCTGTCCCAGCTCATATGGACGTGGCTGTGCGCTATCATGCAATGTACGGTCACTGACACAGCTAATGCTCCAAAGTTCAGGTGTATCCTCTGACCAACTAACCTTAATACTGAGTTTTTACCACAATCAAAGGTTTTGAACTTTGCAAACACCACATCCAATTCAATGTGCAATGGCCAAGAAATGTGCAATTGATGAACTGCCATTGATTATGTTTTTTCATGAGGTCAGTTAACCAAATCCAAATTCATCGTATAAAGGACAAAGGTTGTTCAAACTGAGATTTTGAATCTACAAACTCTGTTTTTGAATCTAATTTCATTATCTGTTCAGTGTTCAGACTACAAAAACTAAACGGATTGGAGTTTGAGAGAATAAAAAAACAATTAAATTCCACATTCCTCGAAGAATTATGTCCAACTTACATTAAATGTCACATAAAAATCAAACTAGTGATGCATCGATGTGAAAATTGTGGCCGATACCGATAACCGATATTAATATTGCTGTTATGGCCGATACCGATAATTACCGGTGTCGATATCGATATATATATATTGCCATATAAAATCAATTTCACCAGATGACTTGAATTGTACTATTTGGAAAGAATGAATCATTTTGGAATGACTGGGGTGGTTTTATCATGGAATAAATCCGCATAGAAACTAATAATAATATAACATTAACTAGAATTTAATAAATGGAACCTTATTGTAAAGTGTTTCCGATTTAAGTCTCTTGAGTTCAGTGTTGGACAGATCAGTTTTAAACATTCATTAAAGTGAATCAGTTCATTAGTTCGCGAATCAGACGTGTCATTATCGGACCACGGCACACATTTGTGATTATGTGAGCAGGCAGTTTAGGACATTGCACTTGTCTCAACACAGAAACGTGTCTTAACACGCTCTCTCAGTTAAACAAGCGCAGTAGTCAGTCATCTACATCCCTCGCCGGTCAAATAAGGCTTTGCCGGGACAAAAATATGCAAAGCTGACAGAAAACAGCGCGCAAGTTCCAGTTTTCTTGAGCTTGATGAATAAACTGACGGGACTTGTGCTCGTAACGTATGCGCTCCTTCAAAAACAAACATCCCCACCCCCACACTCACGTCAAATGCACAGGAATGATTATCGGCCTGTTCACATCGGCCCTATTTTAACATCGGCACGACACCAGACGATATTACAGTATATTGACCTGTAATATATATCGTGCACCAATAAATCAAACATTTTGGTTGTTGGAATGAATAAGCTCCAATGCGTACTTCAAAATTCAACATGAGGCTGATAGACCACGAGGCCCATTAAAGGGTCTCAAAGAGTGATATCAGTGAAAAATCTGGATAACATCAGCTCAACACAGGTGCAGTATCTCTTAAGACAAATCAACGCAAGAACGAGTGAGGTTGAACAGAAAAGTCCTCCAATACCTCCAAATTGTGTCTGAGTGGCTCTCACTGAACCGTGAGCCATCACAGCCTGACAAAATCTGATTCAATTTAGTGACGAACCTCCTGCTTCTCAACGCCGCTACAGACCACTGCTCATCCAGAGCTTATCCAGTTTCTTGCCTGCCACAGGAAATCCATGCCAAGACTTCTGCATTAAACTCACATGCCAGGTAACCATAATTTATATACTTTTCCTATAGTGCCAGCATCATTTTACTATGCAAGCAACATAAAACATGGTCATAATTGTGCAGTTTTACATTAAAGGAGACATTTCAGTCAAGCTCGCAGAGAAGAACAGGAAGAGAATAGCTATGAAGTGGAAAGAGGAGTAGATACAGCGAGGGAGGTAATGAGCACAACAACAAAAATAAGAGCAGGGGAAAGTCTGTGAGAATTTGGCCCTCATTTGTCTCAGCGGACAGGTAGTTAGTGGCTTACCGCTGGCCTGTTCCCTCACAGGCTGCTGTCCTGTCTCTTTGGCTCACAGTAAATCACATCCTGCAGCCAGCACCACTATTTCCAAACCATGCACCTTCTTCAAGATTACACCAGTGCGGCAAAGAGGATTCACCCAGTCAGAGTCTATTTAACCTTTGCGACCCCCTCTGTGTCATTGATCTTTGTATTAATTTTTCAACTGGTTATGTTCAGTCGTTAGGCCCTACCGGTAAACGCCACAACTACATCATTATAACATTTTTTTTTGCAAGCAACATATAAACTGCAATTTTTTTTTATTGTTTAAAAAATATATTATGTTTTATATTATGTTTTGTATTATGTTTTACCAGTGCCCAAAAGGCTAAAATCTTTATGAATCCTTAAAATTATATATGTTTGTAGGACCATGTGACACTGAAGACAGGAGTAAAGACTGCTGAAAATTCAGCTTACAGGAATAAATTACATTTTAAAATCCGCTAACATAGAAAACACTCAATTTTCATACTCTCAATAACAGTAAATCTTAGACTCCAAACGTACTCCAATAAATAAATCAATCACACCTCAATCCTATACTAAGCCTAAACTAAAAAAACACTTCTCAAAAAAAGAAAAGTGTAGTAACCATTACAAAAATGTTATGATTAAGTAAGATTAAATTACACAATTTTCATAATTTTCCCATTTTAAAGTTTATTATTTAGGCTAAACTAAAGTAATGAAGTCCTTTAAAATTAGTTAAAAATGTCATCATAAATCACACAGATCAGAATAAAACCATTAATAATGTGACATGAGGTAAATAAACAAATTTAACGGAATTGAACAGATTCAATTATTCTCATTGATTAAATACAGTAAAATCAACTCAATTAATTCAATATCCTACGAACCGAAAAAAAAAATTCATTAACATTTTTACATCTCTAAAGTTGTTCGTATGAAATACATTTCAGATGGTATTTATATGTTGATAATAATGCAGATATTGTTCCAAACACACACATGCTAGAACTACATAGAACGACAAATAGAAAAGCCGACAGACATTTCTGTTGTATTACAGTATACGTTAACAGTCTCCTGTAGTTTAAATACACAAATTCCTTTATTCATACAGAAGACTACATCTTTGACTGAAACCTATTAGTCAGAGAAAGTCTTCCAGAAATAGTCATTTGACTCTAGTGGGCTAAGTATTCATCACAAAACGTCACAAGCACCATAAATACTGCAAAGCAATTCATAATAGACCTGTGCTTCACATTAGTTCCATAATAGCTATGGTGGAAAATCAGGCTGAAGATGTGCTGTACTGATTATTATCAGCATTTATGTCCAGAACAAATCCTCTTATAATCATTCAAGCTACAAAGAGACCTTACCTAGACATAATATCCCTGAACAGTTCCAGTGGAGCCCGAGACCCAAATTTAGCACAAAAGCAGCTCTGTCTAAATCTATGTCACCATCCCGCCTGATCCAGATCTATGACAACCAGCGTTTCATCACATCTCCACTTTGAACTGCACATCATCAGCCCAGAGAGAAGAGAGTTGTGGTGATACTTAAGTTACATATAGATTCATAAATAACATTGCAACATACATAATCAAATTATCTGATAACAGTAAGGTTTATGGATGCCATTCCTCCATTTTAACTGCAGTTTCCTATATAATCGTTGAGATAAGCAACTCTCATGACATGCAGACAGATGTAAACAGTCTGTTGCCAAGGAGTACAGACAGATTGGACTTAAAGCTGTCAATAGCTGCTTGCTTAGGTGAAAACTAGCATGGTGTGTGTGGGTGATGGATTAAGCGCAGGCAGAATGCAGAGTGTTCTACAAAACGCTAAGCATGCAATGTCCACAGTTTGTGCTATTGACACGATTAATACCCCAATAATTTGACTTGTTGATTACTATTTATCTTTTATCAGACTCCCAAATCCCCTGAGGCTCAGACCAATATTAAAGGGATACTCCACTTTTTTTGGAAATAGACTTATTTTACTACTCACCCAGAGTGAAACAGTTGGGTTTTATCGTTTCTGAATGTATTCAGCCGATTTTCTGATATTTAGAAGAATATCAGTAAACAGTTAGTTTCTGGTCTCATTGACTTCCATAGTATATTTTTTCCCTACTATGGAAGTCAATGAGACCAGAAACGGTCTGGTTACTGAAATTCTTCTAAATATCAGGAAATTGGCTGAGTGGATTCGAAAACGGTAAAACTCAACTGTTTAACTCTGGGGGAGTTGTAAAATGAGCCTATTTCCCCCAAAAAAGTGGAGTATCCCCTTTAAAAATGAGTGAGGAGAAAAAAAACAACAACCTATAGACTTAAATCGAAGCACACACCAGCAGATGGACTGTTTTGACCTTGACTATAAGAACCCACCCAGCAATAGGGCTGTAACTAACGACTATTTTAATAGTCGACTAGTCACCGACTATTCAAACGATTAGTCGACTAATCGAATAATTATTCAATTTTTCTAAAATTTAGCATGAGATTGCTTTAATTCTGTGGAAAATGATAGTAAACACAAGTAAGAAGGGGGTACTTCAATGAAAAATACATATTTTATTGAACTTTGCTACTGATAGGCCGATTCATACTAAAAATAAATAAAAATGCCCTGTCTAAAACAAATTAGGCACAGTGCTCGGTCAGTGTAGACATAAATACATAAATAGAGAAACTCTATCATTTTTAAAAAGGACAGGCACTTTTGTTTAATAAGAAAAAATAAATCAAAATCAAGTAAACATTTTCTTCCTGTAAACCAGGGGCAGGCACAATAGCAGCAATAAAACAGTTAACAAAAATATTAAGTGCATTTTGTGAGATCATTCAGTGGTCAATTTGTTGCAAAAGAACTTTACAACTCGTCTCAAAATTATGAACGCTAACGGTTTTAAAATAAGCTTTCCGAGTCGTCTGAATACCGAAAATACGCTTATAAAAGTACAATGTACATCCAAAACAAAACGTATTGGCTTCCATGTTATTTAAATCTTACCGAGGTGAGTCAACTATCCGACATGCTTTCTCTTTAAATGTTCGTGCATCACCGAGGTGCTGCCGTGATACGCAAGGACTGCTTTGCAAACCATGCAGGTAATCTTTTTATTCGCCGTATCCAGGCTAAAATGCTCCCAAAGTTTAGATGTTTTGGTACGCGCAGCTGCTGCGTTGGACACCGCCATTTCTGTATGTTATCGCTCAGCAGAGAGAAGCTAATGTGCATGTGCGACTCTTGGCAGAGGTTGTAATGAAGAGAGACGCCTCGATAGGAAAAAAACATGTCCGCCGACAACTTCGAGAATGAAATTCATTGTCGACTATATCTATTATCGATTTTTGTCGACGAATCGTTGCAGCCCTACCTACTGTAGCAACCATCCAAAACACCAGTGGCACAGGTTTTGGCCACTAATACTAACATTTTCCTCAGAATTTTCCATTTTCCTCCCCTCTCACAAAATCCTATGGGAAAAAATGAAGATCATTCCTCTATGTTGTTATCATTATAGTTAGGTTAAGGACTTACAGTAAATCACATGTCGGAATATTACAACGCCTTTTTTATTGTTTCACAACACTCAATTAATGATTGTAAATAAGAATGGAGTCTTTAGAAGAATCTGTGCTGAATTTGAAACAATCCCATGCTATAGGGACAGCCATAGATACAGGCTACAGCAGACGTTTTTTACAATACTATTTAAAACTTGGAGCTTGAACACGGTAGTGTGAAAAGGCCTATTATGAACACAAGATACACAAAGTATTCATAGACAGTCACAAATCACAAATGAGTCATTTACACAACACCTCTCCATGCAACTCCATGCGATGTTAAATCAGTAGTTCACAGACGGTAGACCCCATCCAAACTATCAGTTACAACATTTTCCTCAAGTGCAACTAACCTTATTCTATTTCTGGTTGAGAGTCAAATTGCTCTCCTTCTCTCATCGGCCTGCATACACACACACACGCGCGTGCGTTTGTGTGTGTCATTAAGACGTTACCCAGGGGAAGGACAGATAATGAGCCTTTACTGTGAATTATATGATAATGTTAACAAGCAACTGCCCCCACCATAAAACACATTAGAGAGGGAGGTTCAACTAGTTACAATCAAGTCAGCCAGATAGAGAGCAGCGACTAGAGATTGATATTCAATGTGAGATTTTCTAAAGATTACATTTTGTGTTTTTATTAAAAAAAAAGTAGATTAACTAAAATAATCTAAACATAAATGTGATAGTCTGATGATAACAGATATAGTACGGATATATCGTGCATACAATCAATTTCATTAGCATGTGAATAATTATTTCTTAATATGCAGTGCATTTACCTCTTTTAAAACTTTCCTAGAGATCTTAACTTAACCTTCCTGCTGGGTCACATTATCTCTGTATTAAAACCCAGTGAATTGTGTTCTATAAAGCACGTTGTAGTCACTGACTGAACACATGGCGATTCCGTCTTGAAAACATGTCAACAGCAGGGGAGTGTGAATGGCGCTCAACTTGTTTAAGTGTAACTGTGGCTGATGGTGTGGAGCCTTTGAGATCAGCCAGTAACAACCGATGGCTCTCTTGGTAGTGCGAGTCTTGGGCTTGTGCATCAAGGCATGTGTGATATGCACTCAGCCAGCGGGATACCCATTAGGCTAGTTGGGCCGGCTTTTAAACCCTCTCTTTCAGTTATTGGACATAACCATCCATGAAATTTCCAATTTTCATCAGCCTAGTAGCCTACAGCTGACAGAATGTGGCCATTCAATGGTTGAGAAACCTGTGGATCTAGAGGGTCTTGACTGAAAAGTGCAGGTTTTTCCAAACATCATGTCAATTAGAGGTTTAAGAGGTTAACTGGCCGTTTGCTAAAAAGTACACAGCATGCTCAGTCATTCCACAAAGTTCCCCGGCAGAGTAAAAAAAAAAATCCTTTAGAAAACCACCTGGGAAAGTGAAAGGCAAGGCAAGTTCTAGGATGACTTTACCTTGCACTTAGTAACTCTGGAACATGAGTCACGATATCCATTATCACATTTAGCGCCAGTGATTTTTAAACGCAAAGAGAAGTCATGAAAGACGTCTTTTTAAGCTGTCCAGAATAGCAAGATATCAGCATGTTATTTCAGCTCTCCCTGCAGGCCTGCTAAAACACACCCCATTGTGCGTCTGAGTTAACTGGTTACACAGCTGGAGAGCTTCCATGTGTATAAACTGAAACTGCTTTGGTGTTTTCTAGTCATTGTGACAATAAACACAACTCATTTTGTTGTCAGCTTAAAAAAATGTGACATGCAGGGCAGAAATAGGGGTGATATAGCCTATCTTATTGGTTAAAACTAGAAACTGAACCCCTGTGTAGGTTCAAGCCCTGCATGGGGTGTAATCACAGTTTCCACAAAAATACCATAGTTTATACAACCAATTGTGTTGACTTGTGATACCACTTTCATCAAAAATATAATCAAGCTTAAATCAGAGAAAGTTCTGGAAGTTCCAAATACAATTTTGCAGAAACTGAGACTTTTCCAAAGAAATTAAGGACAAGTTTAAAAACTCAAAAGGATGGAGCAATAAACTACTACTACTGTGCCACAGAGTAATGCATTTCTCTTTAGGTCAAGTTCAAGGGACTAAATAAAAAAGTTTCAACTTAATCATTTAATATTCCATTAATAATATGTTCTTTTTTTAACTGTCATAATGACATTATCATCTCTTCAGGATGTAAACCCTTTAAGGACAAGTGTCAAATGAGTTGTCGTCAGCTCTTAAAAATTCAGTCATGTAACCATGATACATTGAGAAAACAATTGACTATTACAAATGTGGACATGTCAAAGCATATCTTTCTAACAAACGAGTTGTAGTGCCACTACCTTTGAACACATGACTAATGGCTAAATTAACAAAGCTGTCAACTATTTCCCATCAGCCTTTTCAAAGACACAGCAATGCTAGGCTACATCTCAATTTGACAATATATTTTTAGGCTTTATGGTATAGGTCCCAGAGACTACTACAGATGAAATTGATCTATATATACACAGTATATTATACAAAATACGTCCAAATCACTTTTTCAAAATGGAAAAGCCCTTGGAATGTCCCTTTCAACTCCTGCAGCATAACTTCGGTAAAACAGGAAACACAATGCCGCACCGAAGTAGTAAATGAAACAAAACAAAAAAATGAAGTGAAATTGCCCAGATGAAACTCAAATTCGGTAACAAATGTAACGGGTTCCAATATGTTTTTCCTTAGAGAAACTGATACTGTAGGGTTGACTGGGTAACTAAACGGGGACTTGAACGTTTTCTAAGCGATAACTAGGCTAATGTTAGAGAAATTCTGTTTACGTAGCCTAAGAATGGGGATTTACAAAGGCAATTTTACATGAATGTGATCTATACAGGCAACGATAAACCCAACATTTGACGCTCTCTTCGCGACACTGAGCGTTTAAAAAAAGATGTTCAACACTTGCAGGGTCAAACAAACAAACAAACTCACCTCATTTTTTTCGACTTGCTTTCTTTCTTGTTGAGAACTCCCGGGACGCAGTTGGTGAGCTCGGTCCAGTCCGCGTGTAAACCGCAACTCCAGCCGGTGGAGAACCGAGAAAACAGCCAGGTCTCCTTTCGGTTCGGCCGGTAGCACGTACACTTCTTCTGCCCCGGTCTACAATCACACGGAAGCTCCAGTCGAACATTTTGCACCAGGTGTCTCCCGAAGGTGGTCCCGCCAGTCTTTTGGATGTGGAGAAACACAATCACGTCTTCTCCCTTGATTTCGAAATCGATATTGCGTTCTAGATCTTTAATTGGGAAGTAGTACTTTTTCACATAGTGCGGATCCGGAGTGGGGAAAATGGTCATGTCCTCTTCGCCGAGAAGGTACCCGTGCGGGGAGCCGAAGTTTATCACCCCGGGCGCCACGTACTGGTACAAAATCAGCATGAAGAAGACCGATCCGACGACGATCAACAGAAATTTACTGGTCCTTTCAACCATGTTCCTTTCCGTGTCGTTCATTTGTTATCATTTCTCAGACAACAACAGTTCGCGGCGGGGTTTTTGTAGTGGCTTGCACCCTTCGCGTCTATTTGTAAACAGATCATCATAGGTCCACTTAAGAGTTCGGGATCTCGAAACAATGTGTGCTTGGATACATTACATCCACATTTCAACCGGTCCTATATCTGTCAAAAATCCAGATCAAATCCGTTCACGGGACTCGTACTGCAGATAAGGGCAACGCAGTCCTCAGACCTCGCGTCCTGTTGAGTCCTCTGTGAAGCGACTAGTCAGAAAAGACCTCCCTTGTCTCGTATAATTATTCTACACAGCGACACCCACTTTCCCCCACACACATATCAAGCTCTCACTAAAAAGGGCTTTAATGCTTCGTTTGGAGTTTCCGTTTGCATTTTTTTTTTTTTTTTTAAGAAAAAAAGTTGAATGTATAATCCTCTGTTACATTTTTATACCGAAGATCACGAAATATAATTATACATTTTAAAACCTTTTCTTTGGAAAATTCCACAGGCCCCCTAAGCAGCCTCTTGGTGAAAAAAAAATAATAAAAAAAGATAAGCTAGGTAAAAGATAAGGTAAAAGATAAGCTTATTTTCCATAAACAAGTCGAGTCGAATAATAAACAATTACATGTTTTATGGTGCACAAAAGTTCACTCAAAATAAGCAATTCACTTCATGCCAGTGCATTGAAGCACGAATAAATTTCGCATGAGAACCAAAACATCAATCCTGTAGTAATTGAGGAGATTTAGTTAGCTGATCCACACATAACTGATAGGGGGCGACACAGAGCAGCACGACGGCTGACAATAGAATATTGTGAAATTCCTCCATTCATACATTGTAAAAAAATGTTCATGATTTGTAATCACAACATTTTTTCTTTTGTTAAATCAACTTTAATAATTAATGTTGTTCAGATAACTTAATGTTTTGAGTTTCTGATGATTAAATCAATCTCCTTCATTGTATTAAATCAATTTTTGATTAAAAATTTTGATTAAAAATTTTATAGTTTTTATTTTTAAGTAAAATTAGCCGCAACCTTATCAGATCACAATGCTTTAAGGATGGAATTGTCTATGCCACAGGAAGTTCCTACCTTCCATAGATGGAGATTTAAAACGCTCCTACTTAATGATCCAGATTTTGTAAAATACATGAACGATAAATTAGATATTTACTTGGAGACTAATGTAAATACTGCTTCTCACTCAATTATTTGGGAAACACTTAAGGCATATATGAGAGGTCACATTATATCATATATATCTCATAAAAACAAACAGAAAAGAGACCAAAAAGTAAAAAGATAAAATTAGACCCTTGGTGTAAGAAGCCAGATTTTACTAGTTTCGGCACCACATTGCATGTTAGTGTTATTATTTTTAAATTGAATAATTATTGCAATTAACAGGGTTGTTATAGCCTACAGTATTTCCATGAATTTGATTTTATTTTCAAAGATACATTTCATACATCTTTGCTTTCATTAAAGAGCCCCCATTATGGATTTTTGAAAATTACGTTTCATGTAGTGTAACATAGCTCTAAGTGATGGAAAACATCCTGCAAAGTTTTAAAGCTGAAAGTCCACTGTATATAAAGTTATTGTCTTTCAAAAGTATGAGTCGACTCTGAGTCAATGAAATGAATAGTTTTTCAAAGGAGTCGTAAGCCGTTTCGTTGTGACGTCAGCATGAAACATTAACATACTCCCCGCCCACTTATTGCCCGCGCGGACACAACGGACTTTCATAAGGTGATGTGCAAATGTATATTATGAGGAAATTAAACCTGTTTTTTTTTACTTTTGCTGCATATAAACCTGTTGTAGGAGACTCAAACAAGATTAGGAAACTTTAAATAGCATAATAGGGGCACTTTAAAACCTATAGGTTAGTTGAGTGAAACCAGTAAATTTGCATTTGTGTTGCTATTATGACAAATCTTCAATTAAAATACAGGCAATTGAAGTAAATATTCCATATGCCTGTATGAAATATTCATAGAATAATTTTACCTTCTAATTTGACAAATCTCTTTAACTGGGATTCTGCTTTAACTGTCATCAGTTATTCAATTATTCAACTAAATTGTCAAAATAAAAAATAAATACAACAGCTTATAGTATTTCACATTAATGACAATTTAAAAATAAATAAAAAATATGAATTAGAATTATATCAAAAGTGTGATACATTAATATATATAAAACTGTAAACATACATGACCTGTTCTTATGTCTTATACTTCAGCCATTTAAGCTTTATTTTCAAAGTACATCTAAAAGCAGAGACAGAGATTGATGGACATGTCTGATTTGTGACAAAGGAAGGCTTTTGAACCTCTAGTCTAAGGCTTTTGAATTTAAGCCTAAGTGCAAGTAAAGCAATATATTTGGGTCTTAAATGTTCCATTTCAGAACACACTATCAGAGACAATAAGGCTTAGAAGTAAGCCTATTTTATGTAAAATGTGGCTGTCGTGACTGTGAACGAACCCACATAGACCCTGTACAGCTTTTGAATGATGTTCCATTAAAATCTGCTTTGCCTTCAATTTTCCCCATAGTCATTTACTCCATTTGTCAGTCTAAAATTTCAGTAGGAAGCCTGACCTTAACCCCTTTTAGCTCAAACACTAATGATTATATGAGCTTTAAGCGCACCTTTAGTGTCAGCCTCACAGTACAGTTCACCTGACTACATATCCGTGGAAAATTCTACATTTGTGTCAGCTCAGCTGAAATGGACCGCTTGATCCCAGGCGTATTTGTTGATAATACAAAGGTGAACTCTCTCTATCATCACTTCAATGAAGCAATCAGCAATGTTTTTCTATGCGAGACAATCCATTAGCAAATAAATGAAATCATACAATACAGCGGAGCCATCAGTGTTTTATGCTGCTAAATCATGTAATGTGAAAAATACAACATTTCACCATCTACTATACTGTAAGCTCATAAATGTTTACACTAAAGCATTTTTTTGCCATTTAACTGCAAAAATTGAACTTTCAGTATCATTAAGAATTTATATTTTTTTATATTTAGAATTATTTTGAATTTTGTTTTATTTTTAGTGTTAATAATTTTTGTTGTGTTTTTGTCATTAATTAATATTAGTTATTGCTCCTTCTGTCTATAGTTTTTATTCATTTTTATTTATTTTTAGTTAAAGGTACACTACTTTATTATTTGCGAACCATATTCATCCACACAGTCACAGAGCCGAAGTACATCCAAAACAATGTTCTTTCACAAAATGCATGGAGATTTGTTTTTAGCCACTAGAGGGCCAAAAGTTACAGTGTAAACTAAATGAAATGAAAAATGTTGCATTAGCAGCAAGCTAAAATAAAATCAGTTTGTTTTTTATTTATCTTTTTTTTTTTATTTAATTTAACGAAAACTTATTTCAAACAGGCCTAACACTGTTTTTATGGTTTTAGTTTTATTAAACTGTGACTGTCACGTACCCTCACGTCATTGGTCGATTCTGAATTATCGTTCTATCCACCTTTGAGCCTATGTTTTAGATTATGAGAGGCATTACCAGTTTGGGGAAGTTCCACTCAAAAAGACTGAAACAAATCATTTCAAATCATAAGGTTGCCCTACAAATCAACCTTATCCGTCCATTTGACTGAATGAACTGTAAAGAAAATCCTTTGTGTTCTATTTTCAGATGAGAATAACAATGCTTGATATTTTAATGTGACAAGGTATAACATGAATATCAGTGGCAAGAGCTCTTTTCAGTCACAGCAAACTTTTTTTTTCTTTTCACCTTTGTCCTGTATTTTATTTTATTTTTTATAGTAAACTGTTTTAAATTTATGCTTATTCCTTTTGATTATTTTAATTTCTTCTGTGTGAAGCACTTTGAATTACCATTGTGTGTCAAATATGCTATATAAATAAACTTAACGCCTTGCCTTGTAACAGCAAGAAAAAAAGACAACATATTGCAGTTGCAACAATTACACAGACATGTGCAAATGTGGACTGCTCTCCTGATTTAATTTATGATATATCCCATAAATAATTTACTGGAATGCATAAAGATGTCTTGTTTTATTCCTAAATCCTCACGTCTCTTTCCAGGTTTGTTTTAGTATCCCTTTTTACTTCTAATCCCTATTAGCAGTTTTTTACTGTAATGTTTCTAAAGCAGGTAAATCTGTGGAAATGACAGAAATCCCTTTGAAATATTCTCACTAAATTATTCAGTTAAAGGTTAGTTCACCCAAACATGAAAATTATCCCATAATTTACTCACCCACAAGCCATCACATGTGTAAGACTTTTCTTTCAGCCAAACACACACACACACACACACACATATATATATATATATATATATTATATTATATTATATTATATTATATTTAGGGCTGTGCAAAAATTAATTGCGATTAATCCAAAATAAAAGTCTGTGTTTACATAATATATTTGTGTGTGCTGTATATAATTATTTTGTATATATAAATACCTATGCATGCATGTATATATTTAAGAATTATTTGCGCTTAAATTCTGTAAATATATATAAATACATAATCTATATTATACAAATATAAATATTTGATATATGAATAACACATTTTCTTAAATATATACATGCATGTGTGTGTTCACATTTTGTTTTGTGATTTTAACGGCACGAATGGAGATGTGAAAGATTTTTTTTTTTTTTGGTATACCTTTGCTCCTTTTTGACAGGAATAAAGCACCATTTTTATATACCTTTTCCGTAACCCCTTTAATTCTACAAAAGACAAGCGGTTTGGAGAATCGATGGACTGAAGGATGGATGGATGAAAAAGAACTTAGTTTGATCATATGACCTATAGGAAGTCATTGCGCACACAACCTAATTTGTGAATACGGCCTGTATTGCAAGATAAGACTAATATTGATTGTGCCAACTACATCCATCTTCAATAGTCAGGTTTATTGAGTTTCCATTATAGACGGCTGAGGCTAGTGACTTGAGCTCAAGTTGTTAAAAATAACAACAAAGGTGTTACTGTTGTTCAGGAGTGTCTATTCTATATTTAAGTCTTTTAATTCATTGAAACCCAGTGAGAATCTGTGCATGAGAGCTAGGAACTCATTTAATTAAATGTTTTTGTAAGAAGAAGGACCTGAGATTGACAATTGCCGTTGTTGGTGTAATTCATCACATCTGACTTGGCCTTGCACAGAACGTTGTCTGAGTGTCCCTGACTTTAACTGCAGTTATTTGCCTTAGGGGTTGAAAGCATTGAAGCGAGAAAGTGGTTCAAGCTCCTATAATGAGCAAGGACACATGTAACCCAACTCCAAGTTAAACTGCCTTTAATTATTCTCCTTATTGACCAGTGATCTTAAAGTCCAACCAAAAGCAGAGATGATCATTGTGGAAAATCCAGGCAAACAGCATTTTATATGATGTCAAACAATAGCCTATGTCTGGTGCCTCTTTTGTAATCAAAACGCCCCTTTGTAAATTCAGATGGTTCGCATTTTTTGATCAAATTAATTTTAAACTCATTGCTGTTGCATGTGAATGACTTTCATTGGAAATAAATTAAATGATTTTTGGATGAGAATTTTTCTCTAGTGATAAACCTTCCTTCACTAGGAAGTTTCACTAGTGATGATAAACCTTCCTTCACACAACTGAAATGAAATATAAAAGCCATGTTGTCCTTTATGACTTTTAAAGGGATACTCCACCTTTTTTGGAAATAGGCTCATTTTACAACTACCTCAGAGTTAAACAGTTGAGTTTTACCTTTTTCGAATTCATTCAGCCGATTTTCTGATATTTAGAAGAATATCAGTAACCAGACAGTTTCTGGTCTCATTGACTTCCATGGTAGGAAAAAATATATACTATGGTAGTCAATGAGACCAGAAACTGCCTGGTTACTGATATTCTTCTAAATATCAGAAAATTGTCTGATATTTAAGAACTTTAAGAACTTGTCTTTCTTAACTGCTGTTTACCACTGCCATTCTTTGGCACTGTTCGCTAACAGTGTAACTCTGGCCACATATTTCAAACTTTTTTTACCCCCAAGCGAAGAACAAAAAAAAACCTAAAAAACTCTGCTGTGAGTATATCAGGGTCTTAACAATCGTAGAGACTTTCTGTTTTATACACTTTTATTGACCATTGCAGGGTTACAAATGTTCCATGATGTTCCCCAGCATGAATAGTTTGGTCATTTAACATGACAAATGAGAATAAATGTCTCCTCTGACTCAGTGTGCCTGAACGCCGGAACATTTCCAAAAGCTATAAAAGGCACTAAGTGCAAAGACACTGGCTCCGGCGTATCAGTGTGAAAATTATGAATTTGCTTGGGGCCACAGATTATTTGTAGAATAACTCCTTCCATATTTCCCTGTCACACAGTTTCTGTGGGTTCGCCTTTGAAGCACAAAGGGCTGACGTCAGAGACCAAGGCAGCTGCAAAGCAAAATTAGATTAGACAAAGCCACACACCTCCCATGAACAAGGCGGCTTGTTGAGCTGCCGTGAAAGGAAAGTGTTGTTAAATTCATACTTTCCATCACAGCATCAAACATCACATTCGGGGACAATAAAATAACATGGACCTACAAATCCGACACAAAAGGAGACTGAAAATGGCAAAAATGTAGTAAACATGACGGGAAACGCAACATATTTTAAATTAGGCCATTTATTTCTTAAAATAATTTAATGTATTTCTGATATTAAAACACTTTCTCATTCCAGTTGAATGTGCATAAACAATATAACCAAGCCATACATAGGCAGACTTCTCTAAAAGCTTAGTTAGTTTTTGGTTTCCAAAACGTTCAAGAACATTCCCTATTGGTGATCCAGGAAAATTTTCTTAACGTAAATAGAATGTTCCCTTAAGGTTAGGGGAATTCTCTGGAAACTTTATGGGAACATTCCCTTTAGGTTATAAAAATATAACCTAAAAATAACCTACAGCGAACGTTCCTAGAAAGTTCTTGTTTGGTTCCCAAAAAATTATCAAATGGGAACCATACAGGAATGTTAGGGGGATTTTCTGTGTTTGCTGGGATAGATAGAGGACTGTAAATGTTGCAACTCAGTGAAAACTTTTTTTTGGTTGCACCTAGTCAAATGCTATTTGTGTAACATGTGGAAAGATGGTGAAGAGTGTCTCATGAACGACACACTGTTGTTCGTCTCTGACCCCCTGAGGACTGTGAGATTGGAAGAAACACACCTGTGCAGGTTTTCTCATCAGCTCAGCTCATGGCCAACAGACCTCTCTCCATATGTGAGATATCACACACACGTTCACCAGACTCCAAAGGTGCCGTCTTTCAGAAATAATTGCATTATTCACCCCTTAATCTCTCTCCCTCTCTTTTTGTCTCAAGGACAAGGCAATCTTTTAAAAAAACTGCTCATGAAGGTACACCTTTGACTCCATTGGCTGTCCATTGGTTAACAAAAGACTTCAACACAATACCTTAGCACCTGGTACCCCTCTTCACTACTGCAAGTCTCTCCATATGCTCCGCTACCCACAAACACATATTGTGTGCCAAAGTGTTTATTGTCTTTCTGAGGGCAGAACTCATCATGCCTGAAAAATCACAATTAAAGCCATCTGTGCCAAGCCATGGATCCAAAGAACAACATTGGAGGTCAAAGACAAACATGCTGTAATTCAAAAAATAATAGATCATTTGAAATTTAGTGCCCTGTTGCAGCAAAGAAATACAAAGAAATACAAAGCTATCATTTAAAAGCTCCGGTTCAATAAGATGTCATATTTTTAAAGAAGTAGCTTATGCTCACCAAGGCAAAAATAACAGTAAAAGCAGTAATATTACTGTTAATATGACAGTAATATTAATTAATATTTAAATTACTATTGTTACTATCAATATTATTTATTATTAATATTAATAATTATTTAATATCTGTTAATATTATTTAATATTTAAAAAAATAATTTTAATATATTTTAAATATGGCTGTCTATTCACGATTAATCACATCCAAAATAAAATTTTGTGTTTAGCCTACATATGTGGGTGCACTGTGTATAATTATTTTGTATATATATAAATACAGACACATGCATGTATATTTAAGAAAAAATATTATTTATATTTAAAATATTTATATTTATATATAACATAAATTATGTATATACATGCAAATATTTATTGTATATAATACAAGCATGTGTGTGTATTTATATATATATATATATATATATATATATATATATATATATATATATAAAATAATTACACACAGTGCACCCACATATATTATGTAAACACAAACTTTTATTTTGGATACGATTAATCACGATTAATCGTTTGACAGCCCTAATTTTAAAATATAATTTATTCTTATGATACTCCAGTCTCCAGTGTGACATAGTTCATGTTTTTTTTTTTAATTAGGAATGTCTGCAGTGTCACTTTTAATGTAGGCTACTTTTTACTGAATAAAAGTGCTAATTACTTTAAAAAATATAGTTTGACTGGAAATGACAATACAAATATGCTTTTCCTGAGTTATATTAACATTTTACTCTTTGTAAAACAATAAAACGGTAAAGGGGTAAAACAATAAAATCCAGTGGTTTAATGCAGATACTCCACTGAAATAATAAACACCTATTGTTAGATCAAAATCCATCTATAATTTGGGATAATCAGTATGACAGCAACAGTAGAAGTGATGCTCACCTCACCAACCTCTCAAATATAGAAGCGAAATCACAACATGCAGCCTATAATTGCAGAGCTGCTCTCTCTCAGATGTCAAATCTTTGTTAGGAGAGCCAGTAGTCTCTGTAGATACAGTAGTCTCTGAAATGACAGACAGCTCAGATCAAGCAGATCACAGAGTCTGCGTGACAGGTTAAAGACAGAACCGTCCCCATCAGCCCTAACCTAATCAACAAACAAACAAACGAGAAATTATTCATATATTCTCCCTACACAGCAAACCTGCAGAAAGATTTGCATCACCTCCGCCAACTCCTTCAGCCACAGCATCTCTGCACGCTTCTGACGTGAACCTCAAACTAATGAGCTGAGAAAATGTGCTAAAACACATTTACATTTTACAAAATGAGCACAGGGGAAAATGAACAGGCTGCTTTAAACACAATGAGTCATATTGAAGCAAGCTGTGCATTGAAAAGGTAATCAATGCCTCCCGAGAGCCCCAGTTCCTTTTTGCGTCCCAGCGGTTGCTCATTTGATATGTTAATAAGCTCCAGATGCAATAATTGCAGGGTTAATTAAATGTTACATTCAAGGGGCCGCAGTGAAGTGTTTCCTGATTACGGTGTAAGAATAGTGTACAGACCAGAGCTGCTGAGAAAGAAGAGGAGAGGTAATAGAAGGGACAGAGAGGGGGATGGAGTGGAGGCAGAGGCACTAAGGGAGACAGTGATGCTCATCTGGCGGTGCACATCTGTAGCCCACCCATGAGTCAGGGGTGAGGGTATGTGCAAGAGTGTGTGTGTTCTTAGAGACTATACTTGGAAACACGGCAGACGGAAGCCGACCACATGTGAGTCCTTGGAGAGTGTTCACACAGGATTGATGGGTAAGACTCTACAGTTCGTTCTCATCACTCCTTCCCATCTGTTCTCTTGGTCTGCGATTCCTCTACGGTAATCGTCACAGCGAGCATTCTAGAGGGGAAATAGATCACATAAAAGGTGAATCTTTGGGAACTTGCCTTGAATTTGTGAATTTGTGAAGGCGAAGAGCTTCGTTTCTGTTCCATAGAATCACACCAAATGGACTGCAAAAATTGGCTTAAGTTTCTGTGTTTGTCATAATATCATTTTTTGCTTAGTATTGTCAGTGGGAAATATAAGAATGACAAATCAGATCTATTAAAAATAAATAGATTTTGATAGATTTTAGTTGCTATGCATTTGATCAATATAGCTAATAATGTCCAAAATATTCTTTAAGAATGAAAATGTTTTTTGCTCCTAATGTATATTTTGTATATATACAGTCATGCTTAGAATTAATGGCACCGCTGGTAAATATGGTCAAAATTGGCTATAAAAAATAAATCTGCATCGATTTTCCTTTTGATCTTTCATTCAAAAAATGACCATAATCAAACCTTAAATAGAAGTTTTAGCACAGCAGGAGGACTAGAAACATGAAATTGTCTAGCTATGACTTTTTGTTTCACAGGAGTTTAAATATGAGGAAACACAAAGGCCAGATTGCCTTAGGGCCCGTTCACATATCGCGTCTTTTGCGCGCTCATGTTCATTATTTTAAATGGAAGCGCGCGGTATGCGCGCTCATAATGGAAGCGACGCGGTCGCGGTGCGACGCGCTCGTTTTTTCCAGGCGCGTCCGCGCCGCATCGAGATAAAAACATCTCAACTTTTCGGAATGCCGCAAGCGCACCGTAGGTCACGTAGGTAGGTCTACAGAGAGTGCGGCTGATGGTTGCTTAGCAACGACAGACGCCACCGGAGCGCAACCGCCCTAGCGCTTCTTTGAAAAAAGGATAAAAACGCACACGCCTAGCGTTATCTACGCGTTTTTAGACGCGATATGTGAATCGGGCCTTAATCATCCATCACAATGAGTAAAACCAAAGAATATAGTTCTGATGTGCATCAAAAGATTGTTGAGCATCACAAAATAGAAAGTGGCTAAATAGTTGAAAATCCCCATTTTGACCATCAGGGCAATAATTAAGAAGTTCCAATCAACTAACGAATCTGTCAAGAAGAGGATGTGTGTCTCTATTGCCTTAAAGAAGTAGTTCACTTTTAAAAAAAACTTTTGCTGATAATTCACTCACCCCCATGTCATCCAAGATGTCCATGTATTTCTTTCTTCAGTCGAAAAGAAATTAAGGTTTTTGATGAAAACATTCCAGGATTTTCTCCATATAATGGACTTCAATGGGAACCAAACGGTTCAAGGTCCAAATGAGAGTTTCAGTGCAGCTTCAAAGGGAGAGATTCTGTATGGAGGAATGGTCTCGATCTCAGGTCAGTTGTTCTCCAAATTCATCAGGTATTATAGGAGAAAACTCTGAGAGCTGTTCTCTTGTCAAAAGGAGGTTGCAAAAAGTATTTAATAAAAGGGTGCCAATAATTGTGGCCAGCGTGTTTTGGAGAAAAAACATTTATTTCATAATGTGATTCCGCCCCACTTTCAATTATTTTACTTCAATTTAAGGTTCGATTTTTGGCAATTTTTTGAGTGAAAGATCAAAAGGATCAATGTAGATTTATTTGATCATATTTACCAGGGGTACCATTAATTCAGAGCATGACTGTATACACACACACACATATATATATGATACATTTAATGTAAATGGAGAGCAGACGTTTAGCTTCCTGCTTCTGAGATTTTTTTCCCGAGAAAAAACTGTCACATGCATCTAGTTTAGAGCTTCAGAAAAAAAGTCAATGTCTCAAACTGTGCTTATTTTTACCAAGAGGCCAAATATTCCAAAGTATAATGAGATTATTATAAAATGCAAATTTCTAATCAAATTATCCCAGGACCAAATTATCTGGTCTATGTAGACTTTATTAATATTCTAACTCTGTACTCAGGCTGTACTGCATGTCAGCAAATGTCTAATTTGTTTCCCTTTTAGTTGCACAAAGGAATTTTTAGTAAAAATATCTGAGCTAACAGAACTGCAGAAATAGTGATAGTGATTTCAGAACATTCTCCCTAAACTCAAGCTAATTGGAATTGGTTAAACCATTATTGCTGCATCGGGCTGGTTGGAATGTTTAAATAAACAGTGTTGGATGTTTAAAGGGATAATTACCCCCAAAATCAAAATTCTGTCATCATTTACTCACCATCAGGTTGTTCAAAACCTGAATGTGTTTCTTTTGAACGCAAAAACTATTTTTGGCCCCATTGATTTCCTTAGGAAAAATAAATACTATGGAAGTCAATGGCTGCTGTCAACTGTTGTCAGGAAAACACAGTTAATAACAACAATTAAGTTTATTTCTAAACAGGATAACGTTAAAGTGAGTATTCGCAGGCAAATGAAGACTAGGAGGATGAAAACGAAGATGGATCAGTCCAGCAAAGGTATACATTGCACCACGAGCACACACACACAATAATAGATTCACTGATAACTTGGGTAAAGGATGTATTTCTCTCTTACAGATTCCTGGAGAACTGACATGGAGATGGGGAGACAGAAAAATAAATCAGACGGGATTGGAGACGGGAAGCACACAGGGATCAGTATCTCAAGAAAGAACATCATCAGAATCACTGGTAGTCCTAGTCAAAGACCGAAGCCAGAAGAAGAGTGTGGTGCAGGCTTTTGTGGTGTGGAGCTAATGAGGGTAATTGATGGCATGTGCAGGTGGATTATGGGAAATGAAGTGCTGAGGCGACAGGTTACCGACATGAGTAAATAATGACAACATTTTCATTTTTATTGAACTATATCTTTAAGAGCTGCAATTTGCATATTGGGAGAACAGTAAAACCCACATGAATCCATAAAGAATAATAGAGAGGAGTAGAGCGAAGCAACACTAAGGGAATTTGTTACATGGGGGAGAACTGTACAGTAGGATGCTGTTATGCAACATTACTGGAGTTCAGTTTCATCAGCATCATACTGTGCTGCAGAATGCTTTTACAGAAATCAGTGCATATTTTCTCACCGTCTGGGTTGAAAACTCTATTTTATCAGCTTTAACAAGGCAGATTTTATTGTGCTGATTATGTCAAAAACTCCTGTAGCAGGAGTTTACCTCCAGGGCTAAAGCTAAAAACATTTCTGTGTTATTGGAAGAAGAAACCGCAAGGGAGAGTAATGAGAATGTAAGAAGAAAGAGTGTGTGAAGGTACAAAAGAAATGTAAACGCTGTGCTGGATAATATGCAGTTATTCTGATTGAGAAATGAAGGGTATTATTTGAGTGGAATGCAATTACAACAGCTTCATTTCAGTGTTATATTATTACCATGGGCTTCAGAAAATATAGAGACTAATAAAACACATCTCTTTTACCTGGCATTCACATAGAATAGTATACATTTCTATTATTCAAATCAGTTAAATGATTATTAGGCTGCATAAATTAGGTCAGCCGGAACCGGGGACACTTCCTACAATACCCGATGTACTCGTTACATCATACGAAGAATGGCATCTACGCTAATGTTTGTCTTTCCATTTATTCCGAGGTTTACTAAAGTCAGCCGGATTCGGGCCGTATCCAGATCAGACGGTGAACCTGCACCTGGACACGACCACAATGCAAGTGCCAGCCTCATCAGCCCTGTGAAGGCCTCATGGACACCTCAACAAACTGGTCTCTATACTGACGTAATGACTCCAACTTCCAACCATGTTCTGATCCAATCTGACTTCTGACCTGTAATGTTGCCTGAATCATAATCATACACTGTTTGCTCATTGGCCAGAGGAGAACTGGCCCCCGATTAAGGCTCCCAACACAACGACAGCTCTTCATCCATGCTTCAATGTGGTAGAGATGCATTTATCAATATATTTCTCGACAGATTTTCGAAGACACTGCACTAGAGCATCACCATGCGACTCGTTCTTCCTTATGATTCATCACTCCACACACAACTTCCCATATTCTGCCAAAAACTTAATTCTGTCTTTGATGTTTCTCTGAGACATCAATGGCTTTTTAAGTAGCGCATTTGCTTAAATTGAGCTAATTTCCTGACTATTAATTTGTGGTTAAGACCATTAAAAACTTAGTATTTCGTCTTTTTCTTTTCAAATAAACAGACATTTTTCAGCAAATGGCAGCAGTTTTTTTTGCCTCTTGCCTCTATTCACACTAAATGCACTATTGGATATAAATACTTGATTGTGTCAACAAATGGCAGTATTGAACATATGTTCACATTACAGGCTGACATATTGTGCTGTTCTTGTCATGCGACGTGAGACATAATTTGATTCATTGTGATGCCTACATCGTTTAAAACGGCAAAATCGGAAGTACTGACTTTATCGCAAGTGCTTCTTATAAAACCAGATGCTTCTTATGAGTAAAATGCAACCAAATTAGACATACAGAGAGAGTACAGCGCCATAAGCTCTCTATTTAATCGAATTGCTGTCTAATAGAAACAGAAACATTCAAAAGATCTCAATTTTCTTCCCTACAGACAAAAAAAATAAATATTATGACACATAACACGCATCCTTCCCTGAGGAAAAGTCGGAAAAGTCCAGCTGGAAACTTAAATGCCTGGAAGAAAAAAAGGCAAAATTTGAGATGCCATCCATTCAGAGTAAAACCTGCAAAAATCCCTCAAAATCTCCCATCCTATCGAGAGGTGTGTTTGAGGTTTATTTATAATATTCAGCAGAAACAAAAGTTGCTGGAAGAGAGGAACCTCTGTAGCCCTGAAAGCTGATTCAGAACGTGGGCTGAGAATAGAGAGATAAAGAAAGCGTCTACAGACTCCTCAGCGAGGTGACCCACGCCCACTGTATTAATGCAGGGAATAAGTGAGAGCATGTGATATCCCCTCTACACTCCTCCATGCTCTGCAGTGGAAATGGAGATTAATCAGCCCGGGTGCATGGGCAGGAGTCAGCGAGTGGGTGGAGAGAGTCATACACAGTCTTCTGAAGTCCTACTGTACACCCCATGCCCATAGGCGAGCTGACCAAACTGGGACAAACTGGGTGTTCATCTTTCCACACACTCTGGGATAATGCACTCGTACATGTTCTTGAGGTCCTATATTTAACTTCAACTTTTTCATAAAGTTTAATGCCCGAAACTCTCTTGTAATCAATCTCGATATGATTCAGATTCAGAGACTGAAACAAGGGTTTAAAGCTGTAGTTTATTTGTTCTCAGTTGCTTTGGTGCATTTCTCAAATCAGAAATGAAATTCTCAACCTCCACATAATCTAGTCACTTGTGCACATCATAAAAGCAGTTTCTCTTTCTTTGGTACATTCATGCAATCGATTATGTACAGTTGTCTGCGGTTTCCTACGTTACCAGTTGCTAATGCCATCATGTTGCTCAAAATGTATTAAATAGTTCTCTGTGCAATAGTCTCACCCCCCCAAAACATCCAGTCATTAGTTCATCATATAATTCATTAAATGCAAAATGGCTGATAGTTGTTATAAACTATTTTCAACACATTCTATTAGACTTTTTTGTAAATGGGATGAATTGTGCAGGAGAATCTTGACTTTCACTAATGAAGAGAATGTCAAAAAATGAGAAACCAGTTCTCTGAAATAGCTCAAAGCTGCTTCTCATCAACCTTCAATTGGCAAGCACATATACAGTGATGCATGCAAAAGCAAAGTTCTGCCTAAGGAGCCTGTCCTGTGTTTGCCTTTCTAATGTTGTATTATCGCCTTTGTGCCCCGATTTCTTTATCTTTTAAATATCACAATAATATTGTAATGTTTTTTTGTTTTGTTTTTTTGTCAGACCACTAGTACTGTAAAAGTGTAACTGTGAATCCTATCCAGTCTCTTTCTATCAATAACTCACATACTGTGGTGTGTAAATTGGTACTTTTGAAATGGATTAATGGCATACAAAAGATGTGCAGCTTTGTAGATTTCAATACAGTAACTGTCCAAACTGTTGCCATAGTTTACATCAGGTAATACTATGTAAGAGTGCAATGTTTTATTGACAACATGACTAAGCATTTTGACTATCTTGTTTGTGAACAATGATACAAGGACTTTTCATTCTGATAGCAATGTTAATTGATATAAATACTTACCTTTGAGAGATGAACTCAATTCTTGAGTAAGATACAGGCTTTTGCATGTACTGTCAGAAAAAAAGGTACAAAAGCTGTCACTGGGGCGTTACCTTTTCAAAAAGGTACAATTTTGTACCTAAAGGGTGCATATTGGTACCATAATTGTACAAATATGTACCATGAAGGTACCAATATGCACCCT
Source organism: Cyprinella venusta (assembly GCA_038021265.1). Classification (NCBI taxonomy): domain Eukaryota; kingdom Metazoa; phylum Chordata; class Actinopteri; order Cypriniformes; family Leuciscidae; genus Cyprinella; species Cyprinella venusta. The sequence goes on from CM075884.1 coordinate 22,041,542, forward strand.
TTAGGTACAAAAGTGTACCTTTTGAAAAGGTACCGCCCCGGTGACAGCTTTCGTACTTTTTTTTCTGAGAGTGAAAGTGTGGTGCTGTTTGTACAAATTATTTTGAGAATGCACATACTTCTTTGCAAATATCAAGGATGATTTGAGAAATGCACCAAAGCGACTGAGAAAAACTGTAAAATACTTTCCTACCCATCTTAAAGTCACCTTGAAATAAACCTGAAGTTAAAAAAGGCTTGAGATAGATAGATATGCCATTTTTAAACCCCCCAGACACCAAAATGCGGATCTTTGAAACATCTATAAAGTTGTTTAATCTCCAAAGAAACATATAGCCAACTTAAAAACCCTCTACAGCAAGTTGATTTTTGATAAGGTGCTACAACAAACCCTTTTAACCGTTTAATCTAAGAGAGTGGTACTAAAAAAAACTCTGTTTAGGGCATAAATATGATTTCAGAATAGAGAATCAGGACAACATGAAATGGATGAACATGCAAGTTTTCGGGAAACAAAAGAGCAAGTCTCTGTCCACTGATGCATGATCCCAGAGAGCCGTCCACATAAATATTTTTCATCTGTGTCCATGATATCCAGTGTTTTCTATCAACAAATTAGCAGCACAGTCACGTTTGAGTTGTGCCAAACTGATATATTTGCAAAGACCAGAGAAATGCCTTTCACAGCATTAAAATGCCTTTGGCTTTCACAGCAGTAGTTTGGTCACTGCTGACATATTCGCTGCAACTTGATTCCTCCAGTGCGGACACAAGGGAGGTTGCCCTAATTAAGGCCTCTACGAAGTTAGGTGGGGTCACGGCCCTGTCAATAGGGTAGTTGGAGGTGGTGTCCTTGAAATAGACATATAGTAATATAAGGGCTTCAGGTTTGACGTTGTGAAGCATAAACTGGCTTAATTACCAGCTGTGGAATGTCATTTGACAGCCACAAGGACCCTGAAGGAGACAGAGGGAGAGGGATTAAGGTTCATTTAAATTGTGAATCCAATGACAGTCCTTCGTTCAAATAACATACTGAAAGGAACAAGGCTAAACAACTCATTTACATCCTCGCAAAATCCATTATGGTGAAAACAATTCATTGGAAACACTGCCAATCATCTAACCGTCTACAGACAATATGATCAAATAAAGACTTCAGTTTTCTTAATATTATTCTCTATGCTTACAGCTAAACGGCTCATGTGAAGATATGCTGCATCACCTTTGAAACTGACCCCGATGCAGAGCGTAAGACAGGAAAAATAAATTATTCAGCATGGAGAAATATAACCTCTGAATGGTGTGACTCACAAGAACTCTTGGCCAATAGGGACCGTGATTTTATGAAAGATGAGGAGTTCACAAGAAGAGCGAGGACTTCTTTCATCCTCAGAGAATAGCACTGATATAATCACAGTGGGGAAGAAGCAGAGCATCAAAGTGGGATTCCTTCGATTGATTACAATCACACGGTCAGTCCAGAAAGGCCAGCTGAGGGCTGAAGAATCACTGTAGAATGTCCTTGGGCTGAACGTATATGTAACTGTAAAATAATTTATATAACTGCTTTCTAGTTCAGTCCCTCGTATAAAATGCACAGTTATATAAATTAATTTACAGTTAAATTAGCCAATACATGAAGTCTTAAAATTGAACAAACATCTATCATCATCTATCTAAGTAATTATCTATGGAAGCTTGTTTCCGGCACAGAATGAAAAATAAAAAAAGGTAATTGCGACTTTTTATCTCACAATTCTGACTTTTTTTCTCACAATTGCGAGTTTACATCTCAAAATTCTGACTATTTCTCAGAATTGCAAGATATAAAGTCAGAATTGCATGATATAAAGTTGCAACTGTGAGATATAAACTCAAAATTGTGTGATATAAAGTCTCAATTGCATGTTATAAAGTCAGAATTGCGTGATATAAAGTCACAATTGTGTCTTATAAAGTGAGAATTGCGAGATATAAAGTCAGAATTGCGTGATATAAAGTCGCAATTGCGTGTTATAAAGTCAAAATTGCGAGATATAAAGTCAGAATTGCAAGATATTAAGTCGCAATTGCGTGTAAAAAAGTCCAAAATGCATGATATAAAGTCAAATTGTGTGTTGTAAAGTCAGAATTGTGAGATATAAATTATTCTGAGGGGGAAAAGGTTAGTCTTTTTTTAGAATTGGCCTGATAACCCGCAATTGCGAGTTTATATCTCACAATTCTAAGAAAAGATGTCAGAATTTCGACATATAAACTCGCAATTATGTGTTGTAAAGTCAGAATTGCGTGATATAAAGTCGTAATTGTGAGAAAAAAAAGTCAGAATTGTGAGATATAAAGTCGCACTTCTGTCATTTTTTCTCAGAATTGCAACTTTATATCACACAATTCTGACTTTAGAGCATGCAATTCTGATTTTATATCTCGCAATTCTAACTTTATTTCTCACAATTCAGACTTCATATCGCAATTTTGAGATAAAAAGTCACAATTGTTTTTTTTTGTTTGTTTTTTTTTTTTAATTCATTGGCGGAAACAAGCTTCCATAATTATCTGTTCATGAAGTGTGCAAAAAAAAAAAAAAAAGAAATTTGACTAGCAATCTGTCCAGGTGTTTCCTCCGCCTGTGGCCCAAAACACTGGCACATGCTTCATTATCCCTGTGACCTTACAGAGGATACAAGGTTTGGAAAATTGATGGATGAAATAAAAAAATAAAAAAGATGTAATCAAAAAACAGAAGGGAAGGGGTTTTGTATCACAGACCTGAATTAACCAATATGCATCTAATCAAATTTGACACTGCTTTTCAACCTTCACAGAAACACCTTTTACCCTTTTTTTAATGTCCTGAATTATTTAACCACCCCCATGCCTGCAAATGGCGTTGGAATTACCCACTGAACTACTGTAGACATGTGACATTAACATCTGAACTCTGACTACACATATTTTTTAGCAGGACTGGCAAAGAAATACATACCAGACAACACTAGACACGAGTTAAACCAATTCGAAGCAGATGCTTTTAACCAAAGTGACACTTCACTTATTATACGAGCAGTCCTCCTCAAACAAACCCAGGGTTAAGTGTGGAGTTCAAACCCAAATCTTTAACCAACATTAACTGAAGCCACACCACCACTATTTCCAAGTTAACAGTCGGTCAGCATTCCATGAACACTGACTGTAGACAAGTCAAATCTAATTTATGCACAAATAAACTGCTTAAATCTGAAGGCGCATGCAAGCTGTCTGATGGCTGACAACATGCTAAGAAATGACAGTCGCATGACTGACTGACTCTCACTCTTGGTGAGAAGAGACATGAGAAATCAGGGGCATGTGACAGAAGCTGTGTATATCAGTCAGTCCTTGCCTGCAACGACAGCTACTCACAACAGCCCCAATGGGAAAATAAATATGCTAATGCATTGCTCCTGTAACTAAAGATCAAATATTGTCTTGTAGTTTGTTTAAAGCATTTTGGTAGGGCAACTATTTCTAAGATAAAGACAACTAGGGAAGCTGTCCACTGTTGAAAGCTTGATTCACACACCGTACTGTCCGTGAGCACATTTTTATGCATGTTGCACACCAAAGACAGCAGGAAACTATTTGAAATTGCACAAAAAACCTATTTATCCAACCCGATCTCACGACCAAGTCGTACGAATTCGACGAATGATTAAAAAAGTGGCTAATTCGTAACAATTTGTACAACCTCACTCGTACGAATTAGTACAATTTTGCTAAATCGTACATATTTTACGAATTGGCCAATTCGTATGAATTCGTACGAATGACCTACCCCTTACCCCGCCCCTAAACCTAACCATCACGTGGGTTAAGACAAATCGTACAAATTCGTACGAGTGAGGTCGTACGAATTAGTACGAATTAGCCACTTTTTAATAATTCGTCGAATTCGTATGAATAGGGCGTGAGATAGTGTTGATTTATCAACACTATTTAAAATAAATATATATATATATATATATATAATATTCTACAAAGAAAAAAAAAATAGAACACACAAATATTGTGCTAAAATATAAAATCGTAAATTCTGGGTTTGCTGCGATTAATTTTGATGTATAAAGATACACAATGTTGCCTCAAATTCAGGGTGTATTCACATTTTACAGGTTTGCTTTGATTAAAACGAACTCTTGTGCGATTGTTGTTATTGCAGTTCATTTAAATAAGTTTGAAAACTTCCGTCTTAACGTCTTGGTTACTAATGCAACCCTCGTTCCCTAACAAGACAATGGGAGACATTACGTCGACGTGACGTCGAACCTGAACGACTGATAGGGAACCATGGCACACCAGACAAGCGCTTCCTAATGAACTCGGGTGCGGTTCAATTGAAATATGAATGCAACAGAACATGATGTAAAAAGATGAAGAAGTATGGGCGAATTCTCAGTACGCATAAAAGAGTGGGCAAAAAGTAGCCCAAAAATAAACAAACCTGCATCTGTCTGTCATGAAGTTAAAGCATACCCATGACTGTCAATCATCTGTCAGGTAACATGACATTCTGAATGGACAGCACTCAGGAGGACTGGCAGCCGGTTGAGAGTTTCTGATGTAAGAAATAATCAAATATTCGGTTAGGCCAAACACAGTACATCATTTCTAAATTCTAACAGAGGATTATATGTAATTAAGAGACTTGTGATAAAACATTAAATATACTTAAATAAATTAAATTTGACTTAAAAATGAACACAATCCAAAAAGAATTCTGTACATTCAAGCATGCAATCAAGCCAGAGACTTCTTATTTTTTTAAACAAAGATGTTTAAAATATCAGCTAAATCTCCTAGCATGTCACTAATTTAAAAAGGTCAACGGGTTTACCGGAGTAACTTGCAAATTAGCTAATCAAATTAGCACATTAGTCTTTTTGATCATCACAGACCTACTTTGAATTGCACGCTGAAGACAATCACATTAAGAAGGTTTGGGATAGGGTTTTCCAACTATTCAAAGTCATCAAATAGAAATAGAAAATGTCAGTGTTCTATTTTAAAACTAAAAGAAAAAAAAAAACAGAATGATCTTATTAAATGCCATTCAGTGATAAATGATGTGGTTGCTCTGTACCATTTCTCAAGTTCTCCCTTTAAACCAAAAGATAAACGGTACTTGAAGACATAACTGACCCAGCAACAATCTAAAGTTCAGCAAGATTGTTTTTCAAAGCATATGTTTTGAGTTGGAATGCAAAGGCGGCATCTTTTCATTCTGTGCTCAGTGGACATCGAATCCTCCAGTCTGGTTATTATTATTTTCAAATTGGGTTTTGTTCTTTGGTTACGACCACAGGTTCGTTTTGGAACTTAATGAGGAAATGCAAGCCAAGTGTGAGAGAGTGTTTTCAAACTAAAGTAAAACTACACACTGGGGAGCAGCCAACAGTCTTCAACAGATAAACATGCTTAAGTATATGCAATCATTCTCTCATTTAAGAGCGGATTGATGGATATGCACGGGTGAAATGCAAAGCATTGATTTTTTATCTCTCTGCAGGGAACAATGCATGCATAAAACATCTCCAAAAATCTATCTGAGTTTATATTGTGTGATACTTCAAAAAAAATCTGATTTTTAAATCTCATTTTGTGTAATATCATCAAATTTTCACCAGCCTCAGGTGAAGAATTAGGAGGTTTTAGGCCAAGACAAAGTGATTAAATGTTTGTGTAATTTGCTTAATAGCGGTAAAATGTAAATTAAATGTAAAAATACAGCTAGTGGTGTATGAGTTAATAGTAAAATGGAGACTGCACACAAGCTGTATAGAATATGACACTATCAATCTTCATATTTATAAAAAAAATTACTGTCATATCTGACACATTAGAACTTTGAGCATGCATAGTCGTCCTTTACAGATTTACCTTAGAGTGGGATAGAGGTTATGAGACTCTGGTAGAGGTTATGCATGGGGGAGAGATAATTTATTACACACTAAGCAATGGGAATGAAATAACTATGTTCCCTGACCAATTTCTCATGTAAACGTCTGACCTTGAACAAACAACAACGCGATGTATGCTCATTAAGGGCATCCAATTGTTTACTCCTGGAAAGAGTGAGCTCCTCAGACACCCCAGTGTTTCACGACACAAGATAAATCACGCTTCATTTTGGCGCAGTGAGCTTACAGAGTAAAATAAAGGACAGCATTTATACAAGTGCAATTCCCTTTCCTCTCCTGGGATTGTTCAGAAAATAGATGCTTGCCTTTATTATGTCTCTAAATCAGCGATTTATCTCGCTTACTCTTCATGCAAATCTGCTGAGTGAAAAAAAAATCATACACACAGACGAAACAAGTATAGATGATTTTCTTCATTCTAGATCAACAAGCAGTACACGACGAATTGGAATTGAACTGAGAAGATTGATAGTAACTAGAGCCTACATCTAACTATTTTCCTCAATAGATATGGCTCGGGATTTTCCAGAAGTGTCAATGGTATTTTATCACCCACCAGTCCAAAATCATATGTCAAATCAATCAGTTTAAAAGCACAACTCTGCTGAGCAAACCACGATTTCATTCATATCCGAAGCACAATGCAGATGCGTTGTTTGAATGGGGTTTTGGTCAAAAGCCTCAAATAACCTTGGTGGTGTTAAAGTCGAATTACTGAAGTTCACAAACGTAATTTCGGGAGGACTAAACCCATACTCATCATCTGCTTCCTCAAGCTCCACTGTGGAAAGCAAGTCAAATGCGCAAAACTGTCTTGGGCAAAAGAACACGTGAAATAGCCTAAGGTTAGCTTTTTATTTCTGTTGATTGGGTTTAGGTTTCAAAATTCATAGAAGTTGTATTAATTACTGAAAATGTCCTGTGTGCAGGCCTATAAGTGTCGAGCCCGTTCTCATCAAAAGGCGTCATAAACTGACGCTTTTGAAAATGCGTATACAACCAACGCACATGGCACCCTTTAGCGTCAATATGAGACGCAGATATTGTATATATGGGTCAGAAAGCGCCTCCTAGTGGTCTAACCCTAACACTACCCCAGACCTAAACCTACCCATAACCGAAGCGTTATATTGAGATTTGAAGCATTGATGCATTGTCAAAAGCATCACTATATGACGCCCTAGGATGAGAATACGTTGCACTATCACACTTTTGTTGATAACAGAGCTCACTTTTTTGGGAAAATTCAAAAGCCTATGGAAAAATTCTATTGGGTTTTTGTCAAGGGAACCAATTCGATGCAAACTTCCAGGTTGGCATACAAAAATGTCATTACGGCAGCACTCCATTTGTAGTAACTTATTACGTTTTAGACACAAAAGTGCCAGTTTTTGTGTTCATTTCTGCTCCATCAACAAAAACAGTTTAAAACAAAGCTAAAGCAGTATCAACCATTTCCAAAAAAACACACAGTACTGTAGTTTTGTTCTTAAATGAATTAGTGTTTTTGAACAAATCATTTGATCAAAAGTAGACGAAGGAGAACGATGCCCGTTTACGTCTGAATGAATCGTGTTTTGAATGAATCGGTGAATGATTCAGCAATTCACTCAAAGACAGTCACTTATTTCATTCAAGAATGAATAATTTTGAATGAATTGGTTGTAACATTGAATAAAATAAAAAATCTACTGATGAACAATGTAACCTGCAGAAAGAGTAACTGAAAAAAAATCCATTTGTGTTTTCTATCATGTTCAAAAGGGTTTAGAATATAAAATCATCATCGATTTTGCCATGTTTTAAATTTTTTTGTTCACTAAATCCTCTGCGTAGTTAATAAAATGGTGTACAGCATAAAACAGACGTGTCGTCCCCTTTACATGCATGTACTGCACCACTATGTATGCAAATGCTGGGTCACCTTGACTGTAATGACTGCAGTGCTAACTACAAATAAAGGGAGTCTGTGCAGCCGGGTGAGAAAGCGAGGCACTGCCTCATAGGCCGGTGTGAGAAAACAGTACAGCGGCAATCTGGGAGCCACACAACTCATAGGGGAATGAGAACGCTTTGTCAACACAGCAGTCCTCACACCCTTCTCCTGTTAATTGGCTGTGCCGTTAGAGGCGTTAGCACCGGGGGAGAGAAAGACAGAGACGACGTGTGCATTTCACACAATTCTGCCTCCTCCTGTGTGTGACCTTCTGCCTCATAGGGGGTTTCAGCATACTTTTCTGGGTCTACAAGACGCCTCAAATATCTAAAATCCTGCACAGCTACTGCAGGCACCCTATCTTTTATCTGTTTCCATACAAAAGTGAGTCATATTTTGGACAGCAGAGCCAAAATGGCTCCCACTGAGAGAAATGGACCATTTTCATCAATGGTTTTAGTACTTTACACTGTTGAACTTCGAAAAAGACACGTGGCTCTTCCTTGAAATAAAGTAATATCCTTCTATTCTTTGTGCTCTCGCAAATAGGAGCTCTCACCACTTATTCTGAAACATATGAAAGAGGAAAAGGAGAATTTTCAAATGGAAACTGCAGAGCCCAAGTCACCTTTAGGAGACTTCTTTAGTAAAATTGCCTCACTTTAGAAATTGTGCTCAGATTATTAAAGGAGAACTCCGGCGCAAAATGAACCTTTGGTCTAAGACACATTGGTACCTATAGTCGACCGTTCTCTGAGGTTTGTTTCCATGATAATCGAATGTAAAGAGTTTTATCTCTTTAGCATATACGCTAGTATATGGGGGCATTTACTAAGTAAAAAGAAATCGCTACTTAATACCACAAACAAAGCTCAAAATAGCCCCACACTAACATAGTAACATAATGAGGGTCCCTACATGCAAAATGAAGCATTGAGAACTTTGTAAGTGTACAGACTGTTTAATAAGAAGATATTTTATGAAGACATCTTTGGAAAACAGTCTCGACAAGTCGAACCAAGAAAAATTAAGGGGGGGGGGGGGGGGGGTTGTCAATGCTACAGTCTATATCAGTTGCCTCAAAATAGCAAAGCCCCAACAATGCATCTGAACACACCTCGATTTCAAACCAGTTCGCCCATGGGCGCATAAATAGGCACAAATACATTTGCTATTGTATTTGTGGCGCAGGACGTGAAAATGATAACTGCGTCGGGATGAAACTAGCAAAAACAACTTGTCGTGACTGTCCTGACTCTGTCCTTTCTGAGCTAAGGAAAGTGGACCAAGTGAATTATTCTATTCATTCTTATACCGAAGCCATACAAATATCATTATTCATGCTTTCATAAGTTAACATGATCACTGAATGTGCATGCTAATCTAAAGCAGAATGAATGTTCATTTAACATTATTAATAGTGATTCAGTTTTGGAAATACTACAAACTGGGGAGGAACGTGGAGTGAGCCCAGCTGTTGTTTTCTTTCGTTGTTTCTGCATGAGCAGCCATGGTATAAAGGGCAGTGGATGTCTATGCCCTGGTGAAAAGGGAACTACTGTTGCCTTTCTTTTTTTTTCCTTTCCTTTTTTTCCCACTCATCTGGGGCACTTGGTAGTTTCTAAAGAAGAAATATCCAATTAATTCCTGTTTGTGTTTGGTGTACTAAATAATACTGGTTGAAGCACTATTTGAATGCTGGCGTCAGTCTAATTGTTTTGGCCATGTGCCACGTAAACAACGTGGTTTGCATTTGCACGTGAAAGATGTACGACATTTGTTTCTGCGTGTTTTAGAGATATGTTGGCATTTTGTTCAGTTTAAGAGCCTCAGGGGTTTTTGGGAATGCATATCTTTTTAGTAAATATTTAAATACAAAAAGTCAACTTCAAAGAATCCAAATGCAAAGTCTCTTAAAAAGTAAGCCTCTTCACAAACCTGATTCTAAAATGGGCTCTGGCCACTACAGAGCCAAGAATGTCTGAAACAGTCAGAAAAAAGAGAAAATGAATAAATAAATAAATAAATTAGCAAGAGAGCAGACGAAAACCAGAATAACATTACCATTTATAGAAAAATTTGTTTACTAAAATTGGTTTATTATATATGATATAAGTTCAGTTATGAATCTGGGTGCAGGCTGATATGTATTTTACATGAAATCACACCGTTACTACATCATTGGCAAAAGATTAATAAAAGCTTTTGATAGACGTCTCTTAAGGTTGCAATATTTATTTGTATCAAAAGTACAGTAAAAACAGTAATATTGTAATTATTATCAATAGAGATAGAATAGTGGACTGTCACTACTTTTAGATCAGATTCCAGTCACATAAACTATAAACAAATAATCAGATTTAAACTGACAATGTGAACGTAGCCTAAATGTCTATACTGTCACCTTTGATCAATATAATGCAGCCTTGAAAAAAGTAAAAAATAAAAAAATAAATACATCTTACTGATGGCAAGTCCACGCTTCAACAATCCACAGGAAAAAGTATAAAATAGTAATGGTTTATTGTTTTAACGGATTATGATTTGGTACACACTAATTCTAATCTGAGATAATCCTGTTCAGGATGGATAGCAGCCTGCGTGAACTGTGATGAAGCTCATAACTACTCATTAGACCTGAGAACAGGCAGTAAACATGTATAAAACATTTATTGTAACTCTTACAATAGTTTCTTGGTGGAGTCTTTGTTTTTTTGGAGGTCTAATGCTATTATTTTCCCTAATGTTTAATCCATCATTCAGGAAATCAGCACTTTAAAACATGCATTATGGGATCAGACCTTTCTTAGAGATTTGTTCCGTTCCCATGACTTGACAAGAATGTTTATAAGTACTGTTCTGTTTCTCAAACTCTTCCTCTCCTTTCCTTGAACTCAAAATCTAGAGAGTAGAAAGAAATGCTTGGTTTGTCCACTGATAATTATGAGACTAAAATCTTAAATGAATTGAAGGTAATCTGACAGATTTGAGGACCAAGTTGTATGGGGGAAATCACATTCCATGTCCATAAATACTTTTTAATATAAAAAACTTTAAGATGTTAAAATTTAGAATATTAAATAACACTGTGTATCAATAAATCAAATCAATCAACAGACTCATGGTATAAAGGGAGAATAATTACATAATTAGAATTTAATGAAAATGAATAATTGTGATTGAATGAAAAAAGTGACAAGTCATAATAGATATGACATGATATTCTAAAATAGAAATGCTAAATTCTAAGAAATATACACAACAGTAAAAAAAAAAAAACATACACAGAACGGACAGCAACTCTATCCTGTACAAATTTGTTTTCATTTAACGAAAAATGAAACATGACATCTATCCTGGCTAAGGTCCATATAGCCCTCGTTTCCATGTTAGTCTAACTGGTCTTTTCAGACTTGGAGGCCTTAAATTGAATTTGCTGCAATTTGTGTTCAGAAGTTGAATGGGACAATCTCTGCACAGTAATAAATTAGAAACATCGAGACATGCTGATAAAACAGGAAGCAAACTAGATAAATCAAGAGAGAGGCAGAAAAGGGGTGCTGTAATTCTATCTCTATTTGCAGCAGATCTTTGTTCTGGTGTTGTTTGGCTAAAATTGCTATAGTAGTTTTTTGTTTTTGTTTTTCTCACCAGTAGCTGTTTCCTACAGATCCTGGGAAGTCACCTGCACAAGAAAAAAAGATAAAAAGACACATGGCCACGGCCTTGCAATTTGTCCCCTCAGTTTATAAACCACTCTCACAGACTTTTAAATCATTCCCTAAATTTAACAAATTCTACCCACAAGTACAAAATCGGTGCTCTCAGGTTTGCAATTTCCACATATTCAAAAATTGTGCCAGTGCTTTTCGCAATCCATTCCCACAGGCTTGCTAACTGTACTCGAATTCGTGACTCCTCTCTCATTTTAGAAATCTGTGCTACCCGATTTGGCCTCACAATGATTGCTTATGCAGTATCGGGACACTGCATTGTGATGTGTACTGTAAATTTTTAAGTAATACTTTTATTCAGCAAAGATGCATTTAACTGATCAAAAGTGACGCTACAAAGACACTGACATCGATGTTACAACATATTTCTGTCTCTGTTCATTTGAACTTTCTATTAATCAGTTAAGCATGAACATCATGATCACATGAATACATTACATCTTAAATAGAAAACAGGTATATTGTAATAAAATTTCACAATGCTACTGTTTTGTATTTATCAAATGAATGCATTCTAGGTGAGTGTAAGGGACTTCTGGACTTCTTTCAAAAACATTAAAAAAGTCTTACTGACCCTAAACATTTGAACAGTAGTGTAATGTTTTCTATATTATGATATTATGAAATATGTGCTATAGGTGTATTAAACATTATACCACAATTCTCTGTATTTTCCCTGATTATTCTGGCCTGTTCACGCAGATCTATCCAGTCATCCATCTGTTGTTCTTCCCTTGGATGGATTGATGTTTATTTGCTGAAAAACTAGTAAATCCATCCAAATCCTGACTGGATTATGCCTCTCATTGGAAGCTGCAGGGATCTGTGAAAGGGAAATGATAAAGCTGAGGTTATTACAGGGTGTGATAATCATCATTTGGTCTCTGGACCCCCGAGGCCCCCTCCGAATCATTAAAGTGGTCTTAGCTCGCTGCTCCGACATGCTACAACACACAGTTTTGTTTACAGCTCACACCCGCAATTTATTTATAGTCAAACCCAGGAAACGCAGTCAGAACCTGTCGGTGTTCCTCTGGGCATCGTCTTGCTCTTCTGCAGGACTGGGGTATGCTATGGGTCCATCAGAAATGTTAGTCACTACAGTCACCATTATTGACTTAGCACAGAAGGATGATGTCTCTTTTGGTTTAATTCGCCTCTCTATGGAGCTTCAACCAATATTCCCAGGAGATGGGAATTGCACAGAGAACAATCTTCCTTTAAACAGAAAAACTGCCAGGATTGCATATTGGTCCATTCATTTTATTAACATATTTTAATATCATCATTGCACCTGATAACATGGACTTCAGAGAAGCAAGTAACCGATTAGAATGTTAATAGAGTTTCATGGTTGAATAGACGGTGGGCCGACAGTGTTGATCAATCTCCATCGATAGAGTATACGTTTCTTTTATGCACGCTATTAAGTTATTATATGTAGTCAAATAAAATTTGTTGGCAATTCTGGTTTGATCATATATTTCCACAAACGAATGTTTTATTTGTCAATAGTCTTAGGCAAATCGCGGGACAGCTCTAGAAGTTGAACCAATCGGATTGTAGTTTTTAACTCATTAAAAATACTAACCAATCGCAGACGGCCGACTAGGACCCCGACATGGAGTGACATCATAGCGGTAATGTTATTGTAGGCCTATTATTTATATATTTAACATAAAGGTAATGTTATTGTAGGCCTATATTTATATATTTAACATAAATAAGACAATTTATCTTGAATATGAAGTGTTATGAACTATTTGTTTTCTCTTTTTGCTTACAATCATTAATTTTGTTAGTTTTTTATTGGTTTATTCTTTTATTTCGCTTTCCCTTTCATTCACTTTACAATTAGCTTGTTTTCCCTTAAACCGCTTGTTTATTTTCACTAGTTTTATTTATTTTTTTGGCTTTGTCTATCGTCATCTAATGTCATTTTTGTTTTTTCATTCTCTCTTTTGATCTTACTTTCATCTCTTTTATTTGAGAGTTTCTTATGTTCATTTTTTACCATTTTCTTTATAGAAACAGTCAAGTTTCAGAGCAGTCTGATCTGATGGAGCTTTGGGGCTTTGATGGCTAAGGAATTGGATTTGAAAGTACTGTGTGTTCATGTTTTATCAACGAGAGCACAGGAAAGCTGTGAGAACTGAAGAGGAGATGCCCAGCTCTGAAACACCTCTCTCGTTCCCTCGTTCATCAATCTCACCCTAAAGACCACATTTGTTTTAGTTCTTTGGGCTTTTGTTTTCTGCGCCACGATTAGGAAAGCACATTTCGAATATCGCTCCAGGGAAGAGCACAAATCTAATTCAAGAAGATAAAGCAACTCTCTTTTCCTTCTCTTCTATAATAGACTAGTCTAGAAAGTCACTTTGCAGTGTTAATGACAAATCATCCAGTGACGGCAAATACATAATGCTTACTTGGAGACTCCATTCTTTATCATTAATGTGTCTGTGCAGCACAAGCACACACACAAAAGTGCACAAACGTTCGTTCACAAATAGCAGTGTCAGTGCCCTTAAAGGAGAACTCCGGTCAATTTGAACATTGAGCTCTTTTTTTGTACATTTGGAGTGCTGTCAGTACAGACAAAAATGACAAAAATCAGTGTTGCCTACACCGTGTTAATCATCTTTTTAAAATTCACACCCTGTTGACTTCAATGGGGCATGTTCTAAACCTGCTTTTAGCCTCTTAACATCCTTGATTTGTCATTACGAGTGCACAGCCATGTGAGTGGTGTTATTAGGAGTGACCACGGTCAATCTGACTGCAGTAGATGTGAAAGATATGAATAAAAATGATGTAAATTCAGCCAGCTCACATACCTCTGTTTGCTTCCTGTTTTAGGTCGAAGCCCAAAGTAGTCGATTGTCGAGTTTACGCGTGCGATCATTGGTAAATATCATCTCAAACCCAAATCTGTAACATTGAGCTAAAAAAATGACCTCAATGTTACAATTGACCGGAGTTTCAAACTTCCAGACTTCCAGTTTTAATTTCGGCAACACTTTATTTTGATAGAAAACTTTAGAGATTCCATAAGTAACTTTGCAACTACGTCAACTATCAGTCAATGGAGTATTAGTATGTCTGTTTAATATCGTCTAACACTTTATTTTGATGGTCCCCAACAGAAGTAAACAAACATGGTGGAAGATGGTCAAGCACAAATAGCGGTAGTAGTTTTTTTATTGCTTTTTTACAGAAAATTTGTGGGAAAAGAAAAAAGGTTTGGATGCTTTCTGATTTGGTATTGTGTCCGCATTTGTCCTCAGGGTTCCCCCCACACAACAGGATTTCTGATCGTACATTGTTCAAATTGTTGGATATTTATGATTTGAGATTGGTGCGGCCCTGAAGTTCTTCCAAGCAGATTCAGTCACTCTTAACACACATCACACCACAGGAATATCTAATAAGATAATCTGTAGAACCATCAAGATGATCGCGACTTTACCTAGATTTGTAGATTTGTCGAAAGGGGTAAATTGGGACAAAAAAATCAAAATTCGATTATTTGTGTGCCTTTAATTGATACCCAGAAGGGCAATGTCGTTTCACTGCCTCAGTTAACTGTTTTGGTTTAATATCTTTGACATGTTCTATGTGTTGATTTAGCTCCTTGTCAGACCAGCTATTTCTATTCTTGGGCTATACACGTCTATTAAATTTTCACTGACAGCCCAAATTTTGCCTCGTTTTAGCCTAGATGTCAGGGCTGTGTTTGGACGGCCATTAGACGTCTTTTAAACACAAAATTGCTTGCTGGGCATCAAAGTTCAGGGCCAAATTTGCCTCCTCAAAGTTTTCTTGCTGACAATAAGAAGATGTAATCTGTGTTTGGATAGTTCATACGGCTGTAATCTGACAATGTAAAGATGCAGCCATGGTGGCTACTTTTATTTTACATGCAGCATGAGTGTGTGTTTGTGTGAATGTGTGTAAAACCTCCTCTCTGATGAGCAGATCTCCAGAATGGTTTGCACAGATGGCTGTATGTCCTTCAGTCAGACTCTGATCCTCAGCAAAGAGACTTGTCCTCTCCATGGGTCATTCTATAATACCGATGCTTTTCAAATTTGATAAAAATACATTTTTAAGTTAAGTTTCTGTTCAAAAGAAAAAAAAAGAAATTAATACTTTAATATGTCCTCAGCAAGGGCGCATTAAAGTAAACAAAAGTGACAGTAAAGACTTCTAGATTGTTACCAAAAAATTGTGGTGCGAGTAACAAAACGATCTCCCTTGTTGCGTATTCTTGCACTTGAATATATAAATTGTCAAGGCTTAAACTTTGTGGATGATGAAGCGCTGGCCAACCAACTGTCCCAAGCATTGTTCGCATTTTTAGAATTTACTCACATTCGGTGCTCATAATAATTATAATAATAATAGTGTTAATTTTATATACACAATTTAGTAATTATACATAGGATCAAATTTTACATTTATACATATTAAAAACTTATTTAAAATAGTTGTAAAATGATAAATTGCTAACTGTTCAAAAATCATGGTAACAGGGTTAAAGTTATTACCATCCCCTAACTGGTTTGATTCAGAAACTATCAAATATTTAATAAATAACAATGTTTACATTAAAAAAATATTTTGTTGTAGAAAAAAAGTCTATATGAGAACACAGCAAAAGTCAAGGAGGGACAAAAATGGCCATTCTGTAGAATGACATCGCTCTGATTTTTTATGCTTTCTTCCCGGCAAATCCCACTTCAGTCTTACATCAAACTAAAACGAAGGCCCACTCAGAGTCATTTCAGTCAAGTGTGACTGGAGCACGGGAAATCAGAAAGCACCGGTTACACAGCAACGCAACAATTCAACTTAATTCATTTTGAAAAGCTGCTCGCAGAATAATGGATCGGACTCTAATTGAATCTGATATGCACATGGCCTCAGAGATTTTCTTTCCGTGGTCTTCCTGGCAATGAGGGAAAAAGCTGTAAAAAGACAACTGCTGGGCATTCTGCTGTTGACACGGACAATAAGCTTCTCTTAGCCAATTACAGAGATGCAGAAGCTGAAATAAGCCGAGCAGGAAAATGTGCTGATAGCCTGATGCCATCCAAGCCCATAGAGTTTCCCTGAAATTTAGGATCATTCTGACCACATATATCACAGTGGGTTGCAAGAAGGGAGTGCAGAGGCAGGATCTATTTACAGCAGTCTAATAACAATAAATCAAAAATAACAATCACACTGGAACACTGGACAACAACTGAAGCGCACAAGAGAAAGCAAAAATGCAATAAGAATCGACCAGATGAAAATGAGGTCTATATATACATTAACTGAGCAAAACAAGGCACAGGTGGGGACTAAAATGAGCATACATGAAAACCAGTCATCCCATTTCTATTATAACTCACACTCACAAGAATATATATATATATATATATATATATATATATATATAAAGCTGATATATATTTTATTATAATAAGTGTTCAAATGTAACCTTTGTTAGTGGTTCTGACTCCATTTCTTCTGGCAAGGACAAACCGCTATCAGAGTGGAAGGTAAATAAACAGGCAATGACGAGTGACAGGCAGATTTGCAAATTGAGTTCTGTTGACCGACCCACACTTCGACAACATCAGCACAATGTCTTGATTTAATTGCAGAGAGAATGCATACTGTCACACTCAAGGGCTAACATGATACAAAGCAAGAATAGTTTCATGCCTCAGGGATTTAGAATACATTAGCATTGCCATTAGACTCTAAGCATTGAAGCCATGAAGACATCCAGGCAAATACAGTAAGGGACAAAAATAAACCAAAATTAATAGGCTATAATCCTTCTCTTTCCTGAGAGGCCGCCTCCATCAGCCACTGCACACTTTATGAACAAACTGCAGTCTCACTTTGACTTGGAACAAAAGGATACATATTTTCAAGCGATATAAAATTATTTTTAGTTATGCTAAGACATCCATTAAAGCATGGATGGAAATGTTAGGCTACTGCAGCCTATAAAAAATGAGTAAAATAAAATAAGAATTGCTTTATCTTTTCAAAAGAAAAAGTACAGATTAATGAATTTTTCCATCCTACTCATGAACCTTCCGCTGCTATTCTATATGTAGATGATGCATCACGTGGTATCATATATTTCCACTGTATTTGAGTTAAATCTTGAATTGTAAATGTCGTTTTCCAGTTTCAGGCTTAGTAACATGGAGGTTTTCCAGGCGCACCTTTGATGATGAATCACCTGCAATCCATTTTTAATTTTCCCTTTTTTCGGCGTGTATTGAGAGGAAGGGGAAGAAAAATGATCACCCTCCCGAAAATCTCAGTATTACGGAATTCCTCTCGGCATATGGCAAGCAAGATTTATAGCGACGCACAGTTTCCCTGGCTCTCGCGGAGTAGTATCTCTGCACTGCATCATCGGGAGCGCATCTTTGAGCCATTTGTCTTTTCTGTGGAAATCACATTCTCAAAATGGCCTTTCCAGTACACTGTTAAATGCCTCACACACTGGCCCAGAAACGCATCCGGTCCGTTCCTTTTCTTATATCTGGGATGCAAGGGACCGCAGCATGAGCGAAATAATGTAGTAAGTCAGCCTGCTTCCACATCATGTTCAATTTCCCTGGATCATGTTGCTTGAATGATGGGTATTTTTCTCCCTGACGTTCAGGGTTATGAACGGTGACGTGGAACGCATTTGTCTCCTCTTGGATCCATTATTGTGGCGGCATTGAGACCTTTAATGACCTTACCCTCTCAACATAAATAAACTCCCAGGTGAGAGAGCAGATGCAAGCAAACACAGGGCAGATGGTGACCTACTCAAAGATACTTGGAGATGTTTCTTGGCGTAGGTCACCATCTGTATTTGTTGTATCTAAAGAGATGGTGGAAGAGGAGCTGAAGCTCTGGTCTGGACAGAAGGGCTCATTTGAGCCGTGCCAGGAATGAACTTTGTTGCTTCAAAACTACTTTCATCATATTGAAAAGAGTGGCCGGCATATTCTTTAGAAATCCACCTTTTGCATTCCACCGAATATAGAAAGTCGGTTTCACTTTATTGTGATGGTCCCTTTAAAGGGATACTCCACTGTTTTTGGAAATAGGCTCATTTTACCACTCCCCCAAAGTTAAACAGTCGAGTTTTACCGTTTTCGAATCGAAAATGGTAAAACCCAACTGTTTAACTCTGGGGGAGTGGTAAAATGAGCCTATTTCCAAAAAAAGTGGAGTATCCCTTTAACACATTATGTTGACTATACAGTAAGTGACATCGCACCTATGTCTACTAACTCTCATTAGAGTGTAAGTAGAGCATTATAGGTAGGGTTAGGGTTAGGCCTCGTCCACACTACTGCGTTTTCATTTAAAAACAGAGACCTTTTGCTGCGTTTGCACCTCCCGTTCAGACTAAAACGGAAAAAACGAAGACCTAAAATGGAGAAGTTTAGAAACGCTGCAGCTCCGTTTTGCGTTTTGAATCTCCGGAGGGTGTTTTAGTGAAGACGGGACAAAACCGAGGACTTTAAAAACGATAATGCAGAGGTTCACGCTCGGCTCTAAGATTGGGTTTCGTCAGTCATGACGCGTCCTTTCCTGATTCGTCAGCCACCCATCACATGACCTGACTAAGTAAGAAAACATATAATGAAATGAAATCTCTGGTCTTCGACATTTCTAATCTTTGCAGAGTTGGCTAGCGTTACTTTCTTCTTCATCAAATCTGAGAAATAGTCAATCCGTTTCCTGATTACACTGGCACGTGCATGCCCAGTGTTTTTGAATGGTCACGTGATCCGCGTTTTCAATCGTTTTAATGTGGACGTAGATCAGTTCTAATACGCGGATAAAACGCTGGTGTGGACGGAAATCGTATTCGTTTTAATTCTCCGTTTATTTAAACGAAAACGCAGTAGTGTGGATGGGGCCTTAGAATAAGTTGAAATGTACTTGCAAAGTTACTTATAGTCAGTAGAATGTCCCTGGGTCACAATTGCATCACAATAAAGAGTTAGCAGATACTAGGCAGAGGGTCTACTAATTCTCTAAATAGAGTTAGTTTACATGTGGCAAAGTTACTTGTAGTGTACAGAAAAAGGGACCATCAAAATAAAATGTAAACCAAAAAGTCATATGTGATGACATGAGAGTGATAAAATGATGACAGATATTTATTTTAGGTGAAAAAAAAAATCTTCAGTGATTTTTTAATGCTTCCCAGAGAACAACTGAAAAAGTTTATTAACAATCTAGTAACTACTATTAACTAGAAATAAACTCTGATTAACCAATTAGTAAGAAATAGTGCACAGATGAATTATTCATTATTATTCATAATTTTTATTATTCATTCATTAACGAAGGAGCCATATTCTAAAGTGTTCCTCAATGTGCTAACAGTGTGATTAATTTGCCATATACATTAATGTATGCATGAACTGACAGTTTGTGACAAGCTTTGACATTCTATCCAAAACATGAGGTTGCAGTCATGACATGCAAACATAAACTGCAAAACTGTGGAAACCCCTCACACATGTGCAACACTGTCATGTAGCAAACTATTTTTTTACAGCTGCTAATATCTTGTTGATAAATGAATGTGTTTGGATCTTCGCAGTCTTTGAGTGTAAAACTCAACTGAAATTCACAGTTTGTGATGTGAAAGCTGATTCCGCCTTAGGCTCTCTCCCTGGACCTGTCGAAATATCAGCATGCGCTAAAGATGCGCTGTCTTATCAGCTCGTAAAGTGAAATTCTCAGCCAGGCATGACCTCACAATGCACAATGGTATTCTGACAGCAACATGTTGTACCTTTCTTTCCATTTGAAAATTGGACGTGAAAAGTCCCATGAAAGAAACACATAATCTCAATGAGATTAGATAGAGAACAATTGGGGACTTTGTCTTAATCTTTTGCTTCTCATATTTGTTGCCTAAATCTTTGCCTCAATCTTTTGCTTCTCGTATGTCTAAAATGTGGATTATGGATGACATTTTGAAAATTATATAGCCTATATACACATATATACATTTTTTTCTGTCATGCAATGGAAGTCAATTGGATCCAATATTTCCCTTGTTTTTCCCTTAAAGCATTACTTCAGTAACCCTGAAATTTTTTATTTCGATGCTCTACTTTTAAACTTATTCTCCGAACCCAAACCTAACAATCGACTAACAGTCTACTAATAATTTGAGAGTTAGTTGACATGTAGTTACTTGTACTTAACTAATACATCATCTAAAATAACCAATACATCATCTAAAATTTAAAATTGTCATCATTTACGACATATTTTACGAAAAAAGCAAGTGAAAATCCAACCCGATCTCACGGGAATTCGTATGAATTTTACGAGGTGGCTAATTCGTAACAATTCGTACGACCTCACTCGTACGAATTCGTACGATTTTTGTGAAATCGTACATATTTTACGAATTGGCCAATTCGTATGGATTTGTACGATTGACCTACCCCTAACCCCGCCCCTAAACCTAACCGTCACGTGGGTTTAGGCAATTCGTACGAATTCGTACGAGTGAGGTCGTATGAATTAGTATGAATTAGCCACTTTTGAATCACTCGTATGAATTCGTACGAGTGAGGTCATATGAATTAGTATGAATTAGCCACTTTTGAATCACTCGTATGAATTCGTACGAATTGGTCGTGACTCGTGAGATAGGGTAGGAAAATCCAACAGAGGACTGTGGAATAAGCATTGGTGCAATGGCGGCTACAATTTTACTGATAAAATGTATAAAAATGGATTCAGCGAGTCATATATATAATTCTGCTGACTTTCTAAGGTGTCATTACGTCAAGAAGATTATATTGTATATACTGTCATTAAATTGAATTGTATGAGAATATTTTCCATTCCACAGTCAAGTCATATGGCTTTGAAACAACATGATGGTGATCAAATCATGAAAGTATTTCCATTACAGGGTAAATTATCCCTCGTAGTTTTGAGAGTCAAATTGACGTGTATGAGTATTTGTCCTGTCTGCATCTCCATTGGGATTTTTTTTCAGAGTGGTCCTACCAACACCCCCGGCACCTGCTCTTCAAAGGTGTGGCCCCTTTCCCCTTAAGAGCCCTCCCACATGCACAAGAGCCACTCCAGGTGTGCATTAGAGTCACTCTCCATTAGTTCCCGCATTGCGTAACCCACTCCGCTCCACCATAAACACGTCAGGAGCCTCCCAGGATTCCTCAGCCTCTGAGCAGGCAGGCACCGGGGACTCATGGAGAGACTAAGTTCTGCTGGAGAGACTAAGTTTGAGTTCAGCCCACAGTAAGTAGTGGCCTTGCTTCCTCCACAGCGGGGGAGAAATATTAATATTGTTGCACACAGAGAACAGGAGTGGGTCAGAACAGCCCACCAGTAAATGTACAGCAAGCCAGTAAAATACCCTTTCTGACTCAAGACTATTCGCAACAGCACACTCTGATGTCTGGATCAAAATCAGTGGGAGGAGGTATGGAAGCCTTCAAACGGGATCTTTGAATAGACATATTTATGTAATTTGTTTCTTGAGTTGATATTCTATATTTTCGGCAAACATCATGTAGTTTTGTGAAAGGACTCTCAAATCTGTATGACAGCTTTGTCTATGGAACAGACCATTTTTCTTTGTTCTTCCATCCATCCTTCCTTCATTCTTTCGATCCATCCATCAATCTATTCATCATCCTTCCATTCATTCTTCCATCCATCAATCAATTCATCCTTCCATCCATTTATGCATTTCTCCTTCAATCTATCCTCCATCTATCATTCCTTCCTTCCTGTTTTTTTTTTCCTTCCTTCCATCCTTCCTTCCTGTTTTTCCCTTCCTTCCTTCCTTCCTTCCTTCCTATTTCTTTCTTTCTTTCTTTCTTTCTTTCTTTCTTTCTTTCCTGTTTTCTTCCTTCCTTCCTGTTTTTTCCTTCCTTCCTTCCTTCCTTCCTTACTTCCTTCCTTCCTTCCTTCCTTCCTGTTTTTTTCCTTACTGTTTTTTCCTTCCATCCTTCCTTCCTTCTTTCTTTCTTTCTTTCTTTCTTTCTTTCTTTCTTTCTTTCTTTCTTTCTTTCTTTCTTTCTTTCTTTCTTTCTTTCCTGTTTTTCTTCCTTCCTTCCTGTTTTTCTTCTTTCTTTCTTTCTTTCTTTCTTTCTTTCTTTCTTTCTTTCTTTCTTTCTTTCTTTCTTTCTTTCTTTCTTTCTTTCCTTCCTGTTTTCTTCCTTCCTTCCTGTTTTTCTTTCTTCCTTCCTTCCTTCTTTCCTTCCTTCCTTCCTTCCTTCCTCTTTTTTCCTTACTGTTTTTTCCTTCCTTCCTTCCTTCCTTCCTTCCTTCCTTCCTTCCTTCCTTCCTTCTTTCTTTCTTTTCCTTCCTTCCTTCCTTCCTTCCTGTTTTTTCTTCCTTCCTTCCTTCCTTCCTTCCTTCCTTCCTTCCTTCCTTCCTTCCTTCCTTCCTTCCTCTCTCCCTCTATCCATGTTTTCCCTTCATCCCTTCCTTCCTTCCTTCCTTCCTTCCTTCCTTCCTTCCTTCCTTCCTTCCTTCCTTCCTTCCTTCCTTCCTTCCTTCCTTCCTTCCTTCCTTCCTTCTACTCATCAATCCTTTTTTTCTTGTCTGATTGCTTTCTCCTAAGTGGTTTTCTTCTTTCATTGCAAACACTGACACCTTTATAATTTGTTCTACTAATTGCTCAAGTCAATTTCAGTCTTTTTCTCACTTATCACCTTTTTTCAATGCAGGAGATTAGCGGGAAAAGAATCCAATACTCTTCTATAATTGAGCATGTAATGGCTGTGGCTGTTTTGATAACTTAATGAAAGGGGCTCTGACTATATGCGGATGACTTCAGTCATTGCAACAGAACAATATCAATTACTAATTACTGCAGCTCACGCTTGCTGCCTTTTCTTTGTCTCATTTCACATATAATTAAGATGAGGGAATTAACTGTGATAAATGTCCTTTCCTGGGAAATAGGGGGAGTATTTAGACAACTGTCCACCAGGGACTTTCTTCTGTAATGGTTCCCACCTACATCCATGCCTGTGTTTGGAAACAGTTTTGGAAACGAATTAATATACAGGCCTATACTGTACACTCAAAACTTTGTGGTTATAAAGGCTGCATTTATTTGATCAAAATACCATAAAAAACAGTAATACTGTGAAATCTTATTACAATTTTAAAAACCTGTTCTCCATTTTAATATATTTTAAAATGTAATTTATTCCTGATGATAAAGCTGCATTTTCAGCATTGGTCTTAAGTGTCACATGATCCTTTAGAAATCATTCTAACATGCTGATTTGCTGCTAAAGAAACATTCCTTATTATTTACAACATTAAAAATATTGAAAACCGTGAATTCGGGATTCTCCAAAGAATGGAAAGTACAAAAGAACAGCAACTGTTTTTACACTTAAACAACTCAGCTTTTAGTTTTGTCATGCATCATTATGTTAAAAAAAAAAAAACACAAAGAAAGTCCACAAATGTATCCACACAAATTACACATAAATGCAGAAGTTTGCTCTTGTCTACATATTTATAAAGAGATAATTGCTTCTGCAAACTTTCCTGTAATGAATCTGGGATTGAGAATTTCTGCTAGAACAAATATGTGGGAAATAAAAATGAGTTTCTCATTTCTTTGTGTGTGTGTGTGTGTGTGTGTGTGTGTGTGTGTGTGTGTGTTTGTGTGTGTGAACACAGTGTGTCTCTTGTGAATAAGTTTTTCAACTGAAGCTTGTTTAGGATTTTTTTTCTTGATATTCTAAGAAAACAAAACAGAGAGAGAGTGAAATATGAACAAATAAACCACGTTAACTGTGCCAAACCATGTCCCCGTATGCCTCTCGCAATCAGACCTGAACAAACACAGTGATTATTCAGTGCTATTGAAATCTGACAGCCTTTCAAATTGGCTGTAACAGCAACCAGAGCAGGTGTGTGTGATTGTGATGGAGCAATCACACACTCGTCCTGATGATCCTCTCCCTCAACTAATTCGATAGATTTCAGGAGCTGGCGAACATTTGATTATGTGTTGTTCCAATAGGGACATGTTTCATTATATGCTATGCTCGGTTTTACGTGGAAATGTCAATAAATATGATTAACTGAAGTCAAAGTAACAATTTCATCCTGAAACACAAATGAAAATTGTATTGCATGGGTAGTTGTTTTCTCAAAATAGAGAAATATTTATTCGATATGTGGTTTAAAAATGAAAACACAATAGCAACGTCGGAAATTAATTTTTGTTTGAAATTGCAATGATTATTCACCAACAATTTAAAGTTTCGCCTCACTGAGTGAAAAGTAAAATCATTTCCTCATGTAGAAGAGGATTTTGGTGCCCCATCATGTGGACTGAAGCCCTAACACCAGTATTTAGGATTTATCTTTAAACCTTCTTTTCACATAGGACACACTTACACACCCCGTGCAGAGGATCAGATCAGAATAAATGGTGCACTTCTTCTCCATGTGTTGTGTTTGGTGGATAAATCTGGGCTTCAAGGTCCAACAAATAAAGACTATAGCTTTGATTTCAGGGGGAAACAATTCTGCAAACCATGCAAAAGCTTCTTATCTGTCTCTTCTGATCCCTACCACCACTTTTAGTCTTCCAGCATTCTTTCAGTAAGAAGCAAATGCATTAAACGTGTGCTTAATATTCTGCATCAAACACTAAACATTAAAGTAATCTGCTCTATCATTACAACACAAGATCAACTGTTAGAGCTCTTTTCAAACCTTAAGACTATAAAAACACCATTACAAAAGGCATTTATGTCATAATTCTGCAGTATTCCCTAAATGGTGTGCTTTGCATGGAAAACATTGGGAATGTTGCAACAAATGAATCAGGTCAACAATAAAGTAAATTACAAAGCAATAGATACTGCTTATGCTGAATGTATTGGACTAAGGCATATCATAGGGTTTCCTTTACAGCCTTGAACATATATTTCAAAGAATTTGATTCGACAGATCTGTAAATCAACAAGGATTTTGTATTCATCAACTCATGTTACCCGACGTTCAATGTTCTTTCTAACACATTCGGTTCAGAAAGAAAAAACCCATATATTTGATATTAAACAAACATGTTCTTTATGTCCAGGGTATAGGATGGGGTCGGATGGGGTAGTAATAAAGCATCTTGTCACTGGAAGCTATAGAGAGACAGTGTTTTAAATCAAAGTCACTGTTTTACATTTATCTTCATTCACAACACTACTGTAGTTTATATTGACCAGTTCATTGTCTACAGAGAGAAAGATGCCTCTGGAACAGCAGCGGGAGAGAAAAAAACAACAATTTGGGGTCATTTTTAAATGTCTTGTTGAAGGTCAGATTTAGCAATTCCAATGGAGGACCGAGGGACGTCAGAGTCCCTGTGATAAGGGCAAAGCCAAAGCAGTGGAACCCTCTCTGATCACTGTCACCTTCTATTCTCTGTGCTGCTTCTCTAACTGTCTGCCTTTCTGAGGGCCACCAAAGTTTTTCGACCTTCCAATGTCTTAAAGGACAAGTTCGGTCTTTTACAATTAAAGCCCTGTTTTAAGATCGACCCTGATGAAATAGAATAGTTAAGATTGTTTTTGAGACAAATGCTCCTGTCACGAGAATTTTTAAATTCTGTATTAGTACCCCCCCACCTTTATAATGAAAGCATAGGTGCACTCGAACAATCATTCATAAAAATGCATAAAACTTTAGTTTACAAAGACGTGAAACTCACCGAGTGGTCTAGGGTGTTCACTGATATGCCCACACAAAAATCGCTGCAAAAGATGCTTTCCAACAGGTTTTATCGTAGTTTATGTCCAAGTCCATGTTACTTCCTATTTTCGGTTGAAGTCCACAGTAGTCAATTGTCGAGTTCACATGCGCGATCATTGGTAACTAGATAACTAAGGATCGCGCATGTGAACTCGACAATTGACTATTGTGGACTTCAACCGAAAGCAGGAAGAAAGTGGACTTGGACAAAAACTATGATAAAACCTGTTGGAAAGCATCTTTTGCAGCGATTTTTGTGTGGGCATATCAGTGAACACCCTAGACCACTCGGTGAGTTTCACGTCTTTGTAAACTAAAGTTTTATGCATTTTTATGAATGATTGTTCGAGTGCACCTATGCTTTCATTATAAAGGTGGGGGGGTACTAATACAGAATTTAAAAATTCTCGTGACAGGAGCATTTGTCTCAAAAACAATCTTAACTATTCTATTTCATCAGGGTCGATCTTAAAACAGGGCTTTAATTGTAAAAGACCGAACTTGTCCTTTAAATTTGATTTGGTCTCTTTGTTTTGTAGTGTCTAAACAAGTATTGTAGTCAAGACCACCAAAACCGAGACCAAATCAAGACCAAGACCGTTTTGTAGGTGAACATGATTTGACCAAGTGCAATATGTTACTGGATCAACATCTTTGATTCTGCTTTTTTAAAGAATCCTTGATGCCATAAAGTTTCTATATAAGGAGAAATGTCTTAAATTATTGCATAACATGTTTAATGGGATAAGTTTTCCTAGTAATAAAGAATGTTTATGAGCTGCTTTATTCATAAAATTAAAAATAAATTATTAGTTAATTAATCCATGAAATGATCTTGGTCTTGGTCCGCTTTATTGTCATCACAAACAGCTGAACATCTGTAATAAAGTCAAATAATATAATATAATATAATATAATATAATATAATATAATATAATATAATATAATATAATATAATATAATATAATATAATATAATATAATATAATATAATATAATATAATATAATATAATATAATATAATATAATATATTAAAGTGAAACACTATAGGGAAAATTAAGTAAACAAATAAATAATAATGAAATAAATAATGATAAACAAAGATAATCAAATTAATGATTACCAAAAAATACAATATATTAAAAATACATGAAATATGAATATAAGTTAAATTAAGTTTAGATGTCATAATATGAAAATACTATATGGATAATGCAGCAAATTAGTATTAAAAACCAAATACAAATAAAAATGATAAGATTAGCAAATAATAATAAATAATTTATTCAAATAATATAATAAATGAAAATAAGTTGTCCTTTTCTATCCTTCTTGGTCAGTCAGTCTCATTCACACACATGCTCAAACTGATCAATGGCATCAGCACACACACAGTCTCTCCTCACACACACTTAATCCTTCACATTTGTTTCTCTCACAACCCTCCAGCTCTCCATAACCCCTCCGGTGCCGGCTCTTCTAAGAGATATGTTCAGCTGTGTGTTTTGACTGTGAGCGCTGTTTTGCAGGAGCAGGTGAATCCCGCATGGACCGGGACCGGGCACCACGGGGATCTGGGATGTTCCACTGACATCAGAACCAACTGCTATAAACAGGAGGTTGTAATTCTTTAATTCCTATGTTAGGCAGGGTGTCTGTATGGAAAAGCTGTCTAAAAGGTCAAAACCCTTTCAGAATATGTGCTTTAATAATTATCATGATTTCTGGAATTCTACGAATTAGAGCCACACCTCAAATGTTTTTATTCCTCAGAAACATACACTCTTAGAAGAAATGGCTCTATTTAGAACCTGAAATGGTTCCATCCCCCGCTTCATATATGGAACTCCAAATAGTTCTATATAGAACCATTTTTTTTTTGGTAAAAGGTTCTATTGGCCAAGTATGGATTCTATATAGAACCCAGAGGAACCCTTTTTCAAGAGTGTATAGAACCTTTTAGGGGTTCCAAATACGTAGCACTGATAGAACCTTTTACGGTTCTATATAGAACCTTTTGTGTAGGTTAGCTGAGCGGAATCATTCAATCATTCTAAAAAAGGTTCAAATCAAAGCCATGGCATTATTATTGCTATAGTGACATCATCTACCAGTTATAGAAACACTTTTGGAGGAAGAAAAAAAAAGGCCAAAGGGTGCGGTGTGTCAAAATAAGACAACATTTGCCAGTCGCCGCAGCCTTGAATAGCTCATACGACTATTTCTGAAGCAGTTTGCATTGGCACTATTATTCAGAGACTAAAACGACACGACGAGACACAGACTGACAGACGGCTCACAGACTGACATCATGCAGTCATTTTGGGCCTACGCTCTAAAAAAGCAGAACAGGTGATTCCCTTCTCACGCATTGAATCTATTAAAACTCAAAATGCATAATCACAAAGCAGTATAATGCCAGCCTCCACACAACACACAAACTCCATTTTTACTGGACATAAAAAATGCATTTTGTATAAAATGCTTATGTCTCTACATGAAGAACAGACCAAAATGTACACTGTTATACTCTGAAAATCATGTTAGCACTCAAAAGCGCTCATTCTTTTACTTATTCATGTGGCAAGACTGAATGTAGAAGTGCAAAAGACATTTTAGAGCTATATGGATAACACAGAAACAAGAAACGCACTTGATGGCTAAAATTGCGTTTTGTGTGAACTATTCTCTCAGGGCTGGAGGCCAGTCAGGCTAAAACCGTTTTAATTAGAAGACAAATTAGAGACGAGTAAATTGGGTCGTTTTCTTCGTCTTTGTCCCTGGAGCGGGGAACGCTCTGATTAATTGAACGGATGAATATAATTGCTGGGACAGCAGTGAATGGCTGGGGGTCACATGTATTAAACTGTCAGTGGAGACCTCTGTCCGGCCGCCCGCCGATCTACTGTGACAAATGATATACATGCACACAATGATATGGGTGATGCGTGAGGGGGAGAAAGAGAGAGAGATCAATTCAACACATTGATATTTGACTACAGCATGCTTTGCATGAGAATGTGTTTGTAAAATCCATATCTAAATTCAGTTTACACAATTAAGTGCACGTGTTTAATGAGAGAACATTCATATATACCGTTCAAAAGTATGGAGAAGTATTTTAAAATGTTTTTGTTAGAAGTCTTACTCACCAAGGCAGAATTGATCAAATTTATTGAATCAAAAATACAGTCAGAACTTTATTTTTAAAAATAAAAACATAATACATTTTAACTGTTTGCTATTTTCATGTAGTTTTTCAGTGTCACATTATCCTTCTAATAAGCTGATTTGATGCTCTAGAAATTATTATTGTCACCATTATTTTCATATCAGAGTTATTGAAAACATTTGACATAATACTTTTTTTCAGGATTTCGTGAAGTTTTTCATATTTCAGCATTTGTTTGAAATAGAAATGTTTTGTAGTAATGATAATCATATAAAATAAATATATACACGCAAGGCATGTGCTATTTTAATGAAATTGTGTGGTTTAAATTGTACACTCTAATAAATCCTGGGTTGTTTCCACCCATGTTTGGGTCAAATATGGACAAACCCAACCGTTGGGTTAAAAAACTGTATTACAAAATGTAAACCAACGGTTGGGTTTGTCTATATTGGAACATGGAAACAACCCAGCATTTATTAGAGTGTATATTACACATTTTGATTTGAATAAATAGTTTAAAAAAATGGATTACAGTGCTGCAATAAAATGTATAATTACAATAATATGATATATAATTGAAAATTATGAGATTTAAAAAAAAATATTTGAACTTAAAAATATTCTGCATAAGGTTGACACTCACGGTATAAAAGGGATTGAAAACAAGAGAATGAATGAAAGAGTGAGGTAAAAATGAAATGGTCACATTGCATGAGTCAAGTTAACTCTAAATAAAGGGAATGGAATGGGTGCTATGAGTTTTGAAAGTTACATCAATTGCCTGAAGTCTTCGGGTCAGCCATCTTAGCAGATCAGCCCTGGACTGTTCACCTGGAGCTACAGATGTATTACTGAAATCAGAACTTTCCGCACACTTCTGTATCCCATAAACTGGATTTAATGGATTTTGTAGAAGGCTATTTTACACCTCACAGTGAAAGCTGAGAGTCAGGGTTCATCTATGTACACTCAGCATGTTTGAGGTTTGCAACCTGCCGTGACAAGAGAAACTCTCCCACCCCTCGAAAAATTACAAACCGCTCTACACAGCACTCTCACACACACGGTAATCGGCCGAACTTCACCGCGAGGGCAATATTCTCCTTCTCATATTCCCCTCATCGCTGTGTGAACCGGGATAAACAATAAAACAAAGCAGCATGAATTATTCAATGTATTAAAAACACAAATAACTCATGAGCCAGATGCCCCCCTCTGATACACACAAACACAAAACACCCCTCGAGCTGTTCAGACCGGCAAGCAACGAGGTGGGACGTCATGATATCTGAGAAAACATGACTGACTGTCCTCAACATCCTCAAGACCAGAAACATACTCAAAGACACTTCATTCATTTTTTTTAAATAATTGGTAACAATTTATTGTGGAAAACAAGACAAAACCACTGATTAAGATGTGGAACGGAAAGTCCAGAACTGCCACATTTCTGGAACAGAATGGACGGAAAAAAAATCTGATGATATCTGTCACTGTGCTCCCTGATTTTAAAAAGGAGCAAATCCAAGACGAATGCTTCATACTGTACATAAAGTGATCTAGAGCGGTTTCTCATCAACATGCTGATGAGTGTGTTTATGTTTTCAGTGTCCCAGAATTACTGTTGACACTACAACTTAATCAACGGACGACCAGCTGAGTTTGTTTGGCTGTTTAATCAACGAATGCGCATGCATCAGTAATGAGATTCTTTCATAAATGAATGCAACTCTTTAACTGGAACCATTTCAAGATGCATAATATATGCAAAGCGTTGTATAAAGAATTATGAAGTGTTTCACAGCTTATCAGATTATGGAGTTATACAGTATTTCAGCCAATCAGTTCCAGACTAAAACAAAATGTATGAATATATCGCCTAATATAATTTTCCTAGCAAACACAAATATGGGAATACATTTTTTGTGTCAGTCAAAGGATGATTATGGTTGCAACAAGTCAATCACCTGTGTTAGCCAAACAAATCTTTACTTACAACTAGACACCATGCTAAACTTAGAAAAACCTGCACAAAAAATCTTTCAAATCTACATTTTATTATATTAAGAAATTACCAATATATTTCATATAAATGACAAGTTCACATAATAAGTGAATTTAGTAAATAAAAAGTGTAAGCCTCACAAATGTAAACTACATCATAGTACCGGTTCCCGGTTGAACGGTTCAAACCAAATGACTCGCAGCTCAGTAAGGGAGTCTCTGAATGATTCACTGACTGAAAGATTAATCAAACTAAATGATTAATTCCACCGCTAGCTTTCTTCTTCCATGAGAGGGTTTGTCATCCAGACGGACCATTAAACTTTACATACCAGTCTTCCGGAAATCCAGCAGAATTCAACCAATCAGGGGTGCGTTTCCCGTTAGCATCGTTAGCCAACTATGCTCGCAAGTTCCATCGTTATCAGCATAGTTCAACGAGTCGGTGTTTCCCGAAACAATCGTTCCAACGAACATTTGCAAACAGCATCGCAAGTTGTGTGGTTTGAACGACAGCTCTCGACCTGTGGTTAGAGGCATAGTTTCTATATTTCATCACATTTGGACGTAATAAATCCTTATCTTATATCCAGTACAACCAGTGCCTTTTATTTAGAATTCATCCACATGAAATTTACGTCTTTTAGTTTTTCAAAAGATTTAAAGTACCGATTTTGAAGAGTGCGCATGTGCGAACGTGCTCTACTATGTAAGAACGAGCCAAATATTGAGTCTGGTAATAAAAGCAAAATAAGAGTGAACAATTAGAAATAGTCCTCAGATGACATGTCAGTAATTTATATATAAAAAATCTAGCATTAGCAAATCTAGTTTCATCAAAAGTAGTTATTATTCTACCACGTGCGAAACCAATGTGGTTGAACGATACTTTGCGACTGTGGGTTTTCGGGAAACAGTCGTGACTAGCTAGTTGACTTCTCCAACGATGCATCGTACTATGGTAGTGAAGCAGCGAACATAAATGTATGAGAAACGCACCCCAGATTAAGACTTCGAAACTTCTGAAGTGCTTCCTATTTTGTGAGCCTTATGCATAAGACGCTTGTCCGTGGGCGTGAGAATGAGACTACGTCCTAACGAACACCACCTCACAAGATAATACGTGACAAATATTTTACATACTAGATTTTATTCTTATTTATCAGAAATTTGCCAAGTTTGTTTTTGAAACATTCAGTCTGGAGGCTATATCTCAACAAAATGGTTTAATCATGCATTATCAGCCAATCACATTGTTCAAATGTATGAGTGTGCAGCTGGACGCTTCGACATATGTTCACCATCACTCTAATTTTCTCTGACTGATGATGGGGATACAAATTTTGCAAGCATTTGTTAATTGTTAGAACCATCATATAAATTCCATAACTGTCATCATTCAATTAACTTGTTCAAAGCCTGTTAGCGAGCTGATTATTCATTTATTCATTGATGCCGAAACGGTCCGTTTTGACTTCATTCAGTTCAATTAGAGCTGATGGAGAAATATATTATGCATCAGTGAATTACGCAAAACAATTTCTTTCATTATCAGAGGGGAACAGCAGATATCCGAAACATTATTATCAGTTTAATTTCCGTTCTCAATCAAGTGCTATTGGCAGGCTAGAAAGAGGCACTGGCAAACATGGTGACCTAGAGGAAAACATCACTTAAAACGCTTCCCCTGCTAACAGTTTACCTAAACGCTGAACGAATCAGCTAACTCGTCTTGATGATGAATGTTCGTAAAGTGAAGCATGTACAATCAAATTTCTCCCTCGCTCTGGCTCTCTACCACTTGAGACCGTGAAAAAGAAACGGGGCCCAGAATAGATCCTCGCATCAGATCTTATTACAGCTTGCTGCTGACACTGACAGTATCTGTGATTACATCATTTCCTTGCTTGTAATGGAACAGCAAAGGAGAGGCAAGCTTAACTTGTTTCCAATATGTGAGCAAATAAGGTTAGAGTGTGTGTGTGCACAAGAATTAAATTAGGGTGTGTGAAGATGGCACGAAGGAATTCAGTCAGGGACAAAAGAGGGCTTGTTGAACAATAGAATTACTGCTTTAAAATGATCCCATGGACTCAAAATCAGCAAACTGCTTTCCTTCTCAACTTTTCTACTCATTCGGAGGGTGTGGAAGGATTTCCTTACGTACCTGGAACCTAATTACTACCTGGGGTGTCTCCAATAGACACACTAGCTGTCACAGTTGTTATCCGTTTAGTTTGTTTTCATTGGACTTGTCTACCTGCCGTTATGACACGTGTCTATCACAAAAATCCATCACAAGAGCAACCAAACAACTGCAAAATATAAGCATGTTCGACCACTTAAAGGAGTAGTTCACTTTGAAAAAAATGTTTGCTGATAATTTATTCACCCCCATGTCATCCAAGATATCCACGTCATTCTTTCTTCAGTCGAAAAGAAATTAAGGTTTTTGATGAAAACATTCCAGGATTTTTCTCCATATAATGGACTTCAATGGGAACCAAACGGTTCAAGGTCAAAAAGACAGTTTCAGTGCAAACTGCAAACTGTTCAAAGGGCTTTAAACGATTTCAGACGATGAATAAGGTTCTTATGAAGCGAAACGATCGCTCATTTAAAAAATAAATGTTTGAACTCGTTCATCAAAATGAACAAATCTTTTCCAGAGTCAACATGTTCATTTCGTCAGTTGAAAAAAGATTCGAAAAAAGATTCGTTCATTTTGATAAACGAGTTCGAACAGGAGAGTCACGAACGCACACCACAGAACAGAGCAAGGAGATTTTTTTTTTTTAATGAGCAATTATTTCACTTGATAAGACCCTTATTCATCGTCTGAAATTGTTTAAAGCCCTTTGAACAGTTTGCAGTTTGCACTGAAACTGCTTTTTGGACCTTGAACCGTTTGGTTCCCATTGAAGTCCATTATATAAAATCCTGGAATGTTTTCATCAAAAGCCTTAATTTCTATGGATATCTTGGATGACATGGGGGTGTAAATTATCAGCAAAAGTTTTTTTTTAAGTGAACTACTCATTTAATAGACTCTATAATGGCTATATGAAAAAGTTTTCATGAAATAAATTAATGTTTTATTCTCAGTGGAAGTCACTCTCCATCTCAGAGTTGTTTGGCAGCATCTGTGTTTCCTGACCATCAGAAACCAGGCAGATCTCTGTTGATTGTGAAACCTCAAACGAGTGAAAGAGACAAACCAACAAAGAAGATCAAAGCGACAGAAGCTGGAATAAATCCTCACTGAACTTTCATCAGTCAGAGTGCAAATTTGATGGACAGGAACAGACAGAAGAGCCATGCAGGACATATGTGAAATATAGTAAGAAAAAATAGTTGTTTTCCCCTATAACCATAATGATGTATTTGGCTTTTACTGTCAGATCGTATCAAAAACAGAAGAATATTCTACAGCTGTCAGTACTTAAGTCTGTCTGATGAAGAGTTGTCATTCGTGTCCTCATCTCAAACCCCCTTATAAATTACTCATTTTACTTGAGAAAAGACTTTCATAGTTATTTCAATAACTCATTCGATAACCAGACAAAACTAAATATGGAGAAGATCAAAAAGAAGTGCTGACAGAAATAATTTGACAAATTAGAATCAGTTCAAATAGACGAAGTTCCTTAAAAGAGGAGCAAAGTCAAACTTTCTAGATACAATGCAAAGGTATACTACAATCCAGCAACCCTTTTTTATTTACCTTATCAGCTACTAACTATTGAAGCTAAATATATCTAAGCATTTTGTCACATATACTGATAAAAACTGACGTTTCATATTTTAAAAACACATGCTACACAATGTAGCTAAGCTAGCATCATAGTCTTGCATGATATTTAGTTTCTGGTCTCATTGACTTCCATAGTAGGAAAAAAATATACTATGGAAGTCAATAGGACCAGAAACTGTCTGGTAACTGATATTCCTCTAAACATCAGAAAATCGGATGAATGGATTTGAAAATGGTAAAACTCAACTGCTTAACTCTGGGAGAGTTGTAAAATGAGCCTATTTCCCCCAAAAAAAGTGGAGTATCCCTTTAAGGAACATGACACACGCTTCTCCTGGAAATCCAGTGGAATTCAACCAATCAGATGATGACTTCAAAACTCCTGAAGCGTTTCCCATTTCGTTCAGCCAACGGTCAGTGGGCGTGCCATCTGAGGCTGAGATTAGTAGCATTAATACTTCTTCAGTAGTTAGCTATGTTTCAATAAGAGGAAAATGAATGGCTGGGCAAAGGGGACAGGCTCTGCGGGTCTTCCTTCCTTGAACAGGAAAGTGCCTCGAGGGAAATATGAAATATGAGCCTGGCTATAATGGTCAAAGTGATCAATTGCAATAGAATAGGGGTCAGAAAATCAGTTCAGATTCACTCACCTGTACTTAAGTCGCCTAAGATACAGAACAGAGCACAGCCATACTGATACAATCACCATGGCTCATTTATTTTACACAGAATTTACTTTTCACATAAATGCATTTGCCTCAATATTGATACTGATGATGCTTTTGAATGAAATGAAAGGAATTATATACAAACACTATAAGTAACTTAAATTTAAATGTCATGTTCACTAAATGTCTCTCAAACTAAATAATGTTGGTCTCTTGTAAATGAGATTCAATAAGTAAATATCAAACCAAGTGGCATCTGCGAAAAAGTGATGCTTTTCTCAGAACTAACATCACTTTTCAGAGTCGTTTATGGAGTGACTTATGAAATCAGTTCACACAGTTTTTATAACCTAAAAGAACCACTTCAGTTGTTTAAGAATCAAACTACACTGGTCACACTGTATGGTTTGGATTCAATACACCAAACTGGCTCATAAAATGATTAATTCAAGAATTGGAAAATGTATGTTTTTGATTCACTAAAAACAGACAAATTAAAACAGAGCACTTGTCCTTGAGTAATAAAACAAAACCCCCACAGACCAGTTTCACGTCTTTGCTCGTTGCCATTTCCAATTTGGATGCTTTTTACCTGGGCTCAACCGGCTGAAGCAGAACTAATAGAAGATCAACACTGCCAAAGAGCCAGTCTCCAGTTTCTTAAGCACGTCTTACACAAGGTCTTCGGGATCACAGAGAGACAGCATGTCCACTTCTATTCACCTATAATAAGAAATGTTCTTGTATATGCAGCCTAAACATATGGCATCTTCAAACCTGTCAGCTATTACAGAAAAGGAGAGGCACTCGCCAAAAACATTTGGATTTTCATATATCCTTCGCGCTGGCTACATGAATGAACCCATTGTATTTGAGTCGTATACAGCTTAAAAAAGGATTAAAAGAATCCCTTTTTACTCTGAAAGTGTGACATTAAATGTGGGGTTTGGCAATGCAAGAAATAAAACCACACAAAGCTTCTTTTCTCAATAGCAGCTTTTGGGCCCCATCTCACTATGTTTATTTGACGATTTCCAAGTGGACGCCACAATCTGAAAATCCGATAGAGGACAATAAACACTATGACTTAATCACAGTCATTACACCCCGTCAGAGTACAACCTCGCAATCTCCACTCTCAAACATGCTAGGATAAGAGCTTTAATACAGAATGCATATTCTTTCAGAGCCTTTAAGAATAGTAAACGACAAATATGCTCTTTTTCTGTATTAATATTGCTGACTCTTTCCGAGTTCTCAGGCCTGTGTGTGTCTGTGTGTTTGTGTGTCCTCGATTACTCACTCCATTGCTGCTGGATAATCGATGAGCCCAAAGCCATCAGAGGGTGGCCAGCTGAAGACACAATTGCATACAATACCACACATTTGTCTGCGGGGTTTTGTGTCATTGCTCCGGGTCTGAAGGTTATCGACTGAGGTTCTCTGACATACAGGGCTGTCATCAACGCACACAACTGGGAATATTGTCATAGGTCCTATGATAAAGGAGGCTCACTAACGTCAGGCTTAGCATTCATCTAATTGGTTCTTGATCAGCGGCAGACCTCTTGAAAATGACATAATATTGACAATATGCATCATGTATGCTGATCAGCAACCAGTGCATCGGAAAAGATTCAATCCAACAGTCTTTATTTACTTAAGTTACACAAGGTGCGTAACTTAATTAGAACCCATGGTAACAAATAAGCATGATCATGTTTCGCTTGGTCCTCTCAAAGTTACTCTGGATTTTATCCTTAGTGTTAAGGTTAAGAGGCCCATCTATCTCTATTTTCCCAGTTAGTTTGTGGAGTGATTATATAGGCTCGGCTATAATCTGTGTGTTTACATGGCTTTTTATTTTATTTTTTATTTTTTTTGGCGGGTGCCTATGTTTCACATGCATTTGGCCAATCCGCAAACACTAACCCTACTCTGAAGTAGGAGCTAAATTAGTTCCTACAAAAGAGTTCCTACAACCAAAATCGTTCCTAGTTCCTCTGGTGCGAACACGCCAACATGGTACTCCGGTGCGAAAGCCCCTATATACATAAACATAAATAAATATAATCATATATATAATTCATATATATATATATATATATATATATATATATATATGCATAAACATATTCATAGATTATTGTTTATTTAATAATAAATAGAACACATTATTGTTATTAACATATATACATAAAGCATAATTACATGTTTTTAATTACTATGATATATTTTTACAAATATTGCCATTACTATTATTAAATGTATATATATATATATATATATATATTACTAGTTTATATGAATATATATATATATATATATTTATATATACTAGTTTATATTATATATAGTTTATATATATATATATATATATATATATATATATATATATATATACTAGTTTTTATATAAACAAATGTATGTATGATAATAGCAGAATATATTGTTTTTAATTAATTGCAATTATATATATATATATATATATATATATATATATATATATATATATATATATATATATATACACAGTATATATATATATATATATATATAGCCTACTATTAATAAATTATTAAACATACAGCCAAATATCCTGGAAAAAAAATCCTATAAAGAAACGTGACTTCTGGTCACATCGAGACACTTAAAATATTCTGCAGATCAAGGCTCATCGTCATTTGTATGTCAAATCCCAATGACATGCATATAAATATTATCAAACGGACTTGTATTGTAGGCCTAAGCACTGATGTGGCAGGCCACTGGAGATAAGCAGATCCCCTGTGCATTTCTGGCTTAAGACATCACCCTTTTCCTGTCAACAGTGTGTTCCACTGGCACTGGATTTGAAAAATGCCCTGAAAAGGAAAAACACCTCAAGCTGCTGGAATGTACAGTCGAGATATAGCCTATCAAAGCAGATTGATTCCTAGTTATGGGTTTGATGAAGACACCAACACACAACAGATGCTGAGAAGCATGTTTGTTTGGCTGAGCTGATACAGACTGTCAATCTATCTGTCAGAAATTTAGATCTGTTTGTACTGCTCTTCCCACATGATTGCATGAGAGCCGTCTTGAGGCTCTGCTGTCTGGCTTCAGACACTCATTCATCTTGTCTCTGTCTCTCTCATTGACTATCTGTCTCTCAGCAACTTACAAAACAGTGCACAAGTCATATTACTGGTACGAACCAGGCTAGACAGCTGGTAATGGATGACGCCTGCTAAACTAGGCCTCAAACGCAGAGAGGAAAACATCAGGTTGCTTGTGTCAATGTTTTAAAAATCACCTGATTACCAGAAAATGAATCCAAGTTCAGTCAATACATAATGCACCACTGTGCATGGCATACAACCAAGAAGACTATTACCGTCCAATTAGCCAAATCAACATCAATTAGAGTCTTTGAATCATTTTAAATTCGTCTAATGCCTCTGTACAATTCCTTTGTGCTGCTCTGGGTGTGTATTTGCCCGTATCCTGTGAATCTGGCATCTTAATCAAAGAATGAATATTTATAGGCATCTAGCTAATAGAAAATCATCTATGCAGCTCAGTAGCCAGCAGTGCAACTCAATTAGAGGATTAGCAAATGAAGACAGATTATTTTGGTAATTATCATTATAGAATCTGAATCCCCTAATGCCTTATTATCAACTTGCTGTTTGTGTAACCTTGCTCGATATCAACACAGGTTGTAATGCGCTGATAGCAAAAAAACAAAAAAACAAAAAAACAGCTACTCTTCAATAATAAACACTAATGAACACATGTTTTTACTGTATAGCACATTTCCTCAAGGTCGCTCCTCTAATTGTGTATTAGTCGAAGAAGAACAATGTACATTCAAACAGAATAAATGCAGTCTCCCTCTCTTTCACTCTCACACACCATTAACCTTGAGAAGTCCATTATAACACAAATCCTAATACTTTTATTTATTAAGAATAAGACAAAAAAGTCACAAATAGGAAGTCCATTATCTGATGCTTGTACGCTTGAGTGTGTTAAGCGCTGGAGTAATGGGTGGAGGAACAAGCACGATACTGATTAGATAAATAAAGTCTTATTTACATTCTTCCTATGCGGTTTGTTTCGCAAAGATCCAAAACCCAATAATTTCGTGTGCTCACCTCAGTGGAAAATGCCTGTCAAAATGGGACACGGTGGCAGAAGAACGCCAAAAGACACTCTGTTGGGACTTGGACATGAATAAAACATGATCTTCACACCACCTGAGAGAAAACCAAACCACAAGCACACACAGAGGCATATGAAACTAAATGCAAATTTTGAAAAAGCAAGGATGTGACAGCCTTTGCTGCTGGTAAATATTCAGAGCTTTGGGCCTATAATCTACTGCCTAGTTTTGTTAAGGCAGCCTGATATCCAGTTTTTAATGCTCAGTAATTATGAAAACATTAACTCTAATGGTGTCCAACAGTACGCGTAAAACCGCAAACCAACCAAGCTCATTTAAATTAGATACCACCACCATCCAATTTACATTTGCTGTATATCTAAATGAACATGCTGAGGAAGGAATCACACTTGATGTCTGTTTTTAATGATCAGTCCCAGTGTTTGTGGCTACAGAAATAAACGAGAAAATCAACACTATTATGAATGTTCTTGTGCTGGTTCTCATATGTTTTTTTTTTGGGAAAAATCAATGGTGCTCTGAGCAACACAAGGTCAACAGATGGAAGGAAACACAACGGTAGCTCTCCAGTGATGATGTTTCCATTGATTTTAGTTCATTCTACATTTGCAACATGAGGATACTGTTAAGTAAATCCAAACAGCATATTGGATATATGGCGAGGTCAGACCCCCAGGGGCCCACTTAAATCAGTTTTCTGAGAAGGAAAGGAAAGGTCTGCAGGCAGACTAGTGGAGAAAAAGATCTCCCAAAGGAAGTTGAGAAGGGTTGCTTGACCCCTCCGTTTCCTGGCATCCAAAACAGACATGAAGGAAAGAGCAAACATGTATGTTCACATGCATGGATATGAACATTCACACACAATGACTGCTGATTAGTCAATACCATTGTATGATGTATAGATGGATGGATGGATGGATGGATGGATGGATGGATGGATGGATGGATGGATGGATGGATGGATGGATGGATGGATGGATGGATGGATGGATGGATGGATGGATGGATGGATGGATGGATGGATGGATGGATGGATGGATGGATGGATGGATGGATGGATGGATGGATGGATGGATAGATAGATAGATAGATAGATAGATAGATAGATAGATAGATAGATAGATAGATAGATAGATAGATAGATAGATAGATAGATAGATAGATAGATAGATAGATAGATAGATAGATAGATAGATAGATAGATAGATAGATAGATAGATAGATAGATAGATAGATAGATAGATAGATAGATATTGAGGATGATTATTTGATTTTTGCACACATTTCAGTGTTTTTTCATCAGCCGTTTTAATCAAGAAGACTTAGTTTTGCAATATTTCACAGGCCTGACATTTAGATCAATGCCATATTTCCTCTTGGATCTCGGGCTGTTTAAGTGAATGAGCTTTGACTGGGTGACATTGGCTCAGACCTGTATGCACTGAAACGCACCTCGTCCAAACCCAGACGAATGTTTTATTGAACTGTTGGAATCCATTATTCATTGAGT
The DNA here is from genome assembly GCA_038021265.1 of Cyprinella venusta. NCBI lineage: Eukaryota > Metazoa > Chordata > Actinopteri > Cypriniformes > Leuciscidae > Cyprinella > Cyprinella venusta. The sequence continues at coordinate 22,083,258 of CM075884.1, forward strand.
CATCAACAGCTTGGGAAAAAGCTGCCAATGACCGGCATACCAATGAATAAGAATGTTTAGAAAAGCGCATTCAAAAAAATGTCCTGGTCTCTCTGTTTGTTTCTCTTTCTCCTACAATGTCATCCTGCTCTTGCTTTCATTGCAGGTCAGGCTTTCATCCTGCCGAAACGTTTTGATCTTGAATTTCCCTTAGTGTCCTTAAGATGAGCAGATAGGTACCGTGTTGAGCGGAGTGCGATGTCCTCTTAGATATACTGGGTACACCTGCTAGATTCCATATTTGAATTCATAAAGAAGGTGATAATGAGAACCTGTGGTCATTTCTTCAGGTGTGAGATGACCGGAGAGCTGCCCGGTCACATGATCTCATCTGCCCACCATGCAACTGAACTGATGATTGAGTCTGTTCAGCTAGACAAAGAGCACCTGATGATCAGAGGAGAAGAATATGAAAGTGATGATAAAGTGGACCTGGAAAGGCTTTCATTAGGAGCAGTGCATTGTCCAGGCCCTCCATCTACACCTAGTACCCCCTAATGGGGGAACGGTGGCTTGAGGTTTTGAAATGTTGAAACTGCAGGCAATGACGCAAACAGAAAACCATGCTATTAGTCCCGAGGAGCCAAGAAAGAAGTGAATGAGGCAAGCTGAGGCACTGTAAGTGGTGTGCATTTTCCATCCTGAGTGCAGTTGACTATCCAGCCATTGACAGTTTTTGCACTTGGTTCAAATGCTTGGCCTGAACTTTAGTTCAGTTCCATTATGTTGTTCCAATTTCACATTATAGACCTTGGCACATTTGCACCATAAACATGAAAAGCTATACCATGAATTCTACCAGTTTACTAATGCAGCTAGGTAATGACTTACAGGAAAGCTTTGTGCACACGGTCCAAAATTAACAAACATTATGCAGTACAAATTGGTATATGCAACCAAACTGTATACTTTTTTCCAGGATTCAGAAAGTTAAGTAGAAATCATTTGTAACATCTTAAAGACCACGTCTTGATTTCTTTAAAACTGACCTCAGACTTTTAAACAATAATGTACAGTATATAGTGGGGAAAAAAAGTAACAACTTGCCAAAATAACTGCTTTCAACTTCATTGTTTTAATCTTTGAACCAAAACTAGCGTTTTTACAATTTGACTGAAACTAAGCAAAGGCATACAAACCTCTGAGCAAAATTTTATCAGCAAAATTTTAACATTGAAATACTATCAAATACGTTTTTTTTATTATTATTCTTCGCATTAACAACATAAACACTCTTCACAATACCAAATAAAATGTGAACATATTGTATTGATAATGCTGCTAGTGACTCTATTGAACTGTGACTCTACACAGTGACTCAACAAAAAAAGTAAAATAATCTATTGTCACAGGGACAATTATAGAAAAACAAAAAAACAAAGACAAAATCTAGTTTCATGGCCGACAAAAAATATTTATAACCAGATTTCTCAAGTTATCTAATTGTGTGGACCCAGATTTTACATTTGACTTATCAAACTCATGTTTTGTCTTTTCAAGTGGACCCAGGAGAAAAGGAAACAATAAAGTGACCCATGCTCTGACGTCAAATGGACTCTGCATTGAACGATCTAGTCTAAAAACGCCCTTAATTTCCGGCAATCAATCAACATTCAGAACACTGCACTTCAAATTCCTGTTTAGCAATTGAGAACAATTTGGCTGTGCATTATGAGCTGGTGGAGGGATCGAATGAGATGCAGTTTTATTACTCACATCTCTCTCTCTCATTTTTATTCTCTTTTTCCGTCTCAGTCTTTTCTTCAGTGCAGGCTTTTATACCGCAGTGAGTGACGAAAATAATTTAGCCTGAGTGTCTGACCGGTTTCAATGGCTAGTGTGATTACTAACCCTGCCTGCTGCCAGGCCCAATTTCCAAAAGTTCACAGGCTTTATGGCTCTTCTGTCTAATACACAGCAATCCACCCTGGCCTAAAATACAGAGAAGGCTAAAATAAACCAACGTCAATCCACGGCTGTTTGTCAGGGCCAGGGTTCGGAATTATACACATCACTGAATCCAATTTCTAAGTTAAGGACTTTTTGGAGGCCAGACGTTGTTGTAGTGCAGCCCGCAGGAAAAAAGACATTTTGAGTCACTCCTAAAATCAAAAGAGGAAAAGACAAGCCACTGACAATAAAAATGTGATCTGTGGCATTTTGTCTGATGAGGCAAGAGGTCCAAAATATTCAGATGAAAGAATATTGAGTACTGTGTGTGTGTGTGTGTGTGAGAGAGAGAGAGAGAGATCTAACAGCATTTACTTCTTCTAACGCAATACTGTATCAAAATAAGTGTCTCTTTTGCCTTCAGTGCCCTTGTGAAGGTCAGAATAAAACAGCGAAATACTGTACAGGTGTAAATTCAGGAGAGGAAAAGCGTTAACACGTTATGATTGGGCCGCCTTTCAGATGCATGAATATGTCACACCGACGGAAATGAACGGGCTAATCATAATTCACTCACTTTGACATAACCCATTTTGGTCAAACCCAAATGAAAACCAACCAAAGCTAACTAACAAAACTAAGGTTTAGTGTCAGTAATAATAGGTTTTTAAAGGGATACTCCACTTTTTTTGGAAATAGGCTCATTTTACAACTCCCCCAGAGTTAAAAAGTTGAGTTTCACCATTTTTGAATCCATTCAGCCGATTTTCTGATATTTAGAAGAATATCAGTAACCTAATAGTTTCTGGTCTCATTGACTTCCATAATATATATTTTTTTCCTTCTATTGAAGTCAATGAGACCAGAAACTGTCTGGTTACTGACATTCTTCTAAATATCAGAAAATCGGCTGAATGGATTCGAAAACGGTAAAACTCAACTGTGTAACTCTGAGGGAGTTGTAAAATGAGCAAAAAAGGAGTATCCCTTTAAAAAACTCAAAAACCTGAGAGTCAAAATAAAAACATTTAACATAGTTAAATATTACGATTTCAAATAGCTGTTTTATATTAATGTTTTAATATGTTTAATATGTCTTCAGTGTCACGCGTTCCTTCAGAAATCCTTCAAATATGCTAATCTGATGCTCAAACATTTCTTATTAATATCAATGATGATATGTTGTGGAAACTGTAATACACTTTTTTGGGATACTTCAATGAATAGAACAGTGTATATTTGAAATATCATTTGTGTAAATGTCTTTACTGTCACTTTTGATCATCCTGACCCAAAATGTTGAACGGCATTGTACTTTCACAAACTGACCCATGAGGAGTGCATTTGAAATGTGCTGGGGACTGAAAAAAATATTTAAGTCCCTGAATTGCAGTTTGAAATTGCATTTTCAATGACTCATTTGACATTGTTAAGCCAGCCCTTAGTGTGGAGAATCACTCTAAACAACCGCCTAATGGTATCTTGTTTAGAGCGGGCGACTGTGCACAGAGCCTCAGTCGAGCAGGACGCCCCATCTGGCCCTGTCAAGTGAAAGCGGCACAGTTAGGCCGAAGCATCGCAAGCAGGCAGGTGCCCACAGGTGACACCCTCATTGTCTCACCCATCCATCTCTCTACCACTCCCTTCATGGCTCTGGCACCTGACATGGCAGCCTGGGGCAAAGATGCAGACAGCAAAGGGGACAGAGTGACAGAAGGGTAGAACAACACAGCTTCCTCCTCTCAGACCAAACGCAGCTCATGTGTCACCTTCACTCTGAGACTTCAGGAGAGAGAGATTTAAGTGAGCAAAGATCTTCCGGATGACCTGTTTTCAACGTACTTTTGACAGAGGGAAAAGCCAACGAAAGAGAGAGAGAAATAGCCGCCAACAGGATGGAGGAGGAAAAAAGCAGAAAATGAGATTGAAATAGGACAAAATGTCCTATTTGCAAAGTCTGGAAGTATGCATTCGCACTTATAAACAGTTAATGATGAGTTCACCCCTAAAAATGTGTTGTCTGTGTTCCCTCATTCACACAATGAAAGTGGATCAAATCATCCAACAAGCATCAAAACATCCAGGCAAATCAGCTGAATTGCGTTACAACATGTACCACCACTTGAAAACTACCTGTACAATATACAAGGAAAAAAACATTAAATGTGCCAATGACTTTCCCAAATCGCAACTTTCACCACATCAAACTCCGCGACAGAGTGTGAGGAAGATTAAAACTGAGATTTAAGAAGATCTATGCGCCAGTTCCTCTTTTTCCTCAGTTGGACTGTCATTAGAAATGTAATTGTTCTCTGTAATTATGTTCCCTGCTATTCAAGAGGACGTCTCTTATAATCCACACTTACGAAAGCTGAAAGTCCATAATCTGCTCATTAAATTTTTCATTTGTAGATAACACAAAGGACAGACATCTACATTTTCTCCCTGGAACATTTCATCCACTGAGCAAAGAAACATGACTCTGGGAAATATATCTTTAGCACAAAAGGAGTCAAAGTGAATACATGGTGAATTTAAATTTCAAGTTTTAATATCAAACTTAAATACTACATTCAATTTTTTTTTTATTGTTTTTTGGTTTATATTTCCATTTTGACTAAGAAATTAGCAAATAAACATAATACAGAAGAGCATTTATTAGATATAAGCATTTATTAGCATTTATTAGACAGATATAAATATATTTTGTACCATGATAAATGTCACAATTGATAAATTGAATGTCATTGTTGAATAATTTCTTTAAAAAGAAATTTCTTTATCTTACTGTCCTCATATTTTTTTTAATGGCAGATTATTTAAGAATTTATTAAAACAGTTAAAGATGATGAAAACATGTGCATAACCTATACAGAGGTGGAAAGTAACGAATTACATTTACTCGTGTTACGTAGCAAGGGAGAAAAAAAAATCACACTCCGGAAACTGCATTGATTGAAGGGCGGGAGAACAAATGCGCAAGAAAGGTGACGCAGACCCATTTGAAGCTGAAAGCGAAATGCCCTTGAATTCTTATGAGGCAAATTATGGCCAGTATGAAAATACTTTGTAGAAAAAAGCGTGGTTGTCCTCGAGGACAGATATCCAATCTGCAAAAAATGTCGATGCAAAGTGGCTGCAAAAGGAGGATCCTATAGGACACCATACCTCCTGCAGATAAAGGTATGTCCCGATAATAACTTGCCGAATGTCTTACGTGATGCAGAGGGAATCCCGGAATCCAGTCATGAAAATCCAGACATGTTTTCTAACTGTACAGTGCTTGTCACAGTTGTGTTTGTATTCAACACATACAATATTGTACAGTTTATTCTGCTGAATAAACCATGACAGGAAACAAACATGCTGAGGTCAATTTGTTCTTGAATCGAAATCGAATCGAAGCCTCAAGAATTGAAATCGAATCGAATTGTGAAATACCTAACAATACCCAGCCCTAGATATTACGCAGTACTCATTCCCTTTTCTAGAGAGAACCGAGGTTACGTTAGTAACCAAGGGTCTCGAAGTAACTCAGTAACTTTTACTCTGAGTAAATTTTAAATAAGCTACTTTTTACTTTTACCTGAGTAGATTTTTAGACCGGTCATTTTACTTGTACTTTTCATAAAATGTAAAAGTTCATTGAAGTAGTAGTACTTGAGTAGAATATTTTATTACTCTTTCCACCTCTGAACCTATAGCTATATATATATATATATAATATTGTTTTATAAAATGGTGAATAATTTTGGTAGTGTGGCTAACACAGACATGCATTTTCCTGTCTGAGTGAGCCACATTCCCAAAATTCCTAATCTTTTAAAAAAAAAAAAAATTTGAGCCCAATGATAAAATACAGGTCATATTTTCACATATGGATGTAGTTTTCCTTTTTAAATTGGGCCCAGAAAAAATAAAAGAAACGTCCATGCGATTTTCTGTCAGCTTCAGAAGAGCGAAGCAAATAGCCACCGGTCGCCTAAAAGAGGGCTTTTTCATCATTTCTAATCACACACATGTCCTTATCCTGTCTGTTCCTTTAGATCAAACTGTATGCACCCCTGCATTGCCACTCTAGACTTTATCACCTTCCAGTCTGTCAATCATCCAGTCCATAATGATGACTCTGCCTTCGTGTCTGATTTAACGGATTCCATTCACAGTATGTTTCTAAAGAGATATTTTATCAGAACAATTCATGCACTAAACAACGTGGGGTGTGCTATAAAACTGTGATGAATCTCAATGTTATTTATAGCACTGTCAGACTCTCTCACAACACCGTCTCACATTCAAAGCACCAAATTTATACTAAAACATTCAACTGTGTTTGTGTTTTTATGATTGCTTGAATGAATGCATCCCATATGCTGGAAACCACAGTTCTGAACATTTATAATGAAACTGCATCCCTTTTCATACAGTATGGTCACATGTATAGTTTATAACACATCACAAGCCATCAGATTTACGGGTTATTCCCTCATAAATACCAGACTGTCTGCAGACATTATTGCTGTATTCCAAAACTGAGTGTGAGTGAGCTACACTTTTAGCTGTCATGGAAATGTAAAGCATTCAAATAGAGTTTCTCAACTGACAAATTAGCATGTTGCTCAGCTAACAATGCAAAAATCTTGCCAGCATAGGCAGCACACTAGTTTTGGGAACAGTGCACCAAGCAAAACAATCCGCCAGGAGATGTGAAGAAAGCATGGGAAGTCGAAATGGACTGAAATGTTACTGCTGTCACTATGTGTGTTCGTCATTGATAGATTCTGGCATACACATATTGTACAGACTGAATGCCCTGCGTTCACACTCTTCCCTTTAACAAAGGCCTCGTCCACCCCTCTCAGAACAGGACTGAGGCATGGGGAGGGCTGGGGGTCTAATTGAAAGAGCAGAAGATCTAGCATGAGGTCATCTTCCACCAATGCTTTTAACCAGGTCCAATCATCTCCATGGCAACCCCAGTTGCTTGAATGGTGACCATGGCCTGAAAAAAGGTTGGGGAGAGACAAAAGAAACCCTTAATGGTTTTGCGGCTTGGTGCGAAATACAGCAAAATAGCCGTTATTTTTAGGGGCTATGAGGATGTGTTTGATACTTTTTTTATGTGTAGCCTTACCATTCAAAATGATTTTTTAAAGGGGGTCATATGATGCTGATTACAAAACGAATAGTCTCTCAAAAAGAGATTTATTCCATCTAACAGAGAACACTGCTCCAGACCTGACTAAAACGGCTCAATCCAGATATTACTTCCTCAATCATCTGCATCACAATGGGAAATATTAGCATAATAACCGGACAAAGGCTTGCACAAAGAAGGAAGAAGAGGTTTCAGTGAATTAATGTTTTTTTTTTTTCATTTTGTGAAAACGGTGTGTTTGGCTGTGAAAGTAAAACAGCTTTGTGAAAATGGATGAAATTAGGAATCAAAGGTTAAGATTTATTTATAAAGCTGTTTCTGAACAGTGCAGGCCAAACGTTTGCTTGTCCACAGTGTATTTTACGTAGGACAGCATGAACCTGGAAGACAATGACGGCTATATTTATTCATCAGGAATTGGATTGTTTTTATATATATATATATATATATATATACAGTATACTCTAAAAAATGCTAGGTTGTTTTAACCCAATTTTGGGTAAAATATGGACAAACCCAGCCATTGGGTTCCATTTTTAAATTACATTTGTAACCCAATGGCTGGGTTTGTCCAAACACTGTAAAAATATTGTTGGTTTAACTTAAGAAAGTAAGTAACCTGGTTGCCTTAAAATTTTAAGTTGACTGAACTGGAAAAAGTGAGTTAAAACAATGAAGGAGATTAATTTAATCATCAGAAACTCAAAATAATAAGTTATCTCAACTAAATAAATTATTTAAGTTGATTTGACAAAAGATAAAATGTTGTGATAGCAAATCTTGAAAGAAAAAACAATTTTACAGTGTATTTTACCCAAAATTGGGTTAAAACAACCCAGCATTTTTAGAGAGTATATACATACATACACACAGTATATTATTTTTCTCTTCCTATGCAGCAGAAGTAAAACCTAAGGAGGAGAAAGTTAATACACACTGAGTCAAATTTATTTTGATGAAATATTGTTAAAAAAAACAATTTTTTTTTGTTCATTTTAAATAACCTGCACTGATGAATCATGCACCAGACAGGAGTCATTTAGTATGAAAATAGTCTTTTTTGATTTCACAGCTTTAATTTACAGGTGAAAACTCCCCGTAATTGTATTTTTTTCTGCTTCACTGTCTCAGAGTCAGTGACAGGGAGATAATATGCTCTGCACAAGGTGTTGAACTATAAATTTAAAACATGATTAACCCTGACAGCGGAGGTAGTACACACTCCTTAATGTAATGTTTTTTTCCCCAAGGGCACCGGAGAACATGCAGGCCGTGCAAAGGTACAGATGCATGACCTGTGGGCTCGAACTAAACCCCACTGCCCCAAGCGTGACTCCACAGCCTCGGCTTGGCTGACAAAGCATCGGCTTGCCTCTAAAAGCCAACAAAGTTGCTGAGGCAAGGCAAAATAAGTGAACCAAGAAATGCTTATTTTTAGGACAAATCTTTACAATGTGCGAGGTGCAGAGGTTAGTATGGAACAGAACCCAAACTGATTTGCTCCCTGGACTTAAATGACCCACAGTGAACTTCAGCATTTTGTATCATTTGGAATGTGGGGTAAACCATAGATATACAGTAGATGCCTCATTAGCGGCTGTTTCTAAACGTCCACCATATTGGAGCGTTCAAAGGCGTTCCATAAAAATTCGAGAGCAACTTGACTGAGTGCATGAAACCATAATTAGATGCATGAATGAATATCAGATGATTTTGCTAAACTAACAGAATACAACAAGATGAAGATGTCAGATAAGACAACATTAAAAAGTTGCCAGTAAAAGTACGATAGTAAAAACCTATTATATTGAGTAAACACTGTGAAAGGGTATCCAGTTTCTTCACGAATTAAAATCTTGGTGGTTACACAACCTGTTCATAAAACCTCAAAACTCCATCCCGCCTCTTTCCTGAGTGAAGTGCAGCACACATTTTGGATAATCTCTGCTTGTAAGAAATGTAAGGGTAAATTAAGAACTGGTTGTCTGAATAAGTGTTTTCTAACAAACGTTAAGTTATATAAAGGCTAATGTTTTATGTGTTTGCAGGTTGGAGAAGAGTGTCCCAGTCTAAAATTTGTTGCAATCACATTATACAATCACATTATAATAGAAATATTATAAGTGGCCAAAATCAGCACTTCTTTAATAAAATAAAATATGGGCAAATTACAGAAAGAAACTGTGAAAAACAATGATATCCAACCTCAGATGTTGTCTGCCATATTGGAATGGTACAATCCAGTCTGTGACACAATAGAGCAAATTGATTGTCTACAACCTGGCTATCCACATGAATATCTATATCTGCAATAGACATTAGCAGATGATTCTGAATAAGGATATTGCATATTTACACATGAAAACACATTCTTACCTTTGAAAGGCTATCCAATTTCGATGAAAATTCATTGATTTGTTAGTGTGAGTGATGAACAGCGTCATGTTAACTATTCCAAGATGGCGGACATATCTACGTGTCGATTGTGGCATCTACGTATGCATACACTCTTAGAAGAAATAGTTCTATTTAGATCCAGAAATGGTTCCATCCCCCGCTTCATATATGGTACTCCAAAATAGTTCTATATAACCTTTTTTTTTTTTAGTAAAAGGTTCTATTGGCCAAGTATGTAACCCCAGGGTTCTATATAGAACCCAGAGGAATCCTTTTTTAAGAGTGTATAGAACCTTTTAGGGGTTCCAAATCATAGCCCTGATAGAACCTTTAAAGGTTCTATAGAACCTTTTCTTCTAAGTGTGTACATGTATGGGTAACACTAATACAATGGGTAATACATTGGGAATACAATAATAATTTGAAATAATCTTTTATGTATTATGTATTCGTTTTTATATTTATATTATTCAGTAAGGCGCTAATGATTTTGATGAACTGAGACAAACTCGAGAGAATCCCACTCTCCCACCCCCTAAAAAGTCTCTTTCTCTAATTGTTTCAACAGATAAATGGACTTTAGAAAAGTCCCCTGGTTCGTGACCCACTTCCTGTCCATTTGATCAGCTCAATGGAGCACTTTCAGGGATTTTCAATGCTGTTCCCAGACAAATTGGAACGGTAAACTGCACAGGATTGCTGTGATGGACGACTGTAATATTGTCCTCTCTTTCTCATTGGTGTTGTGTTGGAGATAAGCAAGATCCTCAGAGCGCTTCTCACAGTCAAAGCTCTGCCAAAGGCATATCGTCTAACTGTGAAGCAACAATAACACACGGCAGGAAAGAGGCACAGGGCAGTACAACAAAAGAACATTAAGCTGAACATCACAATCCCTGCAGGTACTTAGACTGCTCGAACGCATCCAAGTTTCGTTTAGTAAGCTGGCAATATCCAAAGCTGTGGACTGATATCCTAGCCTGGCTAACGTCAGACCCAAGTCTCATTGAGACTAGTGTCTGGGAACCACGTTCATTTTCTCATATTTGAGGCGTGGTTTATGAATGCACAGAGCCGTTCATTGGGTGCTATGAATGTCCATCAAATGCGCCTGTACTAAGTAGCTCATAGCCAATCATTTCAATTAAAGCTACCAGATGATGCATGTAGAGCGACAGAAATTAAACGAGGAAGAAGACGACGGGTCAGAGATTTGTGTATCTGAGCAGCGCGTCATCATCGTCTTGCTGCTCCCTCCCCGTTCTGTGTTGGTTCCCTAGATGAGGCGAAAATTGGGTCCATGGTATCCAGACTACCTACCAGCGTGAATAAAATCGCGCTGCGGCAAGGCAGAATGGGGAAACCCAGGCTAGAAATGTCCTGGGACGCTCTATGAGAGAACCAAATATCCCATTATCTGCAGTCATCTATCTGGTCTATTTAATGATCAACCGTTCAAAAGTTTGAGGTCCGTTTTTACACTTTTCCGCAAACTTTTTTCAACAATGATGCACTAAACAGATAAAACATAACAGTAAAGACTTATAAAAGACTATATAGACTTATAAAAGTTATAAAATATATCTATTTAAAATAAATGCAAACAATAACTACTGTGAGTCAGTCTACCTGCCAGTCAGATGGTTCCTTTCTTTTAATTTGGGTGATTATAACCAGCAATGAGCTTACATACAACATTAATTTCACATTATTTATGATCACCTAAGGCCTTTATAGCATTTTAGTCCAGTCCATGCTCATTATTAATCTTTTCAAATATTCCTTATTCACAATAGCCGAATTAATATAAAGGTGCATTCTGATAAGAGACACAAAAAAGCATTAAAAAGGTGCAGAATCACCCTCTTTCATTGGGGCCAGCCAACCAGGATGTGGTGATTGCCTTAAATGCCACAGTCAGGCGAAGATCTGCAGTCATTCAGGCGGTATTGATCAGCCTTCAGAGCTCTGAGAATTAATTCAACAGGAATAACAGGAGCCTTTATAAACTGACAGCACGCCACGAGCACCAGCCATCTCGCTCATAATAAACAGTGCAAGTGAGCAAAAGGTATGATTTTAATTAGGCCGAGGCTAAAGCACATGCTTTTTTTTTAATGCTCTGGTGGGGAATGTTTATGCTTTGAAAATCTGAAAGAACCGAATGCAATTACAGCATGTAAACACAGGCTGCCCAGTTCAGGGAGTCATAGATTACAGGCCGCAGAGCGCTTCATTTTAACATTCATGAGATATTGACATGCAACCCATGTCGACATAAAACACGTCACGTCCAATGAAAGTTATTTTGCGTGACATATCTCCCGCTGCTCTACGGTGCGTGATCTATAGTGAAGTGCAACACTTACAAAACAAAAAATCTTTCAAACAAAGCTCAATTCTAGCTATATCTGAGCACTCATCTGGATGGATTATCGATCAATGGGATTTTACCAGCAGGACAGGCACGAGTCAAAAGGTGCATTCGTGGAATAAGCAAGAAAATTTAAAATAAAATATATACATTTCATCTTGGGGAAAAGCTGTTGCGTTGATGTTGTCTCACACTCAACGTAAAGATCTATAGGTTTTCACATTAGTTCCACAGACTGTTACCATGGAGATCAGCATACATCAGATGCTCTTGAAAGTCACTTGAAGCTACAAGTGGGTAGAAAGAGACAGATTTGACCCACAGAAATGACAATAAATGTGTCTGACCCTTAAACTCCAAAGAAAAATGTCAAACTATCACCAGTATCAAAAGATGAAAATTGTTGGTGAGTTGTTATCATTAAGGTTTTCTTTCTTTGAGGACTACAGTGGGCTATTTCGTTGCAGTGACCTTGTAGTGGGCGCTTGCTGTGATGGCCACACCATGACGTCGTCTTTCAACTTATGAGGACAAATAAATACAGCAACCTAATTAGACAGGGACACGGATCGAATCCTTCGTTCTGATCCTTGGGCCAGGAATATACATGCGTTCCACACCTCATTGAATCATCAGCTGCCAACTCGCATTAATGCAAAAAATGTTTTTCGATGGCAATTCATTAGAGTTGTCAAGGTGGTGCGTCAAAGAAAAAGAAAGCCATGTCTTCCTGTGAGGGGATCTTTTTAACAAGAGCGAGAGCCCGTCTTGCTCTAACGAAGCCGTTTCAGTTAAAAGCGGTTCAAATTTAGCCCTGAAAAGCTCCGAGGGCGGTTTTGAAAGCGGCCTCCATGACCGAATTTAATTGCGGCGGTAAAAAGTGTTATCACATTAATGTGATTGTACATGGGCAATTGGTCATTTTATGAATCATCCCCCTGTGTAATTCGATTTGGAAATGTAATTGCTTAATTGCACGCTTGACATGCAGCCCAGATGTTTTTGTTCTACGATACTGGGTAGCGATGCAGAGAAACATAGGAAGATGTCAGTAAATGAGTTTTGGCCATAGACCCGAAGTAACCTGGCACTGAGATATAGAGACGAGCTTTAATCTTCGAGGGTAATTTCAGCCTCAATATAGTCCAACCAGAGTGAAGACGTCCTGAGGGGCGATTTGGCCTGGTTTTGGCCGAACATAGATTTTCTCACCTGACAAGGAACTCAGGATGTTCCATATTGCTGAGATAAGCAAAAAGACAAATGAGGCAGTCCGGAGCAAGCCTGAGAAACTGTTGCACTGTATAAATGCTGCTGTGGTTGTTGCTTCTGAAACAGTTTAAAGGGATACTCCACTTTTTTTTGGAAATAGGCTCATTTTACCACTCCCCCAGAGTTAAACAGTTGGCTTTTACCGTTTTCGAAAGTATTCAGTCGATTTTTTTTATATTTAGAAGAATATCAGTAACCAGACAGTTTCTGGTCTCATTGACTTCCATAGTATATATTTTTTTCTTACTATGGAAGTCAATGAGACCAGAAACTGTCTGGTTACTGATATTCTTCGAAATATCAGAAAATCGGCTGAATGGATTTGAAAACGGTAAAACTCTACAGTTTAAATCTGGGGGAGTGGTAAAATGAGAAATGTTCAGAAAGGATATAGAGGTGGTATGATGTGTTTCAGATCATGGGCGAGACGTCAAATTCCACTCGGCGCAACCCGTAGAAAAAGTTAATTGGAAAGTTAATATCTTCTATTTTTCTTGTCAATTTTTTTCTAGTTATTTATTAATTTGTTTATGAAATGCGAAAAAATAAAGTTAACTTTTAGTTAACTTTTTTCTATCTTTTTTTTTTCAGATAGCACTGAATAAAAACACGCATTATACTTTTATTTGTACAAAATTGACCTTGGGTGAAAAAAAGCAATAATGTTTTCTTGTTTTTCACACGTTCTCCAATACCGGATCTGTATGGGTCTTATGACAGAATGAGTCTGTTCCCTCTTCACAAATCCAGACATGGTGGTTTCCTAGACAACACGAACAGATTCTTCCTCTACTGTATAACGTCTGTACAAAGGAAAGAACATTTAAGCGGTTTTTGTCCTGATTCTTGTGAAATACTAAAACACTGCTTCCTCTCTGGCAGGTTGCTTTTGGTTTCTCATTAAACCATGCAGGAGTGCAATGGGCTGAGACAGGAACATTAAATGCATGATCGGCACATACCAAAGTTAATGAGGAAGAGCACAGTCACCCTGCAGCGTTCCTCTGGGGAGGCGAAAAGCGCGTGTGCATGTCCACGCTTCACAGACAAGCTCCATTCAAGGTCATTACTGTTCTAAATTTGATCACTGATAGTTCTCCTTTACAGTCCCTTTAGGTCACTTTTAGTTTACTTTCAGTGATTAATACTTGTAGCTTTACTCTGTCCTTACAGCAATCCCACAGTCCAGTACATCAAAGAGTCAGCTTATGTAAAGCTAATGACTCATCTGTAGAAAAATACGTTTCTAACACAATTTCAAAAACATGCCACTGTCGGCTGCAAACCCACTTATTCACCCGGAGAAGTTCGGAGAAGTCTCAGCTCTCTATATGCTATTGATTTCTTTAGTTCTGCTAAGAGCAGTCATTTTTACTGTCTCTGGTATCTCGGGGTTGTTACTGGGCCGTATCGACTGGTATGGAGCGTTAAATCAAGCCTCAGTCCAATGAAAGGAGGGAACCTATACAGATGTCATGTTAATAGATCACCTAGGAAACTCATGAAGTGTTAATGGAACTGCCAAACAATGTCGATGATGTTCAGTGACAAATAAAACATATCAGTGTTGGTGAAGCCTTCCTAACCAAGGACCTTCACAACGTGGATAATCGAGAGAGGAACAGGCCTGCTTTTGTTTGTATTTTGTTATATTTTATTTTGGTAACACCTGTTAGTCTTCTTAGTGTCCTTAGCGTGAGCATTATTAGGGAACGGGGCCCTGGCCGGTTTAACTAGATACACTATCAATCACAAACCCTTGAGATGAACCATTTAAAATCTTGAAACATGTGGAGCATCTGTCTTGAATTATTTCAGGAGGGGTCTTTGTCCTCAAGTTTCCAGAAATACAACGGTGGCAAAATTACAGCCAAAAGGAAGAATTGCAACAAGAAAGAAGATCATTAAATAATGCTCACACTATATAGGCTACTGTTGAAGTAAATCTCCGAGAAAGGGGATGCAAACAGAAAAAAAGGAGACAGATGGAAGAAAAAGATTAGAATGACTTTCACACAAGCCTCTATGATTAGCAACAAAGCAGATACCGAACTCTTTAAAGATTTAAGCCGACTCTCAGACCCGTGACAACGATCACGGAGGTCATCCACTTGAAATCGCATGAAAGGCTTTTTGGCAAATGTCAAGAGCTTCATTTTCTGCATCATAATTTAATGATAGCCTGACTGAACCGTAGAAAGTAAGAGGGCAACTACGGATGCGATGAAAACAAATACAGATTAAAGGGAATTAGAACTGCTTGAGTATTTGTTTCAGCGATCATTCATCACGCTTTTATCATATTTACTTTTGTCTTAATCGGCCACTACAGTTTATGAAATGTCTAAACAATACGTGTGCGGAGTTTTCTGCAAACCAAGTAACTTCATCTGAAGGTCACCTCTTCATTCTTGTTCGAGGGAGGATTTAAGAACACTGTTAATCGCTGTAATTTCTTCCCTTCAAAACAAAACACGACAAGAAATATTTCTAATCCTAATCCATTTTTCTTCACTGTCTAATCCTCTTTATTGCTAAATGGCCCTGGCCCTGGTTATGCTCCCTTAGGCTACAAGTACTTTACATAGTGTCACAAAGTGTTCTTTAAGACATTTGAAGGTCTTTTGACAGAATGGTGACCTAATCAACAGATGCAATAATCAACAATTAGTACACAGTTGTACTCTTTTGTTTTACTTCTTACCTCTTTATGCTCTTAAAAAGGCCACAGACGCTTGATGCCACAGCAGAACCTTTTAAAGTCCCACAAATTCTCTAGTTAATTAGTTTTCGCCAATCTGATGATTTAAAGTCAGCATGAAATGGAAGCCGCGATAGTCTTCTTTTACTCCATTTCGGCATATATCCAAGTTAAACAGCTTAAAATGTGGGGCGGGACTTGATTTTGTCCATTGGGAATTGATTGGATGGTTGTGGTTTGATACTGTTGTGATCTCAAGACAAGAGACGTCGTCGTAGGAGTGAGGGGAAGTTATTTTGATTAAAGATTACAAAGATATGATTTTTTTTAACTATGTGAACAGATAAATAATTTAGAATATTTTAGCCTACTCCATCCTACTGTCGCACACACACAAAAGCTACCCGGCTGCTAGGTATGCTCGCTTGTCGAGTACGCTCCACCTATCGGCAATTGTAACGCTTGGCGTAAAGCAAGTAAAATTTTTGTTCTTATTCGGACTGCTGAAACACGACCTGGAAATCTTACATAGCGTGGATATAAAGGACCGCAAAGCGGTAGCATAAGTGCATTTCACCATGTCACGACTTGATGAACCACTGAAACAATTTTGAAAACATTAGGTAAAAAATTCTTACTTGGTGTTGCTTTAAAGGATCTAAAAATCAGTATTCAGATCTGAATAACATTTGATGTAACATCAAGACCTTTTACAATAACAAAATTACTCTCACTTGTTTCCTTTAAAAGCAGTGCCCATTTTTTCTCCCAGGAAATCAATAAATATGAGAAGAAGAAGAAAAATCTGGCCAACTAATATATTAGTAAAAAAAAAATAGAGAAAGTAATGATTTAAAGCTGCAGTCCGTAGCTTTATTGAAGTTAAAAATTATCCAAAATACTTATTTGAGAAAATACATAAGAAGTGTTCAAAACTATCTGCGGGGTGATTGACAGCTCCACACTCTCCTCAAACATTGTGTTCATCCACGCTGTGCGATGTCGAAGTACAACTCACGTAAAGTTGATAATTCCGCGAATAAGTGCAATTGCAGATTTCGAACAGAGATGGCGACAAACAGGAAAAACTGCGGACTGCAGCTTTAAGAATAAAAAATATTTAGAAAATGTAATGATTTGAGAATTTTGTGTCTATGTATTTTCTAAACTGTCTGCAGAGCCCTGGTTTAAAGTCTGGAGTTACTGTGCACGTATCATTTATGAACACACCCAACTGAGATATTTTGTAGTGTTCGTCTGCATAAAAATACAGTTCTCAAATGAAAAACAGACAAAGAATTATGAAGGGCGAAATACAGCGAGTGAGGAAAAAAAGGCTGAAAGATGAAGGGTGTGGTGGAAAACATTCTCAGAGTCCTACATCAAAGTTGTTCCATCACACAAAAAGGTCAAAAGCTTCCGAGTAGCTGAGCAAACGCTGCCTGAGTACAGGAAACATAGGTTACACGTTAGCTGTTGACCTTTCTTTGCTTCCTTTAGGGATCAGGAACCTGTGTTCAAACAGAAAGAGCATATCTAAAGACATGTAGGTGCACTGCAGGGGAAGCAAGAGGTCCTCAGTGACATCACAATGAGTGTCCAAGAGCTGTCATCGGTACATGAATTATACTTTTTCTGTCGAACTCATGTGCACACTAAGGAAAAACTGTTTTTCAGACATGAAATGTTTTGTACTTAACATGTTCAAACAGTGTTGCAAAAATTGATTATTTTTTTTTTAATATTTATCAATTTCCAGAAAGAAAGGATGACTTTTTCTAAAGGAAACAAGTGAGAAATTCAAATCTGAGATGGGTCACATTAAATTACACTTATTAAGGTTAAAAAAACTGCATATTGAAAGAAAAGACAGACCTTCAGTGTAGCTAAAACCATCTATCTTATGTTTGTAAGGTTAAATTGGTGCAAAGAATCCAAGCAAAAGGGCTAACAATAAATTTGCATTTTATAATTTTTTATATAAAAAAAAAATACTATAAATACAATAAAAATTGGCAGTATTTTACTTTTTAGATGAACTTAGCCCTTCAAGTAGAGGTCTGCAATATTCTTATTTTGAGTCCTAATCAAAAACATATTGCAATTGGGATGGATGGAGCATAAACAGACGAGAACAAAAATGTGTGATCATTTCCTGACTTTAACAGCCGTGAAAGGAAGTGCACAGAAAGATGATTTATTCATCAAATAAAAACGGAGCTCATCTGAATTGACAGTGACAAACACAGATTTCACATGCATAGCACATGCGCAAACACACACACACACACACACAAGGGAACACAAACTCCACACACGTACACAAATGCTTCTAATATCAGCCCAAATAATAGGGCTTCAGGGACCTTGTTATCCTGTGCTTTTCTTATCCGCAACGCATAAGCATCTCCATTGCTCAGCTCTAAGGCATCTCCCTGATGAAGAGGATGACACCTGTCTGATGCCACATCAACACAAACACACACTGTTATAAACTGCAGAGATATCCCAGTAATTGGCAGGTGATATAATAAGGCACCATAACTAACATTTCTCCTTCCATAATCACTTTTGCTTGTTGAAACTTGTATTACCTATTGCACAACGCTGTAATGGAGGAAGATACTGTGATGATCCATCCTGGGTGGACAATTAAGTCAATATGACATTTTTTTTTTCACAATCCACTTTTGTTCTTTGTAGGTATTTAATTACTCAACACATACTAATTGATAATTATTTTATTTGCTGTTTTCTTGTCATTTGCATGTGCAATATGAATCAGATTGCCTGTGAACGGTCTGTGACATCTAATACTATTTGTATAATAACTTCACAAAGGTACATATTTTCTTCCTATATATATATATATACAGTATATATATATATATATATAAATATATATATATTGGTTATTATTAGATAATACAATTAATGTATTTATTATAGGGCTGTCAAACGATTAATCGCATCCAAAATAAAAGTTTGTGTTTACATAATATATGTGGGCGTAGTGTGTATAATTATTTTGTATATATAAATAGATACACATGCATGTATATATTTAAGAAAAATGTGTTCTTAATATATCAAATATTTATATTTATACATAATATTAATTATGTATAAATATATATAAAGTATATACTTTCAGATTTTTCTTAAATATATACATGCATGTGTGTGTATTTATATATACAAAATAATTATCCACACTACGCCCACATATATTACGTAAACACAAACTTTTATTTTGAATGCGATTAATCACAATTAATCGTTTGACAGCCCTAATTTATAATATATTTAAGACAATAACTTTGATTTTTTTTTTCTTTGATTTTTTTTTTTGTGTGGGAAAATATGATCAAGACATTATCTTGACCTGTTTTGTAAAGATTCAGCCATAATTTCATCCAACATTCAATTAAAAGAACATAAAATGGTGAACAACACAATGAAAAATTAAGATGATCAGAATTCAGGGGCTTTCTGAGTTTAACTCAAGATGAGATTGTCCTGATCTGCCTTCTCACACAGACTAATTAAGAATGCAAATCTAAAGTACAATCCAAGGATATAAAAGAAATCCTAGATAACCTACAGGCAAGCCCCAAACCATCTCACACAAATGTTCTCTTACGCAGACATCAACACGGCAAAACGAAGATGCTTATTCACACTGGCGTAGTTTATAAAGTTCTTCTGCTAAGAACACAGTAGGATCACATTACTGTAATTTTTCTCCTTAAATACCCTTGTACCAAATTGGACTATTTATCAATATAATCAGCTTGTTGCAGCTGAACTAATCTTTTTCTAGCTCATTTTATTACATTTAATAAAGTTTTCGGATCTTGTGGCTTCAATTGAAGTGCAAACAGACTTGTAGCCATGTTTTTATTATAAAAACAGCCAATTAATTCAAGTTTCTCTTAATTTCCCCCAAACAAAAGTGGAGAACTACTAAACCATACTTAACAAATGACCCACTGCTGGCTCTACTGGTGTGGAGTGCATGGCTGGTAACAGTAATGTTATGCTATTTTAAAAGTTTCTTATTTTGTTTTCTAGGTCTCCTACTCAATTTGCATGCATCCAAGGTCAAAAAAACACTAAAATAGTCTCATAATATACCAGCCCGTTCTCATCCCAAGGCGTCATATACTGACGCTTTTGCCAATGTGTAGACAACCACACCACGTCACCCTTTAGCGTCAATATGAGATGCAGATATATATGGGGCAGAAGGCGCCTCCTAGTGGTCTAACCCTAACCCTACCCCAGACCTAAACCTACTATATACATATGTTGGATCCATGCATTCGGTTTAAAATGACAGCAGCCTAATATACCCACTGTTGTCTGCATATTTAATGTTAAAAAACACTCACTGCTCTTGACTGAATGACTTTTGTAATGCTAAATGTGTCACTATGTAGTGTTATTTTACATTTGATTTGCATTTATTCAATTTCTGATCCTTAAAATTGTGAATTTTCGTTGGTATCTAAAATGTTGGCGTCACAAAAGTCTACTTTGCATGTCTTGTGTCATGGTCAAAAGTCTACTTGTGTCATGGCCAGTACATTCTTTTCAGTCACCAGTGTGGCAAAAAGGTAGTTTTAGGCCCTATACTGTATATGAGTAAATAAAGGTATATAGACAAGAATTTTTGAGCATCTCATTTTGATTTTACCAAAACAAGTTAAGAAAATAATTGGCGAGGAAGGCAAAAAATGGGCCAAACACGCAGAGATCATTTTCAAGAGACAAACCTCTCCACACAAGAAGCAGATCTGTGCCAGCAGAGCTTTAATGGATCAGCTAAACGCAGAGCTCGGAGCATCTGGCCAATTTTAGGCAGCTCATTATTCAGAAATCAATAGCGAAGAAGAGAGAGAAAATCTTCAGGTTTTATCAGTCAACCTTATATCTGCTTGTTTTCAGAACAAGCAGAATTTCCAAAAAGAAAAAAAAAGAAAACTGCTGAGGCATCACAAAGCATGACATAATTTCCTGAAATTACTGTCCTCTTTTAAAAAATGAGCTTTTTAAAACGGAGCCTAACAGCGTGTGAGTAATGAGCACTTTGATTTCCATTTGCCGAAGAGGAAGTGGGTGCCGTATTTCTCTAATCAGCAGATGATTTTAATTTGTCTCAGCTCTCCTGCTGTCTTTAGGACTAATACTTTGTTTCCCTGTCATGGAAGAATAATCACTGCAGATTTGGCCATGGAGGTCTATAATACCTGGTGAAAGCTATCTGTTAGCATTCCCATTCTCGATGGCACTTCTGGGATGCAGGAGCTCCCAAAAATATATTTTTCAATGAGAGATGAAAGACATTGCTTATTAACATTAAAGGGATAGTTCACTTTGAAATTAATTTTTGATATGTTTTAGCTTATCTCAAGGGCATCCAAGATGTAAGTGTCTTTGTTTCCACAGTATTTTCAATTTTGATATTTTTAGGTCAAACCGTTCTTGTCTGTCAATCATATAATGCAGGTCTATGGTCACCACCTCAAAGAGCATGCACAGCGAAGTCCAAATTAAACGATTTAATGACTCGTAAATGTAAGTACACATTGATGGCCTAAGACACAAAACGAGCAGTTTGTGTGAGAAAACGAACAATATTTATATTGTTTTTACCTCTTGTAACCACAGCCACGTCCAAGTAGACCTGCATTATATGACTGACAGAGAAGAATGGTTTGACCTAAAAATATCAAAATTGAAACTACAGCGGAAACAAAGACACCTACATCTTGGATGACCTTGAGGTAAGCTAAAACATACCAAAAATTAATTTCAAAGTGAACTATCCCTTTAAAGCAAACAAGATAATAAAAAAAATTACACAGTATCATCCATCTGTGGAGAAACCGCACTGTACATTGCTCTGTGACTTTGAAAGAGAAAAGCACAAAAGAAGTGCGTTTGCAAGTCAGGCACATCAATGTGAAACATTTCTGACATTGAGATGTCTCCTTTGGGATAAACATCCTGAAGAAGATACACACAACTCATTAAAAACAGCTCACAGGTGTCTTTCCAGCATATCTGCTTTGGATGTCATGCTTGTTATTTGTGGTAGACTCCACCTCAAATGACTCAAACCTGAGTTTGAGTGAAAGCACGGCTTCCTAAATGGGTAGACAAGGATTTTCACAGATGGCTCTTCGGAAGCAGCCAGCATTCGCACATTTCCTCCATTGATGCTCATCTGCTTTAGGAAGAGCCTGAGATAGAGACAGTTAAAGGGATAGTTCACCCATTTTTTTTAATTATTTCATTAATCACTCACCCTCATGTCGTTCCAAACCTATAAGACTTTCGTTCATCATCAGAACATAAATTTAGATCATTTTGATTAAATCTGAAGCTTTCTTTCCCTCCATTGACAGCCTGCGCAACTACCACTGTAAACCTTAAAGAAGTTCAACAAGAAGTCCTGAGTCCATTTTTGGGGTGAACTATCCCTTTAAATAATATAGGTACTGTATAAGCCTAAATATAGAAGCTACAGCAAAAATACTGTAGCTGCAAGCAGAAAGCTTCAGCAATTTAGGCAATATTAGCAAGACAATTATCTCAACATTTAATTCTAGGTCATTTATAATACTTTTGACTGCCATATTAAAATCACAGAGCACCACAGCAACAAAACACTCTTCACCAAGAATATTATGCAGCCAGCACACTTAATTTGTAGATGTATTTGAGTTGAGAGCCCACTAAATGGCAATGCTTTGCAGTAATGTGGGTAAACAGACTTTAACATCTTATAGTGCAGACAGGCTCTGCCAATATTGGAAAGTGTACTGGATTTAGGCTGACAGAAGCAGAAAGAAAGTAGACAGACGCTAATGTGACTGTCTGCCAAGAGTAAATGTATTAAATTTTAAATATTAAATAAATAAAAATGAAAGCAATTAAATTGAATAAATGTAATAAATATATGTATGTGTAAAATTAATATTATACAGCAAAAAAAACATTAAAATGATCTCAAGTGACATTTAAAAAAAATAAATTAGAATTTATTTTAAATTAAATAAATTATAATAAATTAAATAGAAAACATTAATTTTAAAATTTAAATATTACCGTTTTTACTGTATTTTTGATCAAAGAAATGCGGTCTTGGTGAGTATTAGTCATTTTAAAATCATTTTAAAATTCTTACTGACTCCAAACATTTGAAAAGTAGTGTATTTATGCTCAATAAAAAGAACTGAACCTTCAATTAGCTGCACACACACACACACACACACACACAATTGCAGTTCCATACATTTGTTTTATATAATCAAAGAATCTCTTTGTGGCCCAAACACTTGTAGAAGATTCTTTAAATGGTAGGCTAACAGATCTACCAGGAACCATTTGTCATCCAGAAAGTGCTAGAAGAACCATTTGTTAAAAGTGTACAACAACAGGAGGAAAACACCTGGTTTATTTTTTTCAACTCAAGCCTCACAGTTAAGCTTATTGTAAAGACAAACACTGAATATAAATATGCCCAAACCGTATTATACATCTATACAGCGTTTCTTAGAAATTGCTTATTGCACCTTTTAGAGCATGTCATTTGAAATATTTTCTAGACATTCAACTGCCTGCAGAGACAAGAGTCTTAAAGAAAGACACTTACTATAAACCGCCACAATACTGATCAAAAAGAAAATTTAAGAAAAATGTGAGTGAATTATGAGTGAAAACCTGAAAAAGCATTTCACCAGGTATTAATTTGCCAAATGTAACTATAATCATGCAATTTATATCCAAACCATGCTTTAATACACAATCAAAAAAATAGGTTTAATGACTTCAAAGCAGGAATTAATTTCAAATATGAATCCTTTTACCGCTGCTTTCTGACTTACCTCCAGCAAAACACTCCACAAACATGGAAAGATGTTGCATTGAACTTCATGATCTCATGCCACTAAACTTCTGAAAGCAATTTATTACATCTCATTCTCTAACACCACATGACCCACTTTCCTCGGTAAACACACGCGGAGAATAATACACAGGGGAATGAGCTACTTTCATATAATAATTTTGATTACTTCAAGACCAGGCAGCTCTGTAATTGGTCCCATCTCTCTTCCGCCCTTCGGGGGTTTGACTGCAGTTAACAAAACCGTGTAAAAAACGTCTTGACAATTATCCAAAATCAACCGGGAAGTGATAACATTGATGTTTGTAGAAGTGAAACATTTACAAAAATAAAGCAGTCTTATTAACCATGTCAAGGAGTGAGTGTGTGGTCTTGGATAGGTTGGGGGGTGTTTGAGGTTCTTCTTTTATTATAACTTTCACAAATCCTCATCTCTTTGGCACCCTTTAGCGTCAATATGAGACGCAGATATATATGGGCCAGAAGGCGCCTCCTAGTGGTCTAACCCTAACCCTACTCCAGCCCTAAACCTACCCATAACAGAAGTGTTATTTTGACGCTAAAGGGTGCCATGTGCGCCGGATTTAGACGCAATGTCAAAAGCGTCACTATATGACGCCCTAGGATGAGAATGGTTGTCAACAAGAGGCCACATGGGACTAAAGAGGCTGTCGAGGAGATTCAGCGTCATCACAACAGATATTTTCAGTCTGCTTTTACAGCCTCGTTATGCTTATAATTGTGCCCTTCTAAATTATTCTAATTTAAATGTTCTGGGAAAGAGTTGAGCTTAGTGATGTCGACGTTGAATTCATTGAATTCGCCTACCTTTAGCTTTTACTTTTGGCGACTGCATTTAGGCTTCAAAATTCATGAAAGTTGTGTTGATATGTGATAATGATGGACAAAACGTGCAAGTAAGACTTTTGTTGAACACAGAGCTTCTTTAGCATTAATCCAAAAGCCTATGGGAAAATCCCACTCTCGGGGGAACCAGCATGATGTGACCTAATACCTCCACTAGTCCATTATTTGAAGGGACAGCGAAACTGGACGTTATTGAGTGCACTCATTCTATCTCCGCAATAACAAGTGTATCCGATGTACACTCAACGGCTGTCTCAATTCGCTCATTCACTTTCAGTCACTCCTTTCAGTGAACTGTAGGCCTATTAGTGGACAGGAGTGTATAGGGAAATAGTGATTAAGGGTTAGGAGGCGATTTCAGATTCAGACCTTATTCGCAGCAGAGCACATAGTGAGGGATACAAGCTTCTCGAGTTAAAGGCTACTGTTGTTTAATGTTTTTTTAATTGTTCTGTTGATGAAACACAGCAAAAATATCTTTCCAAGAGAAAAATCTTCAGTAGAAAATAATCACTGGGGAAATGTATAAGTAATCAGAGAGCTTAAGGCTATACAGCTTTTTACAGCATATGCCATTGAAAACAGCAAACAAATTTAAGTTCTGCGAACGTTAGTTTTTGGTTCCCAGAACGTTCCTAGAACTTTCCCTTAAGGTTAAGGGAACGTTCCTGGAACATTCTCCTTATGTTATATAACCTACATGGAATGTTCCTATAACGCTCTTGTTTGGTTCCCAAAAAAATAACCTCATGGGACTATTTGGGAACGTTAGGGGAACGTTCTGTGTTTGCTGGGTCACAGCCTCATTCACACGTCACTGGTCTGAATAAGGTCTAGAATTCCCATTCAACAGCTCCGAACACAATGTCACAACGTCGTGTTGACATCTCGAGGCTAGGCTACTGTAATTACGAGATGGCGTGAATGCAACATTAATCGGTAAAAGAAATTAAAATAAAATCTTAATATATAGTATATTTTCTAATGCAACTATGCCCATTTCTTGACCTTTTGAGACTCAGGTGCTGAATCTATGGTGCCACGTAAAATTAATCATATACTGTAGCTAATCGTTTGTAATCTGAAATGAATGTAATAATATAAAAATGACAGTTTACCGCAAAATAATGGCCAGAATGAATGTGTCATTCTTTTGAACTGCTAGACTACTTGTAAAAAGCACATCAAAAATACATTAAAAAACAGCCGTGTTAAGTGTAGCTCTATTCAATTCAATTCAAATGTATTTGTATGGGCCTAGCACTTTTCACAATATGGTTTCAATGCAGCTTTACAGAAAGTGCATTACAGAAATGTAGGCCTACATAGAAAAAATAAAGTTTAGTTAATTAATCATGTAATTAATTTATGGCATATCGCCGGCGTTGAGTCGTCTCTTCACAGGCGTCGAGTCGTCTATTCACTAACAAATAAAACAGGACTTGGTTCTTTTGATTAAGCGTTCAATAAGAATCAGAATAAACACAGAATCAACTTATAAACCTATAAATAAATATATAAGAATAAACACAATTTAGCCTATTAATTGTTCACTCAATGAACTGACTGAAACAGTCAGAGTGGTTAGCCTACTGAATCAACATGACTGAATTAAAAGCGTCATATTTTATTGATAAAAGTTTCATTTTATTTATTTATTTATTGGCGATAAAGGCCTACTTGCTTGCAATGAAAAACGGTGTAAGCAAATGGATAAAATAGTATTATAACAATTATGTATTATATAATATTGGTTATTGATTTATGTTTGATTGAAATGTCCATAATTGTTCAAATAAAAATATGAATAAAAATATTTGTCATGAAATCCATTTGTCATAGGGCCAACTATTAGCTTACTTCCACGTGTAGCCTAAATAAATAAATAAAATAAGAACGTAATAGTTAGCCTACTCCAAACCACAAAAAAATCCTGTGAAAACGGACTTTGTACAAAAAATGCTGTTGAATTTAAAGGGGCACTTGGCAACTTTTTCAACTTAATAAAACCTTTTAGAAATAATTTCAATGGTTTAATAACCTGGGTAGCCGTTCGTAAATTCTTTTTAAATTGTAACGTAAAGTCCACTCTAGAGGCTTCGTAACTACTAGCTAGTTTTTAACCAACTCTGTACTTTATTCAGTCGCGCCATTTGCTTGTAAGGTAGAACGTAGCTATTAGGTCTATGGCTAGAGTTGCCAAGTGCCCCTTTAATTATTGAACCCGGAACATTCCTTTTAAGTAAATACTAGCTTAATTCCGTTTATTTCCACACAATCACACATGCATGCTGAGTTGCAAAAAGTGGCAAGCGGAGAGGTGTGTGAGAGCCGATAGAGATGAATGGATGTTATAATGGCTGCTGGCATGACCACTGCACACTTGAACCGTGGCATTTTACGAAAAGGAAAGACAAGCTGCGCCACACACTCGTACTCACACACACACAAAATAAAATACCACTTCTACAGAGGAGTGTATGAATCTATTTGAGATTTGCCTGCATTCACGCACCGGATTGTTTGTCCTCTTGCTTTCAGTTCACCACCACAATCAGCAGCCATTCACACAGTTTGATTGTTTTCAGAGATACACAGCCACAAGAGAAACAGTGCACCCTACAGGTCTTCGAAAGTACTGCATGCCTGTTTCTATTTATCTGTCCAGTCTACCCTTTGGCTTAGAGGTCCAGCAGGCATTATAGATCACCCTTCTGCACACTATCACGCAGAATGGAGGTCACATTCATCATATGAGACCCAGAATGACCCTGAGCTCAGGATTTCTGTTCTGGGATTAATCAGCTGTCCTATTGTTCACCAAGGAGGTTTCTGCACATTCCATTGTTTGCTGTCTACAGATGAGGACGCTCAGCCAGTGAAAAAAAAAGGAAGCTCTATGATGCACGGCCAATGACCCCATCCGTTCCCATTTTTCACTCGCTCGGAATTTTACAGAGCCAGGAAGTGGAAGGATAGACGTGCACAGGGGGAGTCCATGCAAATACTGCCATAGTGACATGGAGAGTGTTACTGTTTTCCTGCAGTGCTGATAACAACAGTTTTCACCAGAGAGAGATTAATATATCTGCTGGAAAGCAAAGGAATGCCGCAATGCGAGTTAGATGATTGGGACGAGACTCGGGTTTAGCAGGTGTGCGGCGTTCGCGATAAGGCTTTCCATCTAGGGCTGGGCGATATGGCCAAAAATAATTATCACGATAATTTTTTTCATATCAGTCGATATCGATAATTATCACGATATATGTCAAATCTTTATTTCTTTCAAGTTTAAAGGCAGATTTTTGCTCCTAAGTGAAAGTTGTATTAACCAGAGCGTAAATTGTGGTTTTAAACTAGCCTACTCTTTATTGTCAGAACATATCATGACAAACACTTGCCAAACAGGTGAACATTTCACAAATATGAGGTAGAACATTCAAACATTTTTCCTTAAAATAAATATCTCAATAGAAAAATATTTCTTCAGCACAGTTTGCAGTACAGGCTGCAATATTAAAATTACATGCTTTGTCTCAAAATGTATATTTGACAGTGAGTTGACAGTAAATCTGCATCCTAACTCAAGCTAATACTAAGCTAATGTAAAAATTATGTTCATTAACAAAAACAGTAACATTTTTTTTAATCTAACAACCACATTTTTATTTGGTAAAATGTAATATTCTGAAATGAAACATTGGTCATCCAGTCTCATGCATTTAGATGATGATAACCACAGATAAAACCAGGCATAGCCTATAACTTAGCACCTCACTATCATGGCAAAATGTAACTTTATGTTTTCTGTGGTATTTGTATGAAAACAGTGGCCTAACAGTTAAATACATTATTAAATGCTGTACTTATATTCCATAAGACATTTAATGCATTGTCTACATTAATAATATTATACAATTAAATATGTATATCCCACATTTCATGGTGCAGTTAATATTACTAGGCTAACCTTACAGTAAATCCATGGCTAAATGGATTCAGTATCAACTCAGATTCTGACTGGATCGTTGCACGCAGTGTTTCTCCTTTTAGTCAGCGGTGTTTCATCTGCCCTAAACTGGTTTAAACTTGACATCTGTGTTCTTCGCTGAACTCAAGCGCTTCTCGCTGGATGTCTTGAGCGAGACGATCAAAGCAATCGCGTCTGCTCTTGCGAGCTCGCGCTGCGCTCACTGCCGTTTGGACTTTGAGCCGAGCGGATAAATGCTCCGTGTGGCGCGCGGTTCAAATGAGTTTCGTTCCGCTTTTGGCGCATGAACATTATCGAACATTTATCGACCTCTTGATATCGTTTTATCGAGAAAAATTATATCGCGATAATTATCGTTATCGTTTTATCGCCCAGCCCTATTTCCATCTAAATCCGACAGTCCACTACAGGGTCAGTTTGGAGATGAGTTTAGGTCTGTGGATGGGTGCATTCAGTTCAGCGAATCAGGATTTTTTTTTGGGAGGAAATCAATCGGAGATGAGACAAACAGACTCATAATGAACAGAACAGGAAAAAAATGGATTTGTGGGATATTGAACCCTGGAGAGATAAAGGTTTGGCCAGAATTGAGGCCTCCTGAACTGAGAGTCTGAAGCAAAGCCGTATGACAAAGGAATCGCCAAATATATAATTCATTTTAATCGCTTATTATTTCTGGATCTAGCTTTGATTTTTATACAGTATATAACCATGATTAAAGTTGCTGAACAACTAACTTTAAATTTTTAATTTTTGAAAACAATGGGCGTTGTCATGCAGTTGCTAAGGTGTTCTTAGTTGCTAATGGTCAGGGTCAAAAGAGTATAAAGTCTCTATATGATGTAGAGAAAACAAAAACCGTAAGCGGAACAACAATGCTGGGTTGTTTTAACCCATCTTTGGGTCAAAGATGAACAAACTCAGCATTTAGAGTGTGTTTTCAACGTTGATAATAATAAAAAAAATGATTCTTGAGGAGCAAATCAGCATATTATAATGATTTCTCAAGGATCACGTGACACTGAAGACTGGAGTAATGATGCTGAAAATCCAGCTTTGCATCCCCAAAACTCATTTTAAATTGTGAAAATATTTCACCATATTTCACAAATAAAAAATAAAAAAAATCTTATCAACGCTAAACTTTTAAATGGGAGTGTACATATTTATTAAAATGCTCAAAGCCACTCTTTATAGGAAACAAATCATGGTTTTATGAATTTATTTCTAATAATATTTAGAAATCATATCACGCAAGAAACACTTTAACCTGTGTGTTGCACAAGTATGCCCAGATTTATGTTTTTCACGTTGATTTGAGGGATAAAGTCTGTGGAATAGATTAAAAAATGGTCAAATGAGATTACTACAATCGAAAGCATGATCAAATGATGAATCAAATCAAATAAACACACACACACAAAAAGTAAAACAAACCAGAGGCAGATCATACTATTTCATATCCTGCACTGATCTCAGTTTTCATCAAGAGGAAAGTTGTGCATCTGAACGTGCTTTGGAAAGAAAATGCATGCCATGGCAAGAAAACTGCAGGCGGCTGTATGGATTTTACATGGCCCACTAACTTTCAGCTGATATTAATGCAATATCCATATCTGTCTGAGATAGTGGGGGGCTCCAAACAATCCTGTGCTATTATAATTCATCCAATAAACATATATATTTTTTTAAATCGCAGCTTGCATGTTTTTAAAAGTGCCACAACTAACGTGTTCCCCGATGATATCACTGTATTATTTTGATGCATGGTTTTGTGTAGGTCAAACACAGTGTAGACCAAACTTTGAATGAAAGGAACTGTGTCCTTGCTCTATCACGGAGAACGAGACAAGCCCTATCTGTCCTTGTAGAAGAAAGCGAGCAGGGAACAAGAGATAGCAGCAGGTGGGAATGGAGAGCAGGAATATTTAAAGAATGAGGGATCAGGCCAGAACAGCAGGAAAGCCTCTGGCGATATGCTATTCCTGAGTTATGGCAGCCACTTTATTGATCATCAAGGGAAAGATGCCGACTTGCCAGGGTATCAGCACTCGCGTCCGTTTCCTTTGGTCTGAAACGCAGCACCACGCAGAGCACTGCTCATTTTTTTCTTGAGTGATAGGCCAGCTGTCTATATACATGTAGTACCAGCTATACCAGCTTATGTTATTCAATCATTTAATTCCTTCATTCAATCATTATTTGGTGTTTAATTGTATACTATACAATATAGCCTAACAAAATCAAAATGGAACAAAAATCTGAAAAGGTCTGTCAATATTTACTTTTTTGCGCAGCAGCTGGTGTAGCCAGTTCAAATTAAAATTGTGTTCAACTTTGCGTTTTAAAAAGACAACAACCGTTCATTTTTTTTTCATTTTTCAGTTACGGGTTAAAAAAGCAAGATAATATGCAAATCTGCAATAATGGAAACGTGACTGACAAGCAATGATAGATATGAATTATGATGATGAATTGTTTGGTAAGCTTTCCAGGTTTAGCCTCAGTTATGAATTAAAATGTGTTTATTGCAACTAATGTAAAATGTAGAGATGCTACTTGGTCATTAAAATTAATTCAAATGGGATTTTCTTTTTTTTTTCTTTTCTTTTTTTTCTTTTTATCCCTTGCTCCTTTGGCAATGGCGGCCCTCAGTTCAATGTTGGGTTCCTAAATTGGCCCTCACCTATCAAAACTTTGAGAACCCTTGCTGAATGTATTAAAACTTGCTTAATTGTTGAATTTATTGTAACACTTTAAGAATACTTTAATGAGTAAATCTCTAAAAAAAATGCTAGGTTGTTTTAACTCAATTTTGAGTCAAATATGGACAAACCCAAACGTTGGATTAAAAATGCAATTTAAAAATGTAACCCAATGGCTGGGTTTGTCCATATTTGACCCAATTGGGTAAAACCAATCCAGCATTTCTTAGAGCGTAACAATGCACAAAAGTTCCAAATATAAATATGAATGTAGTTATTTGTCATATAAAAACAAAAAAAAAGTATTAATCAAGACATTATACCCGTCTTCTAATTCCGTTCTTAGCTTTTTGTTTTCTCTCTTTATAAATGATCTTTGGCTACATAATATAGAGGCTTTTATCTTACTTAACTTAAATACCAGCAGTCATGTGCGCATTGGGATTCCATCAGCGTCTTTCTCATCTGTTAGAACCTACAAGCTGAATATAATTGGAAGCGTTGTATTTGCAGGGACAGAAAAGCTTTCCATAGCTTTAGGCTAATAGTTTTTGGATGCAGATAGCTGATAAATATTTTATTGGTCTCTATAAATGCTTTAAAAACGTATAAATTACTAAAGCCTTCTAGCCTTCTAAAGACTTCTAAATAATTCTTAAATGTATTTATTGGGGTTTCTACCTATTATTCTTTTACTCTGTTTTCTTAATTTTCTTAATACTGTATGTGTACTGCATGTGTCAGTTTGTATCTTGCATATTCGTGCTGCAATCAAATTGCCCAATAGGGATCTTAATAAAGTTTGACTTGACTTGACTTGACTTGACTTGAAAGCACGCCATCAGCGCCTTTATCATCACAACTGTCTTGACAAAGTTGACCTCTTCCTGTGATTAATAAAATGAGTTATTTGCAGCATGCTAAATAAGAGCTGGTCAATAGCTAGCTGTAAACGGACTTCCTGTATGAATCTGACCCAAGAGACAGTGAAAAGACGAAAAAAAGCGTTTCGATCAGCAGCATGGCGGATGGATGATTATTTTTTTGCAGATAACACACCTAAAAAAAATCGCCACTCTAATGGAACATTATCCATACAGTCACATTCATTATGATTTGCAATCATCTTCTGATGGTAATTTAATGGTGGATCAAATGCCCAAACCAACCATGTGCACACACACATTTTATCTTTCCTTTTCTCTTTTACACAAAAAAATGACATGAAGTCACTTAGTCTCATCCCAAAAAGTCATATAACTGACGTCTTGGGACGTCTTTTGACCATACGTCAATATCCGCCTTTTTAGGGCCCCCTTAAACGTCGTGGCGATCCCGGGCCGTCATACAACTGACGCTTTACCTTTAACGTCAGTTAGGTGACGTGTTGGGTTTAGGGTTAGGTTTAGGTCTGGGGTAGAGTTAGGATCCCATAACCTCATCTACCGCCGTTTAAGGGGGCCCTAAAAAGGCGAATATTGACGTATGGTCAAAACACGTCCCAAAACGTCAGTTATATGACGTCTTGGGATGAGACTGCGCTGCTTAGGGCATTTGCTATGTCTACACTGTTATATGCTATATAAATATACTGTAAGAAAAGAAACTTCAAAAGAGTAAGACATTTTCTTCAAGATGACAAAACTGAACAGGGCAAGTAAGGAAAGAATAAGACTTGAAGTCAAAATAATCTGCATGACTCAGAGGCTAAACCTGGAGGTGGTGAGAGAGGAATAGATCTAATATGTGTTTGATATACCTGAGGCGATGTATAAACCTCAGGGTATGCGGTGTGAAGTGGAGGATGCATCAGCGCAAATAACTCTTCAAATCTGAGCTGTGGTCCATGGCCTCGCTCTCCGAGGCCCAAGACTGTCTGTTACAGTTAATGCAAACAGTCAAGTCGGTTAAATATTCCTGTTCTAAAAAAACACAGCCCTGGCATCACAACACATCTCAAAATATAGACACAACTTCACTCAGCCTGCCCTCATCATTGGGGTATACAGACATACCCACACAAACACATTAAATATTAATGCCCACATTGGAAGGGGACAAACACACTTAATGGACAATACAGGGCACTTTGAATTATTCATATTGTATGTTCTTGCGCACAGGAATACATGCAGACAAACGATTTTTCTTCCTCTTTGTCTCTGGTTTTGTAAGTGGACTTGTTACCTGGAAAGGCAAGCACGCCCTTGGGCTCGTATAAGAAAGTTTGGTGGTGCACTTAGAAAGGTTTATCACAAAAAGATCCGTTTCAGTATGCAATATGAATGAATTTCAACACGAGTTTGAGAGTCAGAACACATGAAAGTGCTGCCAACAAGCAGCACCTCACTATGGGAGCGTTATTCTGAGGTCTGTATCGAAGGGACCCTGAGAAGACCTCCAGAAAAACAGAAGGAGAAGAAAAAGTGAGGTTCTTTAGTATTCTCTTCATGTCCACGGACCAAACCCTAGGGGAGCTGTGCAATCCCGTTGTCTAATGTAGCACATCAAATTCAAGCCATTACTGCAAGCTAAGCAGAAAGCACTGATCCCACAAGTCTGTTCGTTTCCTTTTCAATGTCAATGAGGTAGATTTAAAAATGCACGGGGAAAATGACAAAAAATGGTTTTCAAAAGCAAATGTAATGAATTTATTGAGGCTTTAACTGGTCAACACAGCGCAGTCTCATCCCAGTTCGTCATATAACTGACGTTTTGGGACGTCTTTGGACCATTCGTCAATATACGACTTTTTAGGGCCCCCTTAAACGTCGGTAGATGACGTTATGGGATCCTAACTCTACCCCAGACCTAAACCTAACCCTAAACCCAACACGTCACCTAACTGACGTTAAAGGTAAAGCGTCAGTTGTATGACGACCCGGGATCGTCATCTACCGACGTTTAAGGGGGCCCTAAAAAGTCGTATATTGACGAATGGTCAAAAGACGTCCCAAAACGTCAGTTATATGACGAATTGGGATGAGACTGTGTTAGTCAACATGGAAATCAGGGATTCAAAACAACAAATAAAGAGTCAAGTTCCAGGCCCTTAAACTTTATGAATTCGAAATTGATTTTTCCTAGATATAACTATAGCTTAAGTTAGACTAAAAGGAATAGTTCTCCTAAAAATGAAGATGTTGTCAACAATGTTGGTAATCAGACACTTGGCAGTAGCCATTTATTTCCATAGTAGGGAAAAAAAAAAATCAATGGATCTAAAATATCTTCTCTTTTGTTCAACAAAAGAAAGAAACTCAAGAGGTTTGGAAGATCTTTAGGGGGAGTAAGTGAAAACAACATTTTCATTTTTGGCTGAACTATCCCTTTATGCTTACTTCCACACTATAAAGTAAGTGAAAAACTGTATGTGAACTAAGTAGTATGCCCAAATTCATAGTATAAAAGTGTAAAACAAAGAGCAAAGTTTACTCAGCACCCTGGAACATGGCAAATAATTTCACGAGTTTGAGCAAATTTAAAATTCACTCTTATATTCATGAGATTGTGATAATAGAAAACTAATCTGATTTCTATGCTTAAAAATTGTGAGTTCGATATTTAAGACAACATATCAAGAGATATTTGATGAAAATAAAGTACTATAGGAATACAGCATCTAATCTATCATGTTTTCTAGCAAACCTTGTGTGTTGGACAGATACATCACTGTATATTACCACTGAATGTTGCTGTTAGCCTGTGTCACAGCAGCCTGCAGGCACCAAAGTCCATTATAACATAGTTCTAAACTATAAATAGTTTTGAGCTTTCCATGATTCTTTCTATCCATTTCACAACACAGGCCTCACATAAATCCCTTTCCTTTGATTCTCTCACAGGCAAATAGACAAAGTGATTCATTCAAAAGACTGTTCAATAACGGTTTTGCCTTAAATGAAGCACTGTTTGGTCTAGATGAGATTCCAGATACATCGCTTTGACTTGTTATTTGCCAGTATCGACTGTGGTATTTTCCCACGAAGGCCAGAGACACAGATCACAGGTCAACTTTGATCCTGAAAATATTTCAGGGACTTTGCACTGCATTCATCTAAGGAAAACTTACCAGAAGCCAAACCAGTTCCAATGTCATCTGCGTGTTTAGACTGTGGTTCTCAAATGGAGAATGAGCCCAAAATGGGCACCTTTACTTTTACTATTCCATGCTTGACACTTAAAGGAGAACTCCGGTGCAAAATGAACCGTTGGTCTAATAAAACAGCGGTAGTCGATCGTTCTCTGAGATTTGTTTTCATGATAATCGAATGTAAAGAGTTTTATCTCTAAAAACTGTTTAGCGTATGGGGGCATACTAAGTAAAAAGAAATAGCTATTTACTAACAAGGCTCAAAATAGCCCCACACTAACGCAGTAGCATTATGAGGGTCCATATAACACAGTCTCATCCCAAAAAGTCATATAACTGACGTCTTGGGACGTCTTTTGACCATACGTCAATATCTGCCTTTTTAGGGCCCCCTTAAAAGTCGGTAGATGGCGATCCCGGGCCGTCATACAACTGACGCTTTACCTTTAACGTCAGTTAGGTGACGGGTTAGGTTTAGGTCTGGGGTACAGTTAGGATCTCATAACATCATCTACCGACGTTTAAGGGGGCCCTAAAAAGGCGAATATTGACGTATGGTCAAAAGACGTCCCAAAACGTCAGTTATATGACGTCTTGGGATGAGACTGCGCTGGTCCATACATGGAAAACGAAGCGCTGAGAACTTTGTAAGTGTACAGACCGTTCAATAAGAAGATACGTAATAAAGACAGTTCACTTCATGTATACGCGGCGCCATCTTTGGAAAACAGTCACGACAAGTCAAACCACGAACAACGTCCTGAGTGATCTGAACTGTATGAAGTTAAGCGAACTTCTGAACTGTATCGGGATCGACTTATCGAGAATATTTTCTAAGATGGCTCCTGTCTGTATGAAAGTGAACTCAACTAGAAATCAACTAGCTAGTCACGACTGTTTCCCGAAACCCACTGTCGCAAAGTATCATTCACCAAGCTGATGGTGGAGTAATAACTACTTTTAATTAAACTGTTTGAGATCCAAATTAACGCTAAATTTTTTTATATATAAATTACAGACATGTCATCTGAGGACTATTCAGATGGTGTACTTTCAATGTGACATTACCTGAAAAATATTATAAATGAGGCACTGGCATCCGATCAACGTTCCCAGTGAACAGGGCTTTACAATCATTCCTTTTCCTGGAGGTTTAAGGTCATTGCACTAGCTAACCTATATCGGACAAAATTAAGTGACAGCGAGCGATAGCTGCTATATGGTTTATAATTGTGAATGCTAATTTATAAACTTCTCTTTCCAATCCCAAATGAGAGGATATTCAGGGTCGTTGGCATACTAGAAAGACAGGGCTTACACCGTAATTCCCCCCAAACCCCATCTCTTCATTTAGAGCAGTCACATTAAATTTGTGTCCTACTGATCTGCAGACACAATGGGGTCCGTATTAACATGCCACAGCTGGATACCTGGGTGTTCACATGATTGAGCGCTCTTTGAAAAGAACATTTTACAGATCCAAGACCACCACTGAGAGCCACCGAGCTTTAGTTTCATTAGTTTCTCAGAAAAGCTGACAGATAACCCTGAAAATGTCTGATTTAATTGGTTGTAGTGTGTTGGTGTATTTGTGTCTGATTCTTTTCGTAAACCCAAGTTCCTGTTGAGGAAAAACATTTATTAAAATAATGCTGGTTAAGCTCCATCCGCACACAGAATAGTCATATTCTGTTCCCCTCCATGTTTCTTACACAATGAGGTTATAATATTTACAAAACTAAAGCTGGAGAGTTGGTGCCAATAGCCTCGTGAGCAAGCGTGCAGACAAATAGTCCTGTTGTGCTTTGGGTGACCCGAGCTCAAATCCCAGCTCATGGACTTTACCTTGTCCTGTCTTTACCCTCTCTCTCCCACTTAGCTTCCTATCATAATAAAAGGAAAACAACACACCAAAACATATTTAAACTGATGCTGGTTAAGCCCCATCCACACCCAGAATAGAATCAGCCTTTTAAAGCCACTACATCACCATCTCTCATCATGGGGATGGATTTCAACAGCTAGCACAATGTGGGGGGGGGGGGGGGGGGGGTTTGGGGGTGTTGATTGTGATTTCCCTTTTAGCATTTTAAATAGTGTGTAATGTTGCTGTTGGTGCATTAACAGTATCTGCAAAGTTGCAGCGCTGAAAGTTCAATGTAAGCAGAGATATCGTCTTTTAAAAATTAGGAAGTTTAATGCCTACAAAAACGACTCGAATGGGACTACAACGGGTTTTAGAAGTCACTATCCCATACATTAGTATCAACCCTCCCTCTGGAATATGCAATTCTCTGGAATTTTCCATGAATTCAATGCTGGATTCAACAAGAAACTGTTACTAAAACATGAAGCAGTTCCAACTTTAAAACCAGAGGCAGCAGTTGTTGGGCCACAATCTGTAAGTAAGATTTAATCGCTTTAAATGTATTTGCATGTATAATTTCAGACGTAATGTTTTAGTTTTATCAAATGCCGGCGCTGGCTTTATAGCCACTTAGTTATGCTATTTCGTGTCTACGACAAACGCGTACAAACATTTTGGACCTGAATTTTGTATATGTACTAATGTTGTAAATGTATTTTTCATGTATATGGTGTTATTTTTTCGATTTGATCAAGAACGTAAACCAGTGCCAAAGCTGTTTGTGTATATAGTAGCCAGTTAGTTCGATGCTATTTTGTGTAAGACAAACATGTATAAAGTTAAAAAAATATAT
The DNA here is from genome assembly GCA_038021265.1 of Cyprinella venusta. Classification (NCBI taxonomy): domain Eukaryota; kingdom Metazoa; phylum Chordata; class Actinopteri; order Cypriniformes; family Leuciscidae; genus Cyprinella; species Cyprinella venusta. The sequence continues at coordinate 22,121,380 of CM075884.1, forward strand.
ATACAGGCAAATTACCATTCAGAAACGTTTTAGAGCCGTGTGTGGTGAGGTTCTGCTTGCCTCTCTTCATCGCCGCTTTCTGGGTCTGATTCTGGCTCATACTGATACTGCAGTATCCACACCATTATGTACACTGCCCTGTTTCTGAGGGAGTGGTTTCATAAACTCAGGAAGTCAACCAGTCGTTCAAATAATAGAGGAGAAAGCGGCTTACAATAAAGGGGAAATTTATGAAAAATTAAAAAAGAAAACCCACGAATACATGTTATATTGCACCCCATAAACACAATCATGCAAAGAAAAAAAGCAGTAAACCACCCCTTTAAACTAATGCTTCTCAGCTGCCTCTGATAGTCAAGTGGTCAGCAGCACACTGACATTTAGCACAAATGGGCTTTGGGGCTACCCAAGAAAAGTCCAGGCTTGTGAACTTTACTTGATCCCAGAGTGTCCTGTCATATTAAAAAAGCAAAGTAGCCAAAAAAATATTTTTAAAACTGATGCTGGTTAAGCTCAATCCACACACAAATTGGAATCAGCATTTTAAACCCCCTACATCAACATCTCTCATCATGGGGGTATGGGAAAGGATTTCGACAGCTGGATTGTTTACCATCAGATTCTGTTCCCTCCATGTTTCTTACAGAATGAGGTTCCAATATTTATCAAACTAATGCTGTGCACCTGCCTGCAGTGGTCAGTCAGTGCACTGACATTTAATGCTTTGTGGCGAGTTCAAGTACAAACCTGTGGACTATTAATGATCCCATATTCAATCATATTAAAAAGCATAGATCCCCAAAAAAATATTCTTTAAACTGATGCTGGTTAAACTATATCAACATCTCTCCTAATTGGGGTGAGGGAACGGATTTCAGCTGGATTGTTTCTGTCCCATATGGTTCTTACAAAATGAGGTTCTAATATCAAATCGAGATGGATTAGAGGAGTAGTTCACTTTTTAAAAAAAACTTTCCTGATCATTTACTCACCCCCATATCATCCGAGATGTCCACGTCTTTCTTTCTTCAGTCGAAAAGAAATTAAGGTTTTTGATGAAAACATTCCAGGATTTTCTCCACTTCCCCAAAGAACCTTTCAAGTTACTATGAATGGAAAGGTTACGTGGTTTAAAGATTCTTCATGGTACCATAAAAGCAAAAAAGACACTTTATTTTTTTAAGAGTACATGGTGCAAAAGTAGTGTTTATTGTTACTCCATGATAGACAGTCAATACATTGGAATCTATTTTGCAGTTTCTCTCAGCATTAACTGTCTGTTTAGATTTATGAACCATTAGAGATAAAACAGTGTCATCTGCTGACCAAACATTGCAATTACACTTGACAGCGTTCCTTCCTGAACTAAAAGGAGTTCACTTTTGAAAAAACTTTTGCTGATAATTTACTCACCCCAATGTCATCCAAGATGTCCATGTCATTCTTTCTTCAGTCGAAAAGAAATTAAGGTTTTTGATGAAAACATTCCAGCGTTTTTCTCCAAATAAATCACTTCAGTGGGAACCAAACACAGTTTCAGTGCGAACTGCAAACTGTTCAAAGGAGTTTAAACGATTCCAAACGATGAATAAGGGTCTTATTAAGCGAAACGATCGCTCATTTAAAAAAACAACAACAACAACAAACTTTAAGTTTTATAAGCTCAAATGGTCGCCTTGCTCTGTTCTGTGATGCACGTTCATGACTCTCCTGTTCGAACTCGTTTATCAAAATGAACGAATCTTTTCCCGAGTCAATTTGTTCGTGATAAACCAAATGACTCGGAAAAAGATTCGACAAAGTTGCGCTGCTGAGACAGATTTTTAAGAAAATAGCAACAAAAGTTGGCCACTTAAAGGGTTAGTTCACCCAGAAATGAAAATTCTGTCAGTATTTACTCACGCTCATGTTGTTCCAAACCTCTGTGTTTATTTGTTCTGCTGAACACAAAGGAAGATATTTGGAAGAATGTTTTAATCAAACAGATCTCGTTTGACTACCATAGTATGTATTTTTTCCTACTATGGTAGTCAATATTAAATCTAATTTAAATCTTTTGATCCATCGATGTTCAATTAAAATATAGGATATATAGTTATATATTTTATATAAAATCTTAAAATATATATTTTCTAGATTTGGATTAAATTAACGTTACTTTTCTGTGCCAGTGTAACAGCAAATCTTTTTTCAGTCCAGCTACATTTGAACGAATGAATGAAAACTTTATTGAACAACAACAGTCAACAGGAAGTGATCAAAAGGATAAAAACACAAAAAAGCCCAAAGGCTTGTTTCCATTGTGGTCTTTAAGATGGAAGATGAGTAACAGCATGGACTAAAAACATTGAGGACAATGAAGAAAGGGGCATAAAAAATACAAACAAATAAAACAGATAAAAACACAATAAAAAGAACGAAACAAGCAAAATTCCCAGATAGACAAGCAGACAATACAATATTCCTACTACTCCAAGGATTGTATTTTTTCTTTTTTTTTATTTAGGTTTAATAACCAATTTTTTATTGAAGATTTTCTGGAAGTTTCCTGCTGGAAGTAGCCATCAGAGAATGGTAAACTGCTCATAAAGAGATGCATGGTCAGCAACAATACTCAGGTAGGCTGTGGCATTAAAAAGATGCTCAAATTGTACTAAGAGGCCCAAAATGTGCCAATAAAATACCAGCCGTATCATTAAACCACTACCAGCCTGAACCATTGATACAAGGCAGGATGGGTCCATGCATGTTGTTTACCCCAATTCTGCCCCTACCATCTGAATGTTGCAGCAGAAATCAAGACGTATGAGAGCTACATTTCACCAATCTTCTATTGTCCAATTTCGGTGAGCCTGTGAGAATTGTGGCCTCAGGTTTCTGTCCCAAGTTAAACAATTCTGTTTGTCAAATGATATCTTATTAGCAGCTTGCTAAAGCTACTATCTTATTAGTAGCTTGCAAAATGCATCCAGGAAGAAATCGTACTGTAGGAATCGCAGTAGATGTCTCCAAAATACTCTTACATGTGCTCATTTACGCTCTCAAACACATGTTCACGCTTGTGTCCTTGACTGGGTCATTGCTAAATCTCTTTCTGAGCTGCCATGCTCAATATGCAAGTGAGAACCAACACCTGCATGTTAATCAGCTCTGGCTGATTCTTCTTCTTCACACGAGACTTCACACGGCACAGTACTGATGCTGTGGACCTCCACCACTGGCTGTCTGAACATGATGGATGAAGCCGGACTGATGTGCTGTCACATGTCCATGCCACTCCACAGATAAATGTTTCATGTAGACGAGGTTCTGACAGCTTCTGTTTATTGTTACAGCATTGTTTCAGACATTTCATTATTTGCCTCTTGTCTTTTCATCTGACACAATCTTTCTCTTGCTTGTGTTTTTGCTATTAATAGAGTTCAAGTTTTCTTCATTGGTGTTCTCATGTAAATACAAATAAAGTAATGAATAAATGCTGTTATCTCTTTCTTTGTTTCATTGTTGCTATTGTTCTTAGACTCCTGTTGGAATTTGAGCATTGAAAATATATTTACGTAAGCAAGTGAAGTGTATATGTTTTATAAGCCTGTGACCTAATTTTAAAACAGATTTAAAAAGGTTGCTTTTCGTTTTGTTTCTCAACAAATGTTTAAAAAATAATGTTTTTTGCTGAGTGCCCACCAGAGGGCAGTAGGTGAACGTCCAAAAAACTGGAATTTGCTTTATTGGACATTTTTCTCATTTCAATTATACAATTTGGCTAAACCGCTCAGTTCTTATGGATTAGTTTATGATCTTTTATACCGCTAGGAGGCGCCTTCTGCCCCATATATATCTGCGTCTCGTTTGACGTTAAAGAGTGCTATGTGCGTTGGATGTATACGCTTTGGCAAAAGCGTCATATATGACGCCTTGGGATGAGAACGGGCTCGATCTCTTTATGAACTTTTTAAAGTGCCAAAGTGGTATTTGCGTAGCTGTCGACAGAGGGAAGCTCATTCGTGCTTTTTTTCTTTTTTTTCCATTTGTGTTTTGAAGATTAATTAAAATTTTATGGGTTTGGAATCAATGACATGATGTTGAGTAATTAACTATCCCTTTAAGGATGTGTGTGTGCGTGTGTGAGAGCAAAAGTCTACAAAGAGCAGACAAGGTCATATCGGTGGCCTTAACAGATTTAAAGATTTTGAAGATTTCCTGACTGCCTCCTTTGAGTCTCTTCACATCAAGTGCGCTTGATTAGCATTAGCATTAGCAACACCAGTCATCCAAAGTCCCCCAATACAAACTATTCCTTCAGCCAGGGTCGTTTCGCTGTGGCAGCAGCTTTCTGGAAGTGCACCGACAGTCTTTGTAAACAGTTTCTGAGGCTCCGTAGATTCCCACGACACATCCACCGCTTCTGGTTCTCCGGTCAAACACCATGCATTTCTTTCCAGCTCTGCGCTGACAAGATCACAATTGTTTTTGCCCTCCCCGGAGCACTTCAAGGATAAATGTGTCTGTTGGTGACCTAGTAAAACTAACAGCCGGCCAGGCTTGGGCTCATTGTGTCAGAGTGGCAGAAAGGGGCCCACAGCTACTGCTGGTCTCTCTTTTCACATTCATTAAATGTAGTAGTTATTTTCATTGTACACCTCTAGAGAGTTTTTCTTTGTCTTCAGCTGTAATAGACAGCTGGTTCCAAATAGACTGTCTGAAATGTGTGTTGCAGCATATAAAAATTCAGTTAGAGACTAAATTTTCATGTCATGTTCAGTCCGAAGCTCAGAAAAGCAGAGCCAGTGGAGGATGGAAAGAGGTGAGTGATGTGTGTCAGGGTGGGATCGGAGAAAGGAGAGAAGCCAGACCAATCTAAAAATGGAAGGCAGAGGATTAGAGTTCTTTTATTTTATGCTTTTATGGAATTCAAACATTATAACAAAAAATGTTTATTTGGAATCTTGCTTTTGGCCAAGTGAAGCTCTAAATATGTTCTCTAAAACATATAGTCTGTTTGGTATAATTCAATTCTTAAAGAGGTATAATACTGATAAAATGTTATGATAAAGAATATCTTTGAAAATCAAAATAGAGAGACAGAAATCATCCATTTACATGAATTTGGTCAGTCCAATCAAAGTTGCACCTTTCTCGGATTATTTGCATAAACCTTTATCATGTGGAACACAGGGGTAATTAAAAAGTCACTGGTGCTAATTTCCATATAATGAAAATGCATTACAGACTGCATTACTGAATAACTAACTTACTGTAGATAAATTAATTCATTACCATTTGATTAAAATATTTTGCAATTTGGTAAAGACTAAATGTTTTTTGTTGTTATTAATTTATTTACCTACAAAAAGTTCATATGAAGGAATACTCCATATAGAGTTTCCCAGGCGTTTTACCTGTATTTTGAATCATGCATTGTGTTTAGGATTATGTCTGTAAATAGGCTTTATGCCGAACATCTCATTGCATCCGCTTTGACAAAGAAAGTTTTAACGCCAGTACGAACTGATGGCGATATCTATGGACTTTTAATGTAATCAGCTAGCATAAGTAGTTCTTTTTATTGTTGCAGTTTTATTCAATTTAAATATCTAAATGTTAGTGAGAAGAATAAAAAACTAAAAGCTTTTAGATGTCAATCTGCACATGTGATGGACATTAATTATGCTAAACTTTGTTAATTCTTTGCATCTTGAGTAAAACTGCTATATTTAACAATGCACATAAATTCCTGAGCCGGAAGTGATGCAACCTGTTTTACAGAATACAGAAGTTTGATGTGCTCATCCCCCATTTTTAGTCATGATGACAACTCTCTTTGTGTTTGGTAATGGATATGAAAACGAATATATGTTTGATATTTGCGGAATTGATCTGCTACGCTGCTGCTGTTGTTACAATATTGCATATATTACCCGTAGAAGATCTATACAGGTGGAGCTGGGGAAGGTGGAGGGTTTCTGAAAGCGTGCTGAATCTGCTACAGCAAATGCTGACCAAGTATTTGAAGGTTGAGCAACTGATACATCAGGAACCAATCAGCTGTGTCCTATAGACTCTACATGTCAGGTTTTTTTGTCAGGCCGATTGAGTTAAGGAACTATCACCCTGCACCATCTGTTTCATCATGACAGAACTTTGTATTTAACGGATAATGTCCAGGCGGAAAATTACCTGCACTATTTCCTTTTTTTCCTTTTGATTTTTTTATGCTGCTCACACAAAGCGAGCAAAGACCAAAAATGTGTTGTCATTTCATATTAAAAACAAAAATCGATAAATATATAGGCAACCATTGTTATGCACTTACAATATTAAAGATTAAGTTCCATCACTTTAGCCTCAGATGTTAATATGCATCCCTTTGGACGCAGTGCGTTTGCTTTGATCTTGGACATATCATGAATACTTTCCGGCGTTCTGCATTTAGAAATCTGAAGCTGGTGTAAATTTTGCCATCATCATCAGGTTCATATCCCCAAGAAGTTACAAGAACACCCTCGATTGCCAGCAATTATGAGAACTCTGAGCATGTAGCTCTACCAACTAAAACTGATATCATTTAAAATTCTCCTTCTTCCACATATGTGGAATATTTCATCCGCTGAGCGTGTAGTTTTTGCACAAAGAACTCTAGGCTCAAGTTAATTTAACCTTCCTCTTCCCCCGGGTGCGTCCCTCCGAGGCTCGGCTCTCTTTCTCTCCGACGTCTCGTAGTTTTGTGCGGGTGGAGGCTTGAGATGTGACTGTAGGGCTTTAGATGCTGTAGGAGGTTAATCTAATATCACATGAGCGAAATCTCAGAGGAAATGGCGTTATGTTTACACCCCGAGGCACACAACTCACGTAAAATAAGTCCCAGATTACAGCTGATGGTGCTCATCATCTTTGTCGGTGGAGTAATCGTAACATTCATCATCGGCATCATCATCGTCATCAAGGTTTGCTCCATCAATCAAATCCCCTTGGCCAACAGTAGAGGTTAGCGTTTGAACCACAGATCAATGGCGGCCTCTTGTGGCTGACGGATCCATACAGCTTTACTTTCTTTCTCGTTCTTGGTGTGTGTTCTTTTTTTCATAGGCAGCTTCTGCAATGTAACATGAACCCTTGAGAATCCTACGGTGGAGCTGCTGTTTTAGAGTATATGCACGTGTGCCCTTGCATTTGAGGTTCAAGACCTGACAAGATGGTTCAGTACATCTAGGTTACAAAAGACAGTTTTAGTAGAAGGAGATGGACATCTTGTTGTGTTTCTTTACAAAGTGACATCGGCAGCATAATACAGTGTTTTGAGCCGTTCAAAGTCAAACGGGGGAACATTTTGAGAAAGTTGTCACCTGTACACAAATAGCGCAAAGGAAAAATGTTTCCATTTTAAGTACATCGTTGTCGTATAAACGTATCCTAAGTCAAGTCAAACTTATTTCACAATGCACATTGTTTCAAAGCGGCTTTACAGCAAATCATGATGTTATGTTTATAATATCTTAATATCTCCATGTCTTCTAGCATTTAGCCGATTAAAGCTAAATGCTAGAAGTTCTAGATGTCAATCTGCACATGTGATGGACATTGGCTATGCTTATCTTTGTTCATTCTTTGTATCTTGAGTAAAACAGCTATATTAACAAAGCGCATACTAAATTCCTGAACCGGAAGTGATGCAATCTGTTTTACAGAATACAGAAGTTTGATGTGCACATCCCCCATTTTTGTCATGACAACTCTCTGAGTGTTTGGCATGGTAATGAATATGAAAATGTATATATATTTGGTCTTGGCGGAATTGAACCGTCATACAACTGGCGCTTTACCTTTAACGTCGGTTAGGTGATGGGGTAGGTTTAGGGTAGGTTTAGGTCTGAGGTATAGGGTTAGGATCCGATAACGTCATCTAACCGACGTTATACCCTAAAAAGGCGGATGTTGACGTATGGTCAAAAGACGTCCCAAGACGTCAGTTATATGATGTTGGATTATTAGGAACACCTGTTCAATTTCTCATTAATGCAATTACCTAATCAACCAATCACATGGTCAAGACAATCTCCTGAACTCCAAACTGAATGTCAGAATGGGAAAGAAAGGTGATTTAAGCAGATTTGAGCATTGCATGGTTGTTGGTGCCAGACGAGCCAGTCTGAGTATTTCACACTCTGTTCAGTTACTGGGATTTTCACGCACAACCATTTCTAGGGTTTACAAAGAATGGTGTGAATAGGGAAAAACATCCAGTGTGTGTCAGTCCTGTGGACGAAAATGCCTTGTTGATGCTCAGAATAGAATGGGCCAACTGATTCAAGCGGATAGAAGAGCAACTTTGACTGAAATAACCACTCGTTACAACCGAGGTATGCAGCAAAGCGTTTGTGAAGCCACAACACGAACAACCTTGAGGCGGATGGGCTACATCAGCAGAAGACCCCACCGGGTACCACTCATCTCCACGACAAATAGGAAAAAGAGGCTGAAATTAGCAAGAGCTCAACAAAATTGGACAATTGAAGACTGGAAAAATGTTGCCTGGTCTGATGAGTCTCGATTTCTGTTGAGACATTCAGATGGTAGAGTCAGAATTTGGTGTAAACACAATGAGAACATGAATCCATCCACCATCAAAGACTTAGTTTGATTACTGTTTTTAACATATTTTACCATGTAAAACTGCACAATATATTTATAACATACCCTCCCAAATTAAACCATTCTCCAAATTCCATTTGTATCCAATTACCACCCGATACTATCATGGTATGTTTTTGTGAGAGATGGTGCAATTTTGCAAATGACTGCTGTAAGCGGTAAACATGCATATTCCTTTATTCTGAGCATATGTAAGTCTACAATGTCTCAAGGAAGACCCCCAGGTTAAACAGAAGGACGTACACATGGCCCATTTTGATTGGTTAAATCCTCGTGAGACACCGTTGCCAACCTTCTCCTGTTCTTGCTTTAAACACTCCTGATATACAGCTGGCCTGTTAAACGATTCCCTAGCTGCCTTCAATTTAGGGAACAGCAAAACATGACAGAATCCAAAGCGGCATATTCGAGTTTCTGACTCAGTGATGCAAACCGTGACAGCTCTTCTCAGTTGATAAAGCGAGGTTTATTTAATTAGGACAGATAACTGTTAGCTTATGACATGGATACGTACACAAAATGATATTGACATATTTAAAACTCACAAGTGCTAAGAGGATAAATTAAACAAACAAAAAAGTAAGAAAAAACGGGAACAAATTGCTTTTGAATGCTACATGCTGTGGGCATACAAGACAAACAGGATAATGGTGGAAAAAATGAGAATATGGAAATCAAATATAAACTCCTGTCTCAATATTAAAATCCTCCAGATATTTTGCTACATTTTAATGGATATGTGATATATGAGGGAAGGTATGGCAGCAAAGTCATTAAAAAAAGAAAGAAAGCAAAGAAATCAGAGTAGAAAATCAATTTCTTTTTTTTCCTCAAAGGAAAGTGGTATTGCAAAATGAATGCATTATAGTAGCTGCCGAAGAAAAAAAAGAACATTTTTGTAATCTTTTCCATTTGATCTGATGGGGCGTGGGGGTTTATTTCAGAATAGACACACAAACCGAGTCATTTATATTGAACACAATGTGAAAATCACACTAAAATGAAGCTGTAGCTGGAGATGAAAGAATGCACTCATGCAAAATGTAAATAACATAGTTATTATAAACACCAAACCAGTGCAACCACGGAGACTGTAATCGAATTTTTTACTCTTAACAGATCACCGGAACTGCACTATCCAGATGGAAGCAGGGAAAACCCCTTTCTCTGCAGTTTAAATCTCACTTCCATATTCATCAGACAGGACGTGAGCTAAAACAAAAGCCCATCCTCTTTCCGTCTGTATGACAAGAATGAAAGAATGTATGAAAGAATGAGGAATGAACTTTTTTTGCAGAAGTATAAGCCACACAACTTTGAAAGTGAGTGGTTTAGCTGATCAGAGCTGATCCTATTTTTACATTCAGAATTATGATTTTTTTGTCTGAAAAGGGGTAAAAGATAATTTACATTAAACAAAGAGAGAATACAGAAATATTTTAAATAAAATATAATATTCACCCTGGAGATTAACCAAGTTACACCTTCTTTCCATGCCCACTTTCACACTGTGTCCTAACCAAATGAAGTCTCCGAGATTCATTTTATTTGTCTCTGTGTAATGAGACAACACCCAATGAGAACATATTTCATGTTTAAACCTGAAATGTCATTTTTATGTTAAAACTTGTTAGTATGACGGTTACATGTCGAGTGCCCTAAAAAATTAAACACTGCAGCTCTGAGGTGTTTTCAAAATATTGATCTGTTTGTTTGAACATCCTAACCTGCCCGGCAACAGCAACACTGGTTCAGCCAATGGGGATCGTTTTGGGGCGGGGCTTTCGATTTTGTTTTGGGAAACCTGTTTAAAAACAGTCAAATTCAGTCTAGTGACGCAGAAATTACACACTTCACCTTTAATATTCAGCTAGTTTTGCTTCATCATGGTTAGGACACAGTTTCACGGGCTGTTCACATAAAACACGCTTTTGCTTTAGCGGTTGCGTCTAACACCTTTTGCAGTGTCTCACACATGATACGGTGTTATAAAAACAGCACTCAAGGTAAAATTTTGGAGCCTGTGTTTTTTTGCCCATTCCATTCTGACATTTTTAAAGGCAAAAAATGCATTCTGTGTGTATGGCCCCTTGCACTGCAAATGATTTGAATGTATACATACATGCTACATAAGAACCTTATGATTTATACATTTCCCTACACACCTTTACCAACTAGATACATTGGTGAAATATTTTGTCAAAGTCAAATTTCCTTGACAATCACTGCTTGGTTACTCTTGAGGCATTGCTTTCTAAAAGGTGCAGAGGAATTTGACACAAACTGTATTTGAAAATCGCTTGTGTGAATAGAAATGCTATTTAATTAAACAATCAAGGCCTCTTCCTAAACTCGAATAGGTCCACAGAGTCTGACTGTAATGGACTTTTCTCAGCTTCTCCTAACCAGAGGGTAAGTGAGACTTCAGGAGTGGATGGACTAGTTCCGCTCCAGCAGTGGCAGTTATACGCTGGTTCATCCACGAGCAGCTTCATATGGTGCGGCAACAGGGACAAGCTCAGCTCACACCCTGTTGTCTTACATCGCTAGATCTTTAGCAGCTAAAGTAAATTGATCTTACATCTTTGTGAGTCCTAAAAACTCGCTTTAACATATTCCGACACAGTCCTGCACCACCCGATAAAGGGTGCATCAATATAGTACACTATTAGATAGCGAATGTTTAATCTGTACCATTACACACTCAAGAGAGCCGTGTTGATAGACTAGATAAAGTCGATCCTGACATGGATCCTTAGTTAGAGTATTGACTAGAATGAAAATGAGACTGTGAGGGAAAAAAGTACAGTTTGTATGTTATACTCTTGCATACTAAGGGCTGTTTAGCCAACAAAATACTGAAATGTCTTTCCGAAAAATGAAAAATTCCAGTAAACAACAACAAAAAAAAAAACTCTTAAATTAGATATACTCGAGCACTTTACGCTCATCCTTCACAGCCTCTTTTTCATTCACGCCATTAACTGTTCACTCTGAATGAAGTCTGTAGACACAGTATCAGAGTTGTGCTCCATTTGGAATTGAATTGAGAAAGCTTTCTGAATTTTAATAGAATATAGTAAGAATTAAATACAACTTCTCACCAGCTCAGAGGATACTACTTCTGTTTTGTCTGGTCAATATATAATTGGGTTTTCTGTATGCAGAATTGTATTAGATTGCACATTTAAGTTGTTCATTTATTTATGTATTTTTTTTTGTTTATTTGTTTGTTGTTTTTTTGTCTCCCAGTGTTTTGTAATGTACCGTATTTTTCGCACTATAAGGCGCACCGGATTATAAGGCGCACCTTCAATGAATGACCTATTTTATAACATTTTTCATATATAGGGCGCACCGGATTATAAGGCGCATAAGATACTGCACTCTTAGAAGAAAAGGTTCTATATAGGACCTTAAAAGGTTCTAAAGCGCTACGTATTTGGAACCCCTAAAATGCAATGAGTGTGAATGATCACAAAATTCAAGATATGGGGGTTAAAAATGTAATTAATCAATATCACACGAAGAGTGCCATTTCAGTTTTTATCCTTCAAAAATCAGCATGATTAAAATGTGATATTAAGTTACTACAAGAGTTTAATAAACAATAATTTAATTACAACTACAAAATGGTACAGAATAATGTAATATATGAATGAATAATAGCCTTTAAAGAACCTTTGTGCCAAAAGTGTTCTTTTTTGTCATTATTGAACCTTTTTTTAGCATAAAATGTCCTTTGGAGTTGAGTAAAGAACCCTATGCTACATATGAAGAGTTTGGTTCCGAAAAAACGCTATACATCCATTTTGATGAATTTGAGTAAAACTGTGTTTTCTTTAGCAAGAAAATGGGAAGACCAAAAGCGCGATTCAATTAACCAATTGATCCATATATAAGACGCACCGGATTATAAGGCGCACTGTCGTTTTTAAAAAAAATTAAAGACTTTTAAGTGCGCCTTATAGTGTGGAAAATACGGTATCTTAAAATGCATAAATAAATCATTAAAAAAAACGTAAGTTTAATAATGAAGAGCTTTGAATGTCGGCTTGACAGCATTGTCTGAAAGTAATTTGTGAATTTCTTTGAATTGCAATTTAGTCAATTCATCTTCCTGTTATTCTAAGCAAAATCCAAACTTATGAATTGAAAGGATGCCCATCCTGAATTTTTGCTCAACCTTGTGTTTTATATGTATTCTATCCCTGACACAGAGACAGAGAGCGCTAAATCTACACCAGTGACTTTAATGGACATCTGATGGGGAAAAGACATTAGGAAAAGCTCGTGTCTCAGTATCTTCCTGTGAATGAGAAATCAACCCTCCCAGTGGAACACACTGGGGACTTGTGGTATATCACTAGATGAGATTCTCTCTGGGGCGGAAGTTACAGAAGACGGATTCGATTTCTTTGGTCGTTGGGGTGTCCAAAGATCTACAGCTCACAAGGTGCTTGTAATCTACCATGCAAGAAAGATAACATTGCAGGGGCGATGAGGAGGGGAAAGTGATACACCTGGGCCATGGATTACAGTCCGTTGTGTTCAGAGTCTTGGCCTGCGTGCCTATCATGCCAGCTTGAATGAACTTCTGTTCCCAGCTGCCACCTGTCCGTTTCATCTGCAGACGCACATACACGCCTGGCTTGGACACAACTGGCGGGTCGCCCGCGTTCTCCACCAGAACACAGCCAAGTCCAGCTCTCAATCTATTTACAGACGTATAAACACACACTTACACTACATGTACACAGACTTTACACATACACAATACCCTCGAAAATGGAATTTACCATTGGAATTGCTCTTTCGAGGCATTTTGCACCAATCAAACCAAAACAAAAAAATTGGGGAAGCCCAACCGAAGTAAAACTTCCAGTCTTTACATTCAAGAAAGGGCGATTTGGGTCAGACAACTCCGCGACCCGAACTAGGTGAGATTCCATCACGATATCCGCTTCGGTTTGGTCGTTGGCACGTTCTTTGTGCTCACCAAACAGTAAGACACGGAGCAGAATCAAAGAGGAACTTTTTAATGAGGAATACTCAACATCTGTTGGTTTGACGGGAGATCTCAAGAGGTCCATCCAATGGAGTGAGAGACAGAAATAAACAAAAACATAAAAAAAACACCCCGAATCGACAAAGTAGACGCGGGTGGCCGAGTTCAAAATGCCATCATGCAGTAAAGTAGCTTAAAGAGTCTCTTTCTCCACACATGCAAAAAAAAGTGGAGAAGTTATTTACATTCACGCCGGCAAACTTTATTTTCCTCTCTCCTTTTTTTTTTTGATTCATGCTACAAAATGCCAAAAAACCTGATATCAAAATGTCAAAAATCTTAAGTGTAAAAAACTCTTTGTACTTGTTTCATACATAAGAAACGAACTTTAAAGATAAAACGTCCATATGAAGTATGTGAGCATGTGTGCACGTGTTTTGTGTGTCAATCTCCGCGTGAGCGCGACTGTACATGGCAGTGACGAGCATCATAGTTAAAGTGTGGGAGCGCTCCTGCGAGTCCTCATTCTGTATTCTTTTTCTTTGTGTTTTCTTCACTCCAGAGAGGCTGAAACAGCGTGAGCGCCGTAGCGCCCGTGGCTGGAGGGGCATCGGATCAGTGGCGGCCTTTGAAGGGCGCTGGTGCCGGGCTTAGCGGGGCAGTGTGGCGCTGAGAGATGCTTTGATAAGCTGAAGAGGAGAGACAGGCAGAGAAAGTGAGATGGATTAGCTGAGAGACCTGCAGGGCCGTCACTTCTGAGCGAAAAAGGCGATGGTCACTCCCGCCAAGCCCAGCGCCGCTAATCCAAGCACTTTCGTTAGGTACGACAATGGATGGAACACAGAGTCTCTCTGCTGACCGTACAACTCCACAAAGGCATTCTGAAAGAAAAAGAAAGCAGAACATTAGGAACAGACATAGGGCTGAAATGATTATAAACGTGCTAAATTAAAAGTCCCATTCTCCACTGCTCCACTGCAAAAAACCTTGACAATAAATGCCAACTAATAGACTGTAAAGATTGGAAACACTTGACTTTGGAATATTTGACTCTGATTGGTCAATTGCAGCATTTTGCAGTCTAATATTTTTATGGAATGACCTCAAAACTGTATTTTTACTATGATAATTAAAAAAGAGGATTCATCTGAAATAGATTTTTTTTGTAACAATGTAAACGGTCATATATATTTTATTAAATATATTTATTAACTTTTTACCAACATATATCACACACACACACAGAACAAAAATACAAAATACAGTATAGACACATATTGATGTCTTTCGCATCATTACAACTTAGCATATCTCAATTTATACAGGACTCACATCCTCAAGATTAATGAACTAAAAAATAATAATAATAATAAAATAAAAAAAATAAAAAACATATACAAACTATTAAGGCCTCTTACTGACCCCAAACTTTTTAAATATATGCCTACAGTAAGATTTAAAATATTGAAAATAAAATATACAAATAAAACCTAGATGTTTTATGCCTGTGTATATATTCAAATAAAATTACTGGGTAATCACTGGATTATCAGTTAGCAAATTAATCATTAGTTCCAGCCCTAATTCTGCCAAAAGACAATGCGGCAACAAATCTAAAGCACACACATTCAGTGTCTGATAGACGGTCTGTAATGTGTAACGTGTCTAATTGCCATGTATAGGGAAATGATGCGTTTTCGCATGGGGGTTTGAAACGAGCGCAACCCTCCTCCTTAACAGACACTCCACATCTGTGCAGCCAAATTCCTTCGGGACACCGTCCAGCCCAGAGAGAGAAACCCGTTGAAAGATAGAGAGAAAGAGGGGGCAGGCACAAAGAAGACAGCTCAAATCCATAACATTGAGCCCGACTCCCTGTGAGCCCACTCACAGAGGAAGAGAAGGAGGAAATAAAGGAAGAAGAGCGTATGAGACGGGGTCTGTGTGCCAGGGCTTCCACTGTCTCATCACTCCTACGCACAACGGCGTTTCCTTCTCCAGCCAGACTCGCTGCAGACTAACTAAAGCGTCTTTCACGCATTTGGAGAGCTGAAATCCTACACTCAAAACATAAATACTTATCTGCATTTGGCACAAGGAAATGACAGAGTTCATCCCCCTCCTGTTTATAAGGAAATAATTAGGTTCTTTCCCCCAGAGCGGGCGGTGTAAATGAACAGCGGAGACAAAACGAGGGACAGCCCCTTTCGAAATAAACTTCCAGGAGAATTCAAAGCCGTAGGTCATGAATGCGACAAAACATTGCTGATGCAATCGAATGATACCATCGATTTCTCTCGATCTTCAGGCTGTTGGCGACGCTGCGTGAGCTATTGGCCCCCTGCGTAAACAAGAAGGTGTCTGTGAACGTGTGAATCTGTGTTTGCATTTACGTGTCCGTAGGTGTGAGTGTGTCTCTGTTGGGGTTTTTGGGTTTAATCACAAGACCCCCAACAGCATCCACCCATGCACTCCTGTTTGAAACACTCTGCGTGTGTTTGAGAGGAATGTGAGCAAGAAAATGTGTGCTAAAACTACAGCTGGGAACAGAGTTTAGTTAATAACAAAAATAACTAAAACTGCGCTACTGTTCACTTAACCTAATAAATCCTACTGAAACATAATGTGTGGTCGCTTACGAGCCAGACCAAAGTAGTCTGATTCCCAAACAGATGTCTCTCATGAGATGGTCATGTTTAGGGTGACCATATTTTGAATTGATTACCAAAAACCAGGACACTCAGCCCAGCAAACACATGGGCCAACTCAAATGATACTCGAAGTTTACTCAAAGATACCTTATAAATAACCTTATTAAGGAATTTCAATACATTAGGTTATGCCTCCTATGTATGGATAGAAAATGGTTATATTGTTATATGAAAACAGGACATGTCCTGGGAAAACAGGACAGTTGGTCACCCTAGTCATGTTAGTGAATTACCTATAGCTAGTCCTGCTATAGTCTGTTACCCGAATGAAAGGCTCTTAGCCGGTTCTTTTTAGTTAATCAAGTTTTGCTACATATCTGGTCCATCGAAGTCTGAAATAACTTGGCAACAGACTGCTGAGTGCAATCAATACAATAAGAAATGCATGGCTATTTCCTAATATTTCTCCTCCAAAAATCACTAATGAAACTGTTAAGAATCCGGAATCGCTAAGAGGAATCGGATCCAGAATCGTAAAAATTCCTTTTGATTTCCATCCTCGGCTGAAACATGAGTGTGTATATCTCTTCTCATCCTTGATCTCCAGATCCCCATGCAGTGCACAGTTCCCTACTCAATAAGTAAAGCTGTGGTTTTATTGCGGCTGACAGCGGTGCACGATCATCCTGCAGGCGCTGCTTGGGTCCGGGCTGGCCCAGCGAGGGGGCCGCCCTATGCCCAACTGTTTGAATTACATTATTCTGTGTTTCACGGGCAAGAGAACTACAGTTGAAAAAAAGAGAGCCTATTGTGAATTACCAGCACATGCTGAGACACAGAGCACTGAATCCAGAAACGTCAGATAAAACTAACCGTGACTTGGCAGGTGCACAGGGATAGAGAAAGACATGGTGAGCAGCTTTCTCTCAGGCATTTCAATTTAAAATATGCTGATGAAAGACAAAGCACTGACTGTGAAAAAGTCCATTGATTTGAGATATGAAACAAAACGTCTTAAAAGCTACAATATGTAAGACTTTTGTTCTAAAATATCTAGGGGTGCACGATATATCGAATCAATATCGGTGATGCGTGTTCCAGTCGTCATATCTCGCCACAACATGACATGTAGCCTGTAACGTTCTCATTTTTAGCGTTTTTGGAAGGAGTACATTTTACATATGTGGTTTCAACAACGAGATGCATTTACATTTGGCCAGTTTCGTCTGGAATGCGGCCCAGACCTCCTCCTGAAGGGGTTTGAGCGATTAGATTCAAATACGTCACGAATGCGTTTCAGAGGGCATTTACACCTGGTCTTTTCACGATCAGATGGCTATCCGGTCAAAGAAAACGCATAAAGTGGTTAGGTGTGTTCTGTAGACTTGCTATTTATTTATTTATTTATTTATTTAATCATGCTGTACCAGTCCAATATGATTGTCAGTTGAAATAAACCTTATGTTGTAAGAAAACTTGTTTTATTTATTAATCTTTTTTGATGCATTTTCCCATAACTTTTGTAGTTTTACATCCGTTTAAAAATATCAAAATTAATATCGATATTGATTCATCGATTCATTATCAATATCGCAGTATCACCTTTTTTGTCAATATCGTGAACCCCTAAAAATATCCAAAAATCACTTGCACAGTGAGATATATTTCCTGTAGTTGTGTACTTACAATATCCAAAAAGTTCCCAAAGATTTTAAATTCCAATTTTAAATAATGGCTCATCCATGTTCACTTGTCGCCTGTCAATGACGTAATATCCGCGTTATCCCCGTTTCCGAATAGTAACCATGGCGACAGACGTGGACAGCTGCGTTACGTCTAGCGGAAGGCTCACGCTGTTGTTTCGTTCAAACATTATGAACCATGGCTAGCAGAGAAATAAAACGAAGATAAATAGCAGCGTGGTGTTTTCGAGATGCTGAGAGGTGTGTACATCCTATCCTATCCTACAACAAGCAATCTGAGCAAATAACAAATTGCATTCTAAATGATCAATCTACTATGATCTATTGGCTGGTGGAGAAGTGACTTTTTCTTTTTTTCCTTGCTGCACTGATGTCACGGTTTATTCCCCTTTGTAGCGAGTGTATTTATATTTGTATAAGTATATTTAACCATGACACAAAAACCAGGCTCAACATTTGTTTGCACCACTAACAATGGCTGCCAGCCTTATTATCAGGAGGAAAACTCCTCACTATCTCTTAAGACATTTCCGCTGCTCTCGTTCTCTCTCTCTCACTGTATTTATCTATCCATCGTATCCGTCTCTCGCTTTTTTTCTGTTTCTGTCTGTCTGTCTGTCTGTCTGTGCAGGCTATAAGAACACCTGGCACAGAGCAACGATGAGAGGAAAGGAGGGAGGGTGGGAGGAATGGAGGTGACAGATATGACTAAAAGAGGGCTATAACAATAGCACAAAATGGGCTCACAATACATCCTAATAGGAGCCACAGGAATTAGTGCCAGTGGAGATGTCAAACCCGGGCAGCCTGCTCAGGATGAGATGTCATCTTGGGGCATGTCTGGCTTCTGCCGATGTGATGAGGGCATAAATGAAAGCCCTGGCTGTCCCATCAGCGGCAGAGGTGACAGGACCAGCCTGGGAGGTGTTGACGGCCACGTGTACACATCCCTGTTTGCTCTCGTTTTTTTCTCCCACATTGGTAAACATCCTCATTAGTGGAGCTTCCGCCCTGTGTTTGAACAGACTCTTTCTGTTTGCCTAAGGCCTTTGTAAATGGCCTCCAAAAAGCAGCCCCTTATACACACCGGTACTGGCAGGCGCGAGCAGATACAAGGTGATTATCGCTGTTGTATTCTAACTGGGTAATCATGCGATCAAAGTGCAGCAAATGCACAAACGATGTCCAACGGCTCACAGCTACGAATGGCTGTGAAGTGAAGTTTTTTCTCCGAGTCCGCCTCTTCCTCCATCTCTATTTCTGTCCTTCCTGTGGAGTGTCGGTCAGACGCAACAGTGTCTTGGCACTCTGTTTAAACCAAAGCACCTTTGTGGCCCCTAATGCCCATGGACAGGAACTAAGCATTGGGTGCCAAACTCTAACAGAAGCCTGCAGGACTTCCTGTGGTGGAGGAGGTTTGGAGTGGTGTGTTGCAATAGTAGGATGGAAATGAAAGTCGGTTAAAGGACAACTCCAGAGCAAAATGAACCTTTGGTCTAATTACACATTGCTACCTAGTCAACCGTTATCTGAGATATATTTTCATGATTGCCGAATGTAAATAGTTTTATCTCTAAAAACAGTTTAGCCTATAATGCTAGTATAATGCTAGTATATTGGGCATAGAGTAATGACTAATAAAAATCGCTTGTTATTACCACTAACAAGGCTCAAAATAGCCCCATACTCACACGACAGCATAATAAAGGTCTCTACATTCAAACCGAAGCATTGAGAACTTTGTCAGTATCCATACAGTTTAATAAAAAGACATTTTATACACAGAGTGAACATCGCGAATACCGGAAGAAGCCATCTTGGAAAAATAGTCTCTACCAGTCAATCTACGAACGCCGATCCAAGTGCGCTGAACTGTGCAGAATATCATATGGTCCGTTGTTTTCGGAAGAAACACAAACTCGAACCGTTTTCTTCTCTTCAATATGTACACGCAGCCTACTGTTCGCGCTCACCTTATCACCTTATTCACATTTCACCGGTGCACATGGATCGGCGTTCGTGGATCGACTGGTAGAGACTATTTTTCCAAGATGGCTTCTTCCGGTATTCGCGATGTTCACTCTGTGTATAAAATGTCTTTTTATTAAACTGTATGGATACTGACAATGTTCTCAATGCTTCGGTTTGAATGTAGAGACCTTTATTATGCTGTCGTGTGAGTATGGGGCTATTTTGAGCCTTGTTAGTGGTAATAACAAGCGATTTTTATTAGTCATTACTCTATGCCCAATATACTAGCATTATACTAGCATTATAGGCTAAACTGTTTTTAGAGATAAAACTATTTACATTCGGCAATCATGAAAATATATCTCAGATAACGGTTGACTAGGTAGCAATGTGTAATTAGACCAAAGGTTCATTTTGCTCCGGAGTTGTCCTTTAATGAGATCAAATTCAAATGTGAAAAACATGGACAGAGAGGCCTGGCAGGAATCGACAGTGCGAGCGTTTCACTCAGATTTGCGACTAAAAAGATGTTCGCAACTGTAAAGATGTGTATGACTACGAACTGTAAAACTGTAAAAAAAAAAAAAAAAAAAAGTCCACACGGGCCATAATTTTTTCATAAAAAGTCTTAAATATCTCAAATGGTATAATAAAAATTATAGTTATCAATTTAGGATGTCTTAATTTTAGGGATGAAGAAACAATAAATAGTAATACAGCCTTTACTTTCGAAAGTCTATGATTAAAATTAAATAAATATGAGTGCTGCATGTTTCAATGGAACAATGCAAAACGCGCATTCTAGCAGTCCACTCATATCCCTTTATTAAGGAAAAATGCATTATTTGATCAATTTTCATTGCACTCCTAAGGTTTTTTAATGTGCTCCTAAGCGTATCAAGTTTACAACATGGCATCATGACTTTTGCGTAAACATACACGCCACTTTCAAGTCAAGTGACATGTTATCAGTACACATTTTGAGCTATCCGCGTGTCTACGCCATTAAATGTCCGAGTGATTCCGCTTGTATGTACACGCCGCTAAATGTCCGAGCCAAACAAAGTAAAATCTACATCTGGGGAGCGATATTTTTTTCCTAGGATGGTAGGGGAAGACTCATAAATGGTATTATCCATTCCCCAGTGACGGGTAGGTTTAGGAACGGGGTTGGTAAGTCATATATTTATATATACAGTAATGTAATGTTAAGTCAACGGCGTTCATAAACACACTGAAACGCGATTATGCTTGTTGATAGCACGCCAAAAATGGAAATACGAATTGGCGCGTCATAAATACGCCATTTCATGAGATCAGTCTGCAATTTAGGAGCACATGTGTTCCTTGTGGAAAAAAGGAAGTGTCAAGAAGACTTCCTAGCTGAATGCATGAATGGAGGTTTGCAGACTGGCAGCATTTACAGCCATGTAAGGCAATCACCAGTTGCTCAGGACTAAGTTCCGCGTCAAGTGCGCCAATGTCATCACATCCTCAGATTGAGCATGATTCCAAGAGATGAGCTAATGCAGAAACAGCTGACCCTCTTCACCTTGAAGGAGGAAGTGATAGAGTTACATTACTTCTTCTTTAAAGAAAGCATGCATGCATATAAGTTATTCCGCCAAGTGTCTTATCGCTAAGGAACTTTGCTATGACTTCGGTGATCACAATCAACACCGATCTCATGAATTTTAAAACGGAGCTTCTTCAGTTAGCAAAGCGCCGATGGTTCCTTCCTCATACATCATTCATTGACACAAGTGTCTGCGGCTGTCATGCTGGTAATGCCATAAACCACAGGACAAATGAGATCATAAGAGGGATACCTCCAGCAACTTTCCATGATGGACAGCCGAATGACAACTGAAATTAAGACATAACAGACATAAGGAGTATGTCTATTATTATGTACTGTATATAGTTCAGTAATAAAGTAATAAACTCTTGTGGATTTTAAGCAGATATTAAACTTTAGCAGGGGTCAAATAGGAGTTTTGTGGCTTTTAGCTTTGATAAAAAATATCTTTAAAATTAAAAATATATATATTTTCTTTAATATACACAACCATTCGAAAGTTTGGTGTCGGTAGGATTTATTGCTGCTTTTGAAAGACATAACTTATGCTCACCAAGGCAACATCTATTTGATCAAAACTACAGCAAAAACAGTAATGTTTATAATAGCTGTCATTTCATCCTGTTACGGCAAAGCAGATTTTTCAAGAGCGAGGAATATTTTTTCTCACACATACACGCACACACACGGGAAACACAACAGGGATCCGTTTAATTTAAATGCATATTAAACGCGCGCAGCGGAACTGACCCGTGAATGTGAATCAGCCATGTTTGTCAGACTTTTCAATCAGAACACCACTGACTTAATAAATCATCAGACTAGAAAAACAAATCCTGCACAACTAGAGGGAAGAACCTGCCGTCTGCCACAGATAGTGAACAGACCCACACATTTTTATATTCATTATAAATGAGATCGTGGTTATGATCAACAACGCCCAAAGAGCATCTCATCCCTCACAAACAGAGCGTGACTGTTTCGTGTTCAATAGCAGGATCAAGAAGCCATAAGCAACTGAAATTGCAGAGCTTAGCATTAAGAAAAGGAAACATTTTTACCACGAAACCTAGTTAAGATACAGATAAGATGCTGATGGGACTCTTTGCCAGCTCAGTTCCTTATTAGACATGGCCGTCAGTGCTGAAATGGCATCTGACCAAAGCCCAGATGCCAGTATGTGGCCATCCACCTGTGCTAGGCAAACAAAAGCAATCAGGTCTGAGAAATGGTGCTAATGTGGAGCCGAAGAGGAAGATTGCACCTTGACCTTGTAATCTGATGCATCAGAAAAAAGGTAAAGCTCTCCATTAAACTGACATTGCACTGAAAGAGACAAGGCTATGTCTCCAGGCTCTGGGCCTCCTATATTTAACAGCATTATTCATGCCCCCCTCTTTCATGAATCTTTCTCCCTCTCTCTCTCTCTCTCTCTCTCTCTCGTTTACTTATTCTCTCGCTACCAGACGTTTTCTATCAAATTATTTTATATACAGTGCCTGGAGCAGGTTTCATCATTCACTTTTTAAATCGTATCTGGTTAAATCTATTGCCACCAAAAAGAGAATATCGATTTTTGGTAGAACAACGGCAAAGTAAACAGCCAGACAAAGTAGGGTATAAAAATCCCTGATACTGATATATAATAATAAATACACCTAAATGTAAGTATTGTAAAACGTAGACAACTATGGTTATTTTAAAGAAAATGTGTTGCAAAAACTGTACAACGTAATGTGTTCACGATTAGTTCACCCAAAACTGAAAATTATGTCATTATTTACACACCCTCATGTCAAACCCGTTTAACTTAACTTTAATTCTTCTGTGAAACACAAATGGAGATTTTTTTTTTAAGAATTGAACTGGTACCTCCTACTAGAATTAACAAAAACAGACTGAGCTCAGACTAAAACTAAGAATGAATACAATTTTTCAACTTTTTGAAAAAATTAAACTCAAAAAATTATTTGATCAATTGGATATCACTCTTTCTTTCGTAAATGTGCCAATGAAATAGGTTTTTTTTGGTGTGTGTGTGAAAAATGACGTAAAGCAGTGGTCTCAAACTCGCAACCCAATATTTTGTGGTTACCTACTTGACGTGTTAGTGCAGCCCGTTGTTGCGTGTGCCACGTTTTTTTTTTTTAATCCCATATGGGCTACCATAGATAGTCTCGTGACAGCTTACGGTGGGTTTGTTGTCAATAGTTGTCATAGACAACCGCGAAGTGCAAACATACTGGGCCTGGAAAAACTGAGTGTGTCGCTTCAATTACGAGCGCACTTGCCGCGCACCTACATTTGAAATAACAAACTTGAGCACGCAAAATATGTTTGTGCGATATGTGTACCACCAATCAGGCCACGAGCTACTGGTACAACAAGATTGAGAAGATTGGATCAGTGCTCCTTTTTTGGAATACTTGAATACTATTTTTGTGGAATATTTGATGTGGCCCAGCCTGACCCAGACTCTATCTCCAGCGGACCCTAAGTTGAGTTTGAGACCCCTGATCTAAAGTCTGTACCTAAAACAGCTAAAATATGACTTGGAAATTGGAATATATCTCAAAAAACATATGGAGCACTTGCATGTGTTATCTCATATGTGTAAATGAAAATAAAAAGTCTTTACTCAAACATGCAAATCTGTAACTCACTTCACAGATATTCTAGTTAGTTGCTGTTCATAAACACATTTGCCAGCAGCAATAAAAGTGCTGTCTTTATTGATTTACAGATCTACTTTTTGCATTCGTTGGAGGGGAAAAAATGGGCTGCTACTATAGTTCCTACCAGATGCTTTCCAAATGTTGATGAAAACCTGTTCCGTTGCGACAAAACACAAGTGAATACGCTCTATCCGTTTCAAACTGCTTATCCAGGACAAAACATTTCCTCTTTTTTCCCAGTACTCTTCAGGGCCAGCGGGGGGTTTATGAAAAGTGAGGTACGCTGGGATTCAGATCACAGGCCCCATGGCTTCCACATCAAAGTGAAGCCTCTGGTCTACATAAACGTAAGCTAGTGGTTCTCCGTTCCCTAATTCACTGTCGGATTCTGTCTGTGTGATGTGGCACCCTGAGGACTCGACCGCTGAATAGGACCACAGGGGCCCCTGCAGTCACTGCTAGTCCAACCCAACTGTGTCGAGTGGTGAAACTCACCTACTCTGTGTTCGCCTAATGACTGCATATTACTTTCTAAAAACAGCCCTATCGTAACTAATTAGAAGGAATCCTTGTCTCTTTTTAGCTCAGGTTGGGTGGAAAATTGGGAGGCCCTGTTCTGTTTTAGTGGTACAGTTTTTATACTTAATTTAATATTGTACATTAGGCAAAATAAAAGCAAGGAAAATTAAAACAGTTATAAAAACAATTAAAAGAGATATATGGCACAGTTATAAAATGAATAAAAAGATGATACATAGATAAACTTCTCATCTGGCAAAACACAGGTATATCATATTTTTCACACCTCCCAGCTTTACTGTGAGATTTTCTGTCAGCAGATCTGTGTTATTTTGGCGCACCAATCTCCGATGGACCCGATTTTTCCCTAAAATCGGACAGGAGGAACTCTAGGACTGACTCACAGGGTAACCTCGGGTCCACTGCCTCATCAGTCCGCACCCTAAAAACCCATGTTTGGAAGCTCTAGCAATGGAATCAATCCAGTCTGCACCCCTCAGAAGTTTAATTCCACATCAAACTCACAACTCCACCACAGACTCAGGTCATCAGCATGGTTTCATCTCTCAAGTTCTCCAATTAAGTCATTTATGTCTCTTACCCAATTCTCAGTGCCATTTGCACAGACCTCTCCCGAATCAGACCCAAGTCATCAGCATGGTTTCGTTTCTCTTGCCCAAATCTCAGTGCCATTTGGGTTCAGTTTAGAATAAAAAGGAGGACATCTGAGTTCAGTTTAGAATAAAAAGGAGGACATTTGAGTTCAGTTTAGAATAAAAAGGAGGACATTTGAGTTCAGTTTAGAATAAAAAGTAGGATGCTAAATAAAATACAGTGTAATCAGTCAGATGTACAGTGGCACAGTGCTCATTCAGTAAATGCACAGCTAAACAGATGTGGTTTGAGTCTGGATTTCCATGTGACTACAGTAGGAGCACTGATCTCCTCTGGAAGCTGGTTCCAGTGGCTGGCATATAGCTAAAAGCAGACTCTCCATGCTCATAGTGAACCCTTGGTACTTTTCTAGCTGATGTGATCCTAGTGATCGCTCGGTTTATATTTACAGAGTATGTCTGCAATGTATTGAGGTCCTAGACCATTGTGTGATTTCTATACCAGTAATAATACTTACTATTAATACTTTATAGTAATAAAAAAAAAATCAATCCTAAATGTAACTGGGAGCCAGTGTAAAGACCTGAGGACTGGTGTGATATGTTCATATTTTCTGGTTCTGCTCAGAATGCTGGCAGCGGTGTAATGTATGAACTGCAACTGTCTTGGTATTTTTGCAACAAAAATGGTTAATATTTTAAAATACTTAAGTCCTTTTACAATTAATTACCCTCTCTTTTTATTTGGAACTTACACTAAATGATAAGATAGCGACTCCTAAATGATCATTGGATGAGCCACATTCAAAGCTTCCATGTGTTTGTGTCCATGTAAAAATGACATAAGACTGAAGCGGTTCACTGATAGAAGTATACAGTATCTATTGTAATATAAACTACAAGGCAAAATTACTGCAGATGAAATTAAACAACGAATTTGAAAGATTAATGATTTCTAAATTACAGTGATATATGATCTGACGCATAATATCAACTTGATTCTAGGAGTGACGTTCAATTCGGTCCAGTTGCTGTATATCATTTCTTATCTCTTCAGATAAAAGTGTAATGTAGCATCTAGCAAACGCAAGTCATCTGTGATCCCTCAGAAGGGTCTGTTTCATTTGCCTTATTTAGCTGTGTGGTGTTTTCTGGCATTCCTCTATCATAAACAGCCACTCTTGTGTGAACGGAGTGATCTTCATTTTCCCAGGCTGTTTTCATATCTAAAGCCTGTTCGTTCATCCACTCTCATGCTTCATGAGAAAAAAAAAAATCTTATGAGAGAATAGAAGTCAGACATGATGTTACATAAGGGTAATTGTAATTGTGCCACATCAAAAAAAAAAAATTGGCAACCGTAAAGATCAGTGACAGATGTCACATTGCAAAGAATTTTCTTTATTTTTATTTTGGTCCAATGTTGCACCTAAAGGCTGTTTCTGAGACTACAACCAGGTCTGATATAAACCACTACAATATAAACACTTCAATTGTAAAATCAAGTTGCTATATTTTCTACGTAACCAAGCATATTGTAAAATGTTGGGGAAAAATTATGGAATGAATGTGAATGTTTTTCTCATGGGGCCGCTCATCATGTGCTGACACAATGATCATGTTTCTGAAATTACTCAAAATATGCAAAAACATGACTCTTTTACATGCTATGATAAATCTGACAAATGCATCATTTCATTAACATATTACATGTTAGAGCTACTTGTGCAAGTATGCATCAAAATTAAGAAGTAGTGCACATGTGAGCCATGAAAGTTTAAATCTTGCTTGCAACCTTAAAAGGTTAGTTCACCCAAAAATGAAAATTCTATAATCAAATACTCACCCTCCTGTCGCTCAAAACCCGCAAGACCTTCGTTCATCTTTGGAACACAACTTAAGATTTATTTGATGAAATCCGAGTGCTTTCTGACCCCAGAGAGACTGCAATATAATCACCACTTTCAAGTCCCAGAAAGATAGTAAAGACATCATTAAAATAGTCTGTGTGACTACAGTGGTTCAATCTAAATTTTTTGAAGCGACCAAAAAAA
This sequence comes from Cyprinella venusta, assembly GCA_038021265.1. Classification (NCBI taxonomy): domain Eukaryota; kingdom Metazoa; phylum Chordata; class Actinopteri; order Cypriniformes; family Leuciscidae; genus Cyprinella; species Cyprinella venusta. Next base: position 22,148,803 of record CM075884.1, read on the forward strand.
AGAGACTTTTCAACATTCTTCTCATTAATAGCATAATTTTCATACGAAAATCTATTTTCTATATGAAAACTAGCATACAGTTTGGATTGGCGGTATGGTTCCGTTCTGGGCGAGAACTTTCTGTGCATCCATGCAGCCTAGCAAGGATAAGAGCAGCAATAACCCCCTTTAGTGTAGACAGAACAGAACCAACATAAATGTATGCACATATAATTAATTCAAGATTTTTAAGTACAACATAATACTAAAATTTAATCTGATTCAAGGGGAATCAGAATGCCAAATCCTGACTGGGCGAGAGGAGGAGTTGGGGATGGAGGAGAGAAGTTAGCTCCTGAGAAATGCGATAGCTGCTGATAATTCTGAAGTAGCTTATATACAGTGATAGGCGTCATATTCCTATAGGTAGACGTGGATCAGTTGAGAGTCATGACTAACTTGACTAACGAGCTTAATCGTTACGCAAGCTTGACTAACGTGGAAGCATGACTAACGTGACCTCCCAGAACTGACGCAACGCTTGTTTTTTGGGTGAACTAACCGTTTAGACTAAGGCACTTACACACCTGACATTGAATACTATGAATATTATTTCCTCTTGTAAGTCACTAAATGCATAAATCTTAATGTACATGTAACACTTCCTCATTCTGGCTTAAATTTCTCCTGCACTATTCCATCGATCCCTAAAAATAAAAGTGCGAAAAAATTTTCAAGCAAAACTCATCAATGAAAATAAAACCTAAAGAATTGAGTTAGCTCAGACATTGTCCTACAGTGTGGGTGGCCAACACATAAGAAAAAGTGAGGGATCCCCACACTCTTATATTTCTCTTATATACACTCTTATTGCAAAACACCTTACTCGTGCAGAAAGAAAATGTTCAGCAACAAAAAAGTAATTGTGTTTCCATGTTCAGTTGAAAAACATGCGGGGTAGTGGGCGTTGGGGGATGTGGAAACAGACCACCGATTAGGATGGGCACCAAACGTTGCCAACATGTGACAGGTGTGCGCCCCTTTCCTCGCCCACTTCATAGCTTCCTCCTCCTTACACCCACCCAAACTCAACAGTGGGTCATTTCCTTCTTTAACGTACAATGTTGACAGTTGGCAATCATAACACATGATTCCATAGGAGGATTCCGGTCAGCTGCTTCCCACTGTGAAACATATTATATTTCTTCTCCCATCCATATCGGTATAATGTCTTACTCTTTCTACACACACAAAGAAATATTACTCAGCAGGGCTATTCACAGACGCCAGTGGACTAGAACATTGATCAAATGTCATCTATGACGGTACGGAAAATAACAGCAGGTGATGTAGGGGTGAAGTCTTGAGAAAGCCGGGTATGATGCACCAAATACATAAACACTGGAAAGCAAACATGTTTAGCTTATAATTAAAACTTTTACCCTCACCACTGAAAAACTCTATGACACCCGGCAGTTATGGAGGGGGATTTCCAAGTGTTTTGTAAACACAAAGAAGCAGGTACTAAATCAAATGATGGTGCTGGGTAGGTCGTGATAGAGATATGGCATTTTGATGTACAAACAAACCAACAGGAAAACCAATAGTCTCCATCAGGGAAATGATACGACTACTGGAGGATCATGCATGAAAGAGCACAAAGAAAGGAAGAGAATCCCATCTATGATGTTTTGTTTCAAATGAGAAAGGGAGAAAAGGTGATAAAGAACAACAGAGGTGTGTTTATAGAGACATTCAGTCTGGGTTATTGTGTTGACCCAAGCCTGAAAATTCCCTGATGTATTCCTTTTCCCACTTAGAAGTAATCAGAATCCATATAAATTAATTAAATCCCATCCATTTGGTAAATCCGCTTGGATTAACGATCTGATCGAGCCATTATTAGTTAATGTGGTGGGAGTCAGAACTTGTTACGCATCAACTTTGTATCCATGTGCTTGCGGAAATCAGCACAAATACTTAGTAAAACCAAAGCATGCCGATGATTTAGCCAAGTAGAACATGTTTGTCCTGGATCAACAGCCGTGGTTGGTCTTTCATGGAACAATATTTCTATTAAACAAGCCCTATGCTTAACCCTAACCATTACTTGTAAAAATTGACTGGTTGACTGGAATGTTGTGGACCTACAACGATGTTGATCCGAGAACAAGTAAATCACCTGGAAGAAGAGCTGCACAAATAATCATAATAAAGTCAAAATTGCGATATGGATAGTTAAATTCAATAAGTATAGCCTACATGTGCTGTGTGCTTGAGAGTAAAGCATTAAAAAATGTTGTGAGCGAAACAAACTTAAAGGCCTTCCTTCAATTTCCTGACCAAATAAAAGCCTAGTGTTTAATGTGTGAATGTGGTGAAAAATGACAATTAAAAGTTATTTTTCTTGAATATCAAATCTGCAGCAATATGAAAAGTTAAATGCAGTTCATATGTCAAAGGCACAAGAACAATCAAAACAAATAATTATGAATTAAATCAATATTTCTTTAAATTAATTAATAGCATTATGAGTTTCTCGGACCAAATTGTTGCAACTAGAAAACAAAATAATTTAATAAAAATAAATAAAGTAAGTCATTTGTTGCTTTTGCTTAAACATTTAAGCAGCAGCACTATGAGAAATTAAAGGTTTATCCTACATTGCAGTTGCTATTAATTACATACAAATATTTCTTTATAACAATATGAGATTTTTTGGCCAAATTGTGCAGTACAAAGAAAGCACTGAATACTGAAACCGTGAACAATAAAATGAATTTTAAAAAGGTATAACGCCTGTTAATTACATTCTGGACAGAAACAATAATGGTAACTCAAATGACTTCTTAACCCTTCACTCAAAAATAATTTATAAGAAATCATAGGGGAAATCTCAAATGGTAAAATCCTTTCCCCCATATTTTTGTTTTTACAAGTCATGTGAAGAGCTTAACTGTAACTATCTAAGCATGGCATTATACAAGCGGCACTGGAGTTTACATAAGCGTGTACGCCGGTGGTTTGAAGTGAGCGAGTCAGTGCTTTCGGTAGAGGTTTATTTGTATGTGTTTGGGTGTGGGGGTTTAAGTGGAGACTCTGAGTCATGCGATGGACGGGGTGTTCATTTGCATGAGGTGAAATCCCTGAGCACGCAGCGATATGCTGACAGATGCATCCGAACGGGGAGAACATTCAGACTACTCCTCACCAGCAGCACCCAGCGAGCGAGCAGACGGGCTGATGGTGCTCATCTGGGCGAGGTGTTAAACGCTGACAGCCGAAGCGCAGTTCTGAACCGTCTGCTCGCCCTAATGAAGCAAGCCAATGTTCGCCCTCATCTGTCGGGTGCAGCTGAAGGAGGCGAAAAATTGTCAGATGCATGAATCATATTTCTTCTCTAGCAACCCGATCTTTCGAATTTTACTTCACAAACAAATCAATAAAGAATCCCCTAAGAACTCATCTTCTCCTCGCTTTGTCTTGCCGCCTGTCTCTCGTTTATGCAGTGCAATATCCACGAGCATCTCTTCATCAGCCCTTTTCTCACACTACCTCTTATGTCAGTCGCATGCAGCTGGGCTTTGAAAAGGAGGAGTATTTGGTGTCATGTTTCAGTGCAATGGGAGCACAGAAGGGAGGGTTGCCTGGTTAGATGGAGAAAGGGATAGATAGACACAATAGCGCACAGTCTTGTTTGAAGTCTGAACCACAGATTCTGTGTCTTAGCTTTACACCACATTGGAGTTACCGGAACCCCTCAGGTTCCAAACTCAAGAAATTGGCAACCCAATCCCTCCCCCAAGGCAGAAAGAGTTGGAAAGAAAGGGAAAAAGTAACTGAACGGGATAGAAATATTTTGAGTATGCTGCCAGAAAGCAGACACACACAATGGCTGGTCAAATAGCTGAGGCTCAACGTCACTGTAAAGTCAGAAGGGGAATTTTGGAGTTTCGTGAGCCTACGCCTCACTGGTTTCATTCCCAGCAGCAGTGGAGCCTAACTTGGGTTCCTTAAACCTCAGGGACAAGCCGACAAGGCTTCAGAACGTATGCATTCTTCATTGAACCTTTATCAAATCAAAACTAAAACTTCACAAGCCATCTAAGCCTAGTCCAACTTACTGGTTACTTCTCTATAAACATAATTTGGTTGTTAGTTGTATGAATGGGTGAGGGATCAGCAGTGCTCACTTCCTAACAGCCATAATAGACCCTTTGAAATTGAATACCCATTCAGTCTTTTGTACTGAGGCCTTTATAGCATGATTGAACGATTCAATTATTCAATATCCTGCTTTGTGCAATTTATTGATTGTTCTTTTTTTCCAGTTTCCATTATCCTGTTACCCTTACCAACAGGATTCATTAACTGGCAGTCTAGAGAGCAGTTCCACGGCAGCAACAGCATCTTAAGAGGGGACTCATGAGGCGTATTCGCAAAGTAATATAAATAACTACAAATGAAGACTTTCCAATTCTATCCGCATTCTAAGCGTCAAGTTTATTTGCTCTCTGAATGCAAAAATGGCTCAGCTAAAATGAATTGAAGCTGCTTGAAATTTCCTGCTGCTTTGGACCATGAAATGAGATGATGGCCCATGCATGTAACAAAAACTGATGTTTATCAGTGCCTATTATGCATAATTTAATAGCTTCATGGATGTTGTAAATACATCCTCCCTTACTGCTAAAACCATGCATTAAATATTTATAGCCAGGGATTAAGATGGTGTTACGTACAATACATCAAATGTGTCTAAGTTGACCACCTCAGGGCCAAGCTTCCTGTAAACAGAGTCTACACTTCCTGAATTTAGGATGCTTCAGAACATGAGAAGTCTCAAAATGCCACTTTGAGATGGACATATTTTTCATGGTCATCTCAAAAACTCCCTTGGTTAGCTCTGAGGAGTATTGCCTGAATGGTTGGAGCTAGTTAAGAATTCTTTATATAGGCTACCACAAAGGATGACAGTATATAGACAGGCACACGAGGAAGAGAACAACAAGCAATCTCACAAAGTCATCGGTTCCAGAAGGAACTAGGTACTAAACAGGGACCTGGCTGGATCAACCTGCTTAAGGCAAAGGGCCAATTGCATCAGTGAGCCATTAGCAAATGTCAGTTTAATAGTCTAGGCACGTAATGAGCAGGTGGATACCCTGAGTGTGGAGATAAGGGCTTGCGTATATGCTTCCATAAATTTATCGTCAAAACATTTGCTTGTATGAATCGCACGTCACAGTTGATGACAGAGATGTTGCCTCAGGTCTGATGTGGCCTTAGCATTTGCTCTGATCATTTGACAAATGTATAAAATTTAAAAGCGTTCTCATTGACTAATGATCTGTCTATATTGAATAAATACACTTGTAGATATTGTACTATAAGAGTGCATTGTGTTTATAGGATATGAGGACATAATAATACTTAGATTAATTAAGATAATTTAGACAATCTTCTTAAATTAAAAAATATATATTTTATTTCATTAGAAACATCTAAATTGACTGATCTAATTTGCTTTTGCAAGAATTCAGAAGCTTGTAATAAGGTTTGCTAACAGAAGAAGCCGATTCATTAGGTTGTTAGTCCTCATGCACTGCCAAGGAAATATTTATTAGGTTGTCCATCATTCGAAGATTATGGTACAGTGCATTGATTCAGGGTCCAAACTGATGACTCAGTGTAATGATGATCATGACAGCTTTTTGTGCACTACCCAGAAGTGGGAGGTGGACGAGGGGTTCAGAGTGTGTATTACTGGAAAAACAAGCTGACGGTAAACACACACACACAGATCACTTCACAGTGGCCTATTGCCCATGATTGACCTCTCTCTCTCTCTCTCTCTCGTACACACCAAACGGACAAGAAGACACACTGAAAAACAGCAGCAGCTGGTGTACATGACACACAATCCTGGAACAGACCCACAGACCTGGTGCTGTTTTTCAGGAAAGTAATGTAATGTTTGTATATTTCATGTTGTTTTCCCAGTCTAGTGTTGTGCAATCCATGCTCAAGTTCAATCATTCTCAAAGTTAATATCACACTGTGCTTTTTGGTAGTCTAAATCATCTATGTACAAAGGGAAACAGCACTCCTCCCAGATCCATTTTGCATCTCAACTTACGCGACACCAACAGTCGCCTGGTGATTGATGTACGCTGCTCCGCTGATTTTTGTTTGTCTTATCCTCTGCTTATATTTCTCGTTACACATCTTACATTTCGACTAACAAATGGCCTCAGCTGAATTCTGACATGCCATCAAAAAGGACTCCAATAGCAACAGAGTATTTACAGCATTGGCGAACTATGGCTCAATTCCTGGGTTTGTGAAAAACAGCGGGACACCTCAAGAATGGCATTTGCAGTGTGTGTGTTTTTGGAGAGGAGTGTGTGGTGGGAGAGAATTTGATGCTCTAGACGACTGTGGGAAGAGAGAGGGGGCGAACTTGGCTTAGGTGCTGCAGGGACGGAGAATAGGATTGGCCCCCTTACAGATCTTGTACATTGAGGCATCAAAGAGCTTACGGCACTGCTTCCCACGATAGACACCACGCACCCTGTCAAACACATCCCTCCCCCAACAGAATCACAGATAAGTCACCATGTCTGCGCTCATTCTTTCTTGTTTAATGAAATTCCAACTTATTCCTATGCTTCTGTGAGGAAGAAGGTCTTTGTGCATGTAGCTTCTGAAGACTTGTCTTGCGGTGATGGGAGAAAATGAGATGGTCTAACTATTTCAATTTACACAGCTTTTTGATCAACTCAGCAAGGTCATAAACCGTCCTATAAGTAAAAGTGTCATGTAATGGCTAATCAGTGTGACGCCACTGATCTCATATTTGAAGTTAACCCCACCTCACTCAAGTCATTGTCATATCATTGTGCCAAATAATATCTTTATAAACACACATTAAAGGGATTTTCCACCTTTTTTTGGAAATAGGCTCATTTTACAACTCCCCCAGAGTTAAACAGTCAAGTTTTACCGTTTTTGAATCCATTCAGCTGATTTTCTAAAATTTAGAAAAATATCAGTAACCAGACAGTTTCTGGTCTCATTGACTTCCATAGTAGGAAAAAAAAAATATACTATGGAAGTCAATGAGACCAGACACTGTCTGGTTACTGATATTCTTCTAAATATCAAAAAATCGTCTGAATGGATTCAAAAACGGTAAAACTCGACTGTTTAACTCTGGGGGAGTTGTAAAATGAGCCTATTTCCAAAAAAAGTGGAGTATTCCTTTAAGCATAATTGGGGAAAAAGTTAAAGGATATTAGAAATATTTAATTAATTACATATAAACAATTCAGTTCCATTATTCAATTAATTTATACTTTATAAATTTATTAACCTGACATTATATATTAGAACATCCATTTAATGAATAATTTATTGAATATTGGCTAAATTAATGTTCATTAAACCTATATAAATAAATAATTTATATATAGTTATCTAATTATATTTTATATATTATATTAAAACAATTGCCAAAAAAGTGGCAAAGTAGACCAAACAAACCGAGGTTTGAAAAAGAACAGCAAAATTCTTGCATATTTCTAAAGGGAGTGAGCAATTGCACCATGGTTGCGAAGTGTTGCTGTGGGTTGAGCAAATTGCCAAGTATCACAAGCCCCAAGGATAATATGGTGAGGAGAAGCAATAGAACAACTGTTTTACAAAGCACTATTGGTCCTCATTCAAAAATGTGCTCTGAAGGAAATCTTCAGGCTTTGTTTAGGGGGGTTCGATTAGGTGCTGTTCACCTGAAAGAGCACAAGAGGCCTAGTTGGCGTCCCTTTTTCTTTCCCTCTTTGTTGAGATGTTCTTGCAGCTGTGGAAACAGCAAATGGAGCTTCCCTTGTGGCCATGTTGGGATTGGGTGGGGATCTGACCTCTGAATCATCTGAAACATTGCAAGCTATTAACTGTATTATCCACAAATGGTCTAAAATATATAAACCATCTTTACTGAAAAACAATTTCCATTTGAAAAACTTTCAAATCAAAGTGTCTTCAACACAAGTCAAACTGTCTAATGGCTTCATGGTTAATAATCCAACACACTGATCTCATGCGCCATTCCTTTTGGTTCCACATTAACGATGTCATGGGCAGAATAAGGCTCAGGCCCACACATAGGCACAGATCAAAACATTTCCATCTGAGCCATGTCTTCAGAAAGAGCTCATTAGATTCCAGCCACTTGCTGTGTGGGTCAGCACCATGTGCACCAGTTATCATCACTGGTTTTAGTTAGCTGTTTTCCACCATTCATGTGATCTGGAGTGCAATTTATCATCTTTTCCAGTCTATTCCGACCACTGCAGTATAATGATTCTTAGCACAATGACAAGCATCTAAGAGCTTTTTTGTCTCAGTGGGGTAAGTTCACTAGAAAAGACCTAAAACTTGTAGATATGTAGATACATACATAGCTTTCCACAGCCCCATTTACAGTTTTCCTTTTCATGTAAACCTGCGTTACGCACTATTTCATCTCCATAAACACCACAAATGAGTTAGTGCAGGTTTCTGTTGTGTTTTTAGGCATTTCTGAAAGACTGAGGTGTTGGAAAGTTTAAATCACACAGTAATTGCAGTATTGTCAGGATGTTTTGAGGTGGTTCCCCATGACTAGTCCCCAGACTAACTGTAACTCAAAAACACCCTTCAAAAAGGATGGAAAACCAAGCCAATGGAAAAAATAAATGAATGTTGTTATTCATGCCCTAATGATTACAGATGTCACAAAAAGAAAAATATATGTAACATAATATGAAAGCAGAGGTGGATCTGTGCAGGGAGACTCTGCAATACCGCTATTACCTGACAGTGACACTTCCTGTGTGTTCTCTTAGACCTAAGAGTTTTTGACCTGTTGGCCCAGACGCAATCTGCAGATATTTTCCTCATAGATTTTGAGGAGAATATCTGTGGAACATATTTTGAACATGTTAAATCTGAGCTGAGAGCAGATTTTTTGGAAGCACAAGGAAATTATGCTTTTATTATGCTAAATTACTTAATGAACAAAGGTACAAGGGGCGGAAAACGAGTAGAACTTCTGAATAATGGGCGTTCCAATTTGAAAGAATCTGCCGTGCTTTCTTAGGAATTCTAACGGTGCAGATTCCGTGTGGGTTTATACTCATAATTCTGTGGAAGAAAAAGAATGTATCAAATTACAATGAAAAGCCTGGAGACTTTTGAACACAGATATTGTGATAAAACATTCTTACATCTGATAAGAAAGCTGTGAAGACTTGAAGAAAGAATGTGATATTTGTGCTATGTGCTGCATTATTTACGTAAACACAGCGCTTACTACTGTAAAGAAACTTGGGAGGCGTCAGCATCCATGTCCCTGTGGATCTGCATTGCGACACAATTATTGCAAAACTGTAGAGCTTAGTAATACAGTCCTACACATAATTCTAAGCAGAGGGAAACAAGGTCACATGTGGGCACACAGAAGCACCCATTCTCCGCTCAGCGGTGTAGTCCCAAAGACAGATGCCATACATTTCCAAGCACACACACTGCACACCTGAAAGATTTCAAAAGATATTTAAAACACTTAACTTAGCTATTGATAATAACAATTCTGCATTGTTGAGTTTTCAATACCATTCTAAAATTAACAAAGGCAAATAATGAACAATAATGCACTAGCCCTTTCTTTAAGGCTCCTGGGTTTGTTTTAGAGTCTGAGGTTGGATTTACACTGGCTTTTCCTTTACTCCACAATGATAGCATGCTCTCCGAGTTTTGCTTTTGATTTCTTTTTAATCAACTGAATGTCATGTCACTCACTGGAAACCTCAGCCTAGTTCTTAGAATGTGTCTCACCACAACCGGTATTCTTAGAGTTAAGGACTTGTTCAAAATATTCTCACTAAAAAGACAGTGCAAAAAAAAAAAAAAACAGTATTAAAAAGAAGTGCAAACTGACATTTCGAGACCTTTCACACTATCCTTTCCATTATATATTTTAATTTAGATTTGAGAACATGCATTAAGCTATATAACCTGACAACCTGACCTGACACTGTTGCAATGGAAGACTTTATCACAAGTGTAGGCCTACAAGCACATTCCGAAGAATTCACACGTGCCAGCCCAAAAACACACACACACGCACACACTAAAACTCAACAAACAAACACAAATCCACATTTTAAATCATTACATCTCTCAGTTAACCTTCACTCTGACGAGTTCCATTTTTAAAATGATGTCATATGTTAGTGCACTTGTGCACACGCCCCCTCACGCACACCCCCACCCTTAACTTCCCAAATTCCGTTTTCACTAAGCTGACACAGGCATTCTTACTTCTGCATGCGCAAACTTCATCAATGGAGAGTAGTTTCATTCAAATGACCTTTCAATAAACAATAATTAGACCTCTGATGCAAAACGCATGTTGTCTTAGTCATTGGGCAAAACTGAATTGCACAGCTGAGGTAATGATTTCCTGTTGAACGAAATAAGTTTATATTTACGCTTCTCAAGAACTGCTTCACTGTAGCTTGGAAGAAAAGTGATCGAAGGTTTATTTCGAATCAGCTGACTTTGGGCAGGAAGCCGACCTCAGTTAGTACTTGGAAAGGCTTTTCTTCGTACAACAGCCTACAGTTCTAATTAAATGCCAGATAAAAGGGATGCTGAACCACCAAACCCCAAAAAAGAATGAAAGCAAAAGTTGCCTGACATATCTATAGAGAGTGTATATTTAGATACATGCCATGCCATATATGACTCTTACTCATTCATTCTATGTAATATAAAGCAGCACAGTACACAATATATCATGCGATCAAAGCACTGTCATACAGATTCAATTCATTTTTCTATTTTATTTAACTGCTTTAAAGCCTTCATAGAACAACAGAGCTTCATCATCTCAGCAACAAATAAACTTTAATTAGTTAGTTAATTAGTTTCCAAAGCTCAGGAGGAATAAAGGTTACCTGAAATAAAATTGAATATAAACCCCTAATAATAATAACCCTAATAACCCCTAATAATAATAAATGACAAATCACAACAAAACTGCTAAAACCTTCAAATAAAAATGCTAAAAATAGAATTTAATTTAAATAATAAAAGTCTCTATTTGCTCTACATTTAATCGCATTGAGTATAGTAGCTGAATGCAACAATGTTTTCAGTCAATGTAAATAATTTTATCATAGTTTAATGATTTCAAAATTCAGTTTAGATTATGCTCTATTATAGATCATTACCTCACCTTTTAATTATGTAAATTACATTTTATGCATAATGTATAAAAAGCATCCTAAAAACACATGCATTTGATCATAAAGATGTGCATTAGATGAGCATGTCCCAGTCACAATGATAAAACAATAGATTTCCGAGGCAAAAATGCATTTATCTACAAAAGTTGTACATATTTCCCCATATAACTACACTACAACACTCTAAAAAAATGCTGGGTTGTTTTAACCCAATTTTGGGTTAAATATGGACAAACCCATCCATCGTGTAACATTTTTAAATGACATTTTTAACCCAATGTTTGAGTTTGTCCATATTCACTCTGTGATGACATCAAAACTCACGTCTTTGTATTTCCAAAAGCAGACCATTGTCTGCACTTCTGCTTTTTAATATCATCAGAACAGCCTTTGAATGCATCATTTCATATTTAAGTAACACCCAGCAAGGGGAAACTGATCAAACAACAGCATTTTGGCATGTAGACCACAGAATGGTGAACTCTATAGGTGTATCACATTGACAGTGTCTGTCCATGTCGACCCTGCGGGCTAGTCTAGACCTCTTCAGTGCCTAAGCTGTCAGAAAATGTTCCCCGTTCAAGGTAACCAGGGCGTCGTGTATGAAACAGCGTGCCATTATTGTCAGCGAGCCGCCGTATTCGAGCACTCATACCGGTCAGGCTGCGAATTTATGTCGCGAGCTCGCTCACGAGCGCTCGCGCTTACTGTCAATCACTCCGCCTCAAACGCAGCTAGCGCTTCAAAAAGCTATCGTAAAACGCTCCCCATTCGGTGCGTGGCAATCGGGACACAGAGACCATTCTCCCCTTGGCTACACATGCAAAATCATGGGAAGCAATTCCGGGGGTTTCGGAGTGGGTGCTAAGCACAATAAGACAGGGCTATCCACTTCAGTTCGCTCGCCGTCCCCCGCGTTTCGTCGCACGGACAGAGTCCACAGTGAATGCAGAAGTAGCAGATCTACTCCGCGCAGAAATAGCCAAACTGCTGTGGAAAGGTGCTGCCTGAACCGGTACCGCCTTCTCTGGGCAAGTCAGGCTTCTATAGTCGTTATTTTCCCGTACCCAAGAAGGACGGAGGTCTGAGACCTATCTTAGATCTGAGATTTTTTAACAAAACTCTCATGACCGTTCTCAAGACTGTTCAAAATGATCACAACCAGGCAGATTCTCGCACAAATTCGCGAAAATCTCTCGATCTGAAAGACGCTTATTTTCAGATTCAGATTATATACCGTTACAGGCCATTCTTGAGATTCGCCTTCGACAGCCAGGTGTATCAGTACACCGTCCTCCCATTCGGCCTGTCCCTGGCACTCCGTACACTCACAAAGTGCATGGACGTGGCGCTCAGCGAAAAGTCAGGGTGTGCGAATTCTGAACTATTTGGACGATTGGTTGATTTTAGCACAGTCGGAGATAGAACTCGATCTCACATGGAAAGCTTTAGCTTTAATATCTCGAGAAAAGATGACTTTATCCATAGCGTAAGCTAAACTTCCACAATACTCGTTCCCTTTCTAGAGAGAACCGAGGTTACGTTAGGTAACCAAGTACGTTTTTTTGTCCTCATTTAAACAATGCTTCAAACAGGACCTACAGCGCCCTTGGTTTGGCCCCATACATCCGTATGAGTCAGCCTGTGCAAATGAGGGAAACGTCCCTCCGTAGCCTCAGTGCAGAGGGAAAACTTTTGAGAAGGGCTTGTGTTATTTTTGTATGACAAATGAATCATCAGCCATGCATTTTAAATATGTTATCCCTGTCTGCTTTGTTCTCGGAAACCCTGCTGATTAGGTCACACTTAAAAATGGACCAAGGACCCAAATAGCTTCTTTTTTTTTTTCAGTGATGCTAACATTTTCGGTTCCATGGAACCATGTTATTCCTGATGTGAAGAACATTATTAACCTAAAGAACATTTTGTTCGAAGAATTATAGAGGTCAGTAAAGAATCTTTATTTTTAAGAGTGCATGTGAGCAGTGAATCAAAAACTGAGATTTTTTGTGCAGTTGCCATGCAAACATCTGTGTGCAGAATATATCCTTCACGCACTCAGATTCTCCAAGACCATTACATAATACGTGTCCTAGACAGCTTAGTATGTTTTAACTGTGCCATTTTCATGTCCTAGAGATTTATATAAGTGCATTGACCTCCATGGACTCTGATAAACCGATGCAATTCAGCCTCATTTTGTCTGGAAAAACGGATTGTACAAATGGTTTGGAAATGATCTGACAAGTAGTCATGCAGCTGACCAAAGACTGTAAGCTGAGCTCAACAGGGAGGTACGAAGACCTTAACAAGTCTGCCACGTGTTTGCATCTGGCTGGTGCATTAGTGTATGAGCATAATTTGAATTCTGCACAGCAACAGCACTGTTAATCATTATTTAAACAGGAATCAGTGTGAGAGATCAAATGAAGGTGATAAAACCGAGGGCCCAGGAATAAAAACTGATGCTCAGCTTCACAAAGGACAGTGGCATGAAAATAGAGGGAAAGTTCAGAGAAAGTGCAGGCCTCTGCTGTAGTCGAAGGGAGACTCCCCCCCCACCCCCCCCACCAACCGCCAACCCCGGCAGGGTTACATTCTTTCATCTGAGCTCACCGACACACTTCCAGAAAGGACCGTACCGGAAAAAGTCCATCTGACTGTTCCACAGACACAATCTCTGTAAGAGGCGGAAAAAAAGAGAATAATACAGGAAAAAAAAGCCTTATTAACCAATAAAATGTTCTTCTGGGATAGACAGTCAGTAAATAAGAAATACTGTTAAAGAACAAGAAGCAATACACCAGAGAAAGTCAAACATCTGCCCATAGAGACGGTGTGGGTGATGACTGTGTGGGAGGTTCAGATGCAAAGACAGCCCCCAACCTCAGTTCTACAAACAGCAGAAGAAAAGGAAAGATTTTTACAGCATTAGCTCATGGGCTTGAGGCCTTCTGGAAGTGCTTTTCCGTCTCCCCCTTTCTTCTACCCTAGTTGCTCTCTAATCAGCTCTCTCTTCCTCCGCCACCCGCTTCCCTCGACACCCACACCCCCTCCAACACAGATACCACCCACGTGTACGCCTCCCACCCCTTTTTCCCCTAGTCCTCTGTTGGAAAGGTTCAACGACCTCTCTTTTTCTCTCGTTTACTTTCCGTCTATCAGCTGATCTTAGCCTGGCCTCCAAGAGAAGAATGACAGGAATGCATTGATGTGGGTGTAAAGACAATCTGGCTTTGTTATTGTGGGAACCACGTAGGGGAACATTTTAGGGGCAGAGAAGCTTGAAGACTTTAGACTGCACAACTTTAAAACGAAGTAAAAGTCACTTTAAGGTCAATACATTGACACTGTTCTGACCCAGGCAGAATCAGGCCACCACCTGTGGACTGTATCAAAACATTGACACAATTGTGTCACCCTAACTTTGATACAATTATCTAGAGGTCTCGCTCTGGAGATATCCAGGTGCCAGAAAGGCTAATTAGCAAGTAAGGTCTCAGTTCAACCCTAACAAGGATGTGTTTACTTACACTTTCCCACACAAAGTCCTTGTTTCAGGGTGTTGTGCGGATCGAGATGGTGAGTGCGATCCTTGATAAAGATGTTTTTACGCCAACACAAAGAGGCTGGCGACCACATCAAAGATAAAGGTACGGAACAAACTATTTTCTTTAACAAGCTGGGTCGTATTTATACAGCCACATTTTCCACATTCCTAAGATATGAGAAAACTTTACTCTTACAGTCATAATTTAACGCTCTTTACTGTCTGGTTTTTGGTGAAACGGTGTTAATTTAACATTTATTAGTAATTTAAAACCAGATATAATATTTAAGAAAGTGAAAGTTTGTTTTTATCTTAAGTCAAACATTATCATTTAGTGGATATTTTAAAATTAAAGCATTACTTTTCCTCCAACACATAATCAAGTTGTTCATTTACTGTTAATCTGTAGAAAGGAGCGGTTTTTAGTGCTCAAATGAGTGCTGAGACCCTGACAGTTAGTTTGGATATCTGATTTTGTTCTCTTTTTGCAGGGGAATACCAAAAGGGGACTTTACAATCTCTCAATGTTTACCTAGTTGGTAAACAGAACAGAGAGAGCTCAGCATAAAGGGGAATTTTGTACTTTTGCATTCATTTGCATTCGCGTCAAAACAGTATTTTGGTCCTTTTTCATTTGGCTAAAAAAAATCGAGTTTTGAAACCATTGAAATTGCCAAACAGACGCTGTGGGAGTTTGCTCTTGCTTTCATGATGAGTGATGAGAACAGCAAAAATTTCGAAAGGAAAAAAAGTGTAAAACTTTGATCACAACAACTCGTTGTGGCTAAGCTTTTCCATCATGAAACAGGACAAGAATTCGATTCAGGTTAACCTTAACAAAACGTCACTTTAAAATAACACACCACTAATCATTACATTAGCCAAAGTGACTTCCTTTCCCACCCCCGACACATCTCAGCCCTGCTGCATGCATTACATCATACAAGACCTATTGAGAACAGGAACTGGAGAGGGTCTCCGCTATGTCCAGGGCATTGTGCTTAAGAACGTGACGCGAGGCCAAACTGAATCAGCTGGCAAAAGTCCCACAGTCGGCGACAACGATCCCACTATTGAGCTGAATGGAAGGAAATACAGCATCGGTCAGGCGGGGGTGTGAACCCTGTCTAAAAATGTAAGCCACATGATGGAGGTCAAGATTCCATGGCTTTGTGGTTTCCTCTTTCGGGATCACAAGCGCCCGCTTTAGAAGCCTCGTGTCTTGTCATGGATCCCTAGTTAGTGAGCGAGCGTCGTTCTTTTGTCTAGTCAGCCTGCAGGACATCACTGTTTACAGGACACAAGATCATTAGTCATAGGCACAAAAACACATTGAGAAACACTGAACTTCAGCCATCAATTAGCCATCTCTGTTAACACTTTGTAACTGTCTCTGAAAAAAGCCCAAGAGAATGAAAACCACGCTGGATTTAGACACTGCGCCATGACAGATCAGGCCCGCAGGGTCTCACCCCTAAATATCAAACAGCTGTGTGAGAAAGCAAACAACAGCGCGAGCCTCCGAGAAGACTGAAGGAAGAAAGGAGCAACTCAGCAAACAGTCATATGGGGCAGTCGAGCCTTTGAGTGTGTTGCTATGCGTCTCTCTCTGTTCCCAAGTCTTCGCCCTCCTGCTCCTCCTCCTGATCAGCATGCAGAAGAAGGGGAGATGGAGGGTCCCCCTGCAGGCTGCCTGCATGCTAAATCACCCATCTGCCACCTCTGTCCCTGGTGCCAACCCCCATTCTTCCATTGGAGTGCTGTTTGTGCGTGTGTGAATGACTTTACTGCTCTGTGTATCTGTGTGGTCTTCCAGACAGCTCTTTGATATGATGCTTTACTATGTTGTCTTTAACAAAGAACAATGTTTTAGTGAGGACGAAAAATCGATAGAGTATCAATGTTTCAAATAATCTAATCAATAATGTTGTGGACTGACCCACTGTACAGTAGCTACGAGAGCTGAAGCTGAACCGGTTGCAAGGAGGCAATTAGAGTATCTTATCTAATTCATCATATACACATGAGAGTAATTAGATATCTACACAACATGAACACATTACAACTTCAATTTGCAAAAAACTGAACTGAACTGTCACATGCTAATCATAATGTACAGGTTATGTTGTGAATACACACTATACTTAGCTTTTGTTAAATGTTAATATCTAAACAAATAAAAAAAAAGTTTGAATTCAGTTTCACATTGCACTCTCAACTAAAATATACTTTTTATAGACTGAAATTAGAAGACAAAAACTATGATTAAAGTCATTATGTAATGGAAGAGCTGACAGGTGATTTCTTCCATATTGTGACGTAGTGCAACAGATTATAGAAAAAGAAAAAAGAAAGATTTATGACTTTTTATATAACAATTAAGAGGTCAAAAATTTTTACATTGAAACATGCATGGATGAATTGTCCACAAGATGATTAATAACATGCATTAACAATAGATCATTTGAATTTCTGTTTCAAATGGTATTTAAAACAAAAGTACTGTTTGCACTCACTATTGAACCAAAAAAAAAAAAGAAAAAAATCATTAAATTATAAATTGGAGCTAGTTCTTCCTTCAGGCCAACAGTGGAAGAACCAACGAAGTCCACACGACTGCTATGAATAAATCTACCATTTTTTCCACGACGGAGTCAATGCTGTTATGTTACCTAGCAACCAACAACAAGCTTGTCTTTTCTTCTTTTTCAAGCAGATTTTAATAACCCTAAAAAATTTCAGAAATTGCACAAGCACGAGAACCATTCAGTTTCAGCAGACGGTGACTAGATGTAGCCGCATGGTGGATTTCCAGCACTGTTTGCTCAAGTTGATTATTGCAGCCATGAACCATGTCTAGACATATAATTTCTCCCATCAGTGAGTGAAATGGGGAAAATTGCTTCAGTATTGACTGTGCTCCGCCACCGAACACCCTTTCGAAACACACTGGTGCCAATAAATCAGGCACAGTTGAGCTTAGGAGCCTTCACCTACATGTATTTGGCATACTTGATACCTAATGCCTGTGTAGACCCGAATGCATTCAACCCTAGTTAAATGGTACATATGTGCACATGTTCACATTTGGACAAAACATGAGCCACGTGAGAGTCTGCATAGGGAGTGTGAGAATTTTCCACAAGACTTCCCACCACACCCCATTACACTGGAAAGCGACAAAGCTCCTTGCTTTCATCTACGCCATCAGAAAGCTGCTTCGGTCCTCATCTGCCATCATCAAAGGACCGAGCCAACCCCTGAGAGAAGGTAGAATCACCCTCCGCCCCAAAACCAAACTGCCTGTGCCTCTAGCATTACCAGTGTCACCTGTTTCTACATTCTAAATGTTTATCTGGCATGATGGTGATGTACCTTTTCAACATAAATTTCAAGTGTTTCAATATGTTTTTATTTCATTTATGCAGTTGCTGTAAATTGTAATTGTACAACAGAATTATGTATTGTGCATGCAACGTAGATATATTTCCTGTCCAGATTTACTGTCTCTGAGTGCCCCTACATCGGAAACCTTAGGGCTTAATGAAAATCAGGAGTTTACCACTCAATTATGATTAAGTATGACTTTGTTATGTCGATTGTGTACATTCAACTCAAATACACTCTCTAACGTAAACCTGTACGCACCATAAGGCTTGCTTGTTCATTCAGCAAGACCTGAACAAACTCTGAAACCCTTCTGATACTTCCACCAGAGAATAGCTTGAGTAAGAAAGTAAAGCATCCTTTCTCATCTCAGAACTCTAACAGTCAGATTTAGATGTTCTACTTCGATCTTCTACCCTACCTTAGCCACAGAAGGATAATTTTAAACTTGTAGATACATTTGTGCACTGTTGCTGACAATAAACACACGCAGACTTTGGAATCAATTCCAGTAATCGTTAAGGTGATGTAACTCATATTGAAATGTAGCCACATGTGGTCAACATGCAGGGAAATCACAAGGCTGGAATTACAACAGTATGATGGCTGTTGGCTCTCAAAGCTCTGCTGTTCAAGCATTCGGCTCCCCAGCTGTGTTCAGCCTGCTGGGAATGTGCTTTTGGCTTCCTCATAAGTAACCCACGCACACCCAATCCTCATCCAAGACAGAGGGTTGTATCCCACACTTCCTGTTCTAATCTTTGCACTAACAGTACAGTTTTTGAATGGCTGGACTGATGTGTGCAAGACAAAGAGGAAAACTGATGTCTTTTTGTATCGGTTCTTTCTCTAATCCTAATGAACAGCACTCTGTCAGCGAGGAAATTCCCCCAGCAGCAGGCTGCAGGCTGATTCAATAGAACAGATGGGACAGTAAAAAGAGTATGAAAGCAAATAGGATGCATCAGTGTTGTTATTCACTATAGTGTATTGCATTACCATTGACTACTCATAGTGTAATTTACACTACTGTAATAAAACTACGCTGATATTAATGATCATAAGTACAGTATTTTTTTTAAAAGTTTGGGGTCAGTACATATATATACATATATATAGGCTGACAACAGGGATAACAGGGATGCACTATATGTGGACCTCACTTCAATTCTGCTGAATGAGAAAGGAACTGGGTTTTCAATCCAGGTTCACAGAAAGTCAAACTCAGGGGGAAAAGTCTCCCTGGACAAGGAATTCTCTGCATTTACCAAGATAAATCTAGTTCAAGATGCCTTAATGAGAGTCTTAAACTTAAAGGCAGGCTACGTATAACATTAACAGGCAGAGACTGCCTCTTTCCCATCGTACATGAATAATTCAAGCTGCGTCGGATGAACCTAAAATACATAATTACTGTTTGACTTATCTTAGCTTTGATTTTGCCATATCTGGACCCAGCACTGCTCAAACTTTGGGCTATCTTGAAATAACATCTTATTAGCATTCAGCGGGGGTTTCCTTGAAAAAAAATCATTGTGCGAATGGCTCCCAATTCTGTAAACCAGAAATATAAGGACATTAATGAAAAAAGTCACAATGAAAAGCAAGTAGCAACAGATACTTCCTTACACATTGTGTAAGTGTACAACCAGTAAGAGGTCTGATTTTTCTCTGGAAGATCGAGTTATGACATTTAAGATTGGCAGGAGAGAAAAAACAAGTGTTACACTTCCAGGGAAGTTTTCAGTGTAATGCCCTTGGAGACACAAGAAGCTATACAAGAAAAGCATGTTTTTGGAAACTTACGATGGCTCGTGCTGGATGAATGGTAGGAATGGTTTTCGGGGTATAAGGAGGAGATCAACAGGGCCTGCAATGCCAAGAGCAAACCGAGAAGCAGATGGCAAGCGACGGACAGGGCTGACCCCGAGGTACCAAGAGGGGGAAATACTTGGCTTCAACCTTGAACAGCTTAAAGGCCACCTAGAATCTTGTTCTCTCCAAACAAAAGAGGAGACAAGAACAGTGCATTGTTGGACATGCTGAGCCACACTTATGGCACAGAAGCACAGAGTAGCGCCCCAACAAAGTATTTAGCCCAACATTGAGTCCTTGAGTTAATAAAAGTAGTAAAAAAACTGAGTAATTTCTTCAAAACTGCAGCCTGAGAGGGTGAATCTAACCAAATGGATAGATAAATAAATAATTAAATAAAGGTTTTGTTCTAACAATGGTGACCCTCTAAAGTCAACTCGAAAAACAAATTACAGAAAACCGAAAACACCAGAGGCATAACAGACCGAATGAAAGAAACCCTTAACATACTCTTCGCTTGCTATAATTTCATTAAAAAAACCTCTAACCTGCATATATACACTCTTAAGTCCCTAGAAGCAAAAGCTCGGTAGTAAACAAGCCTGTCTCATCCAAGATTCCAATCTGTGTTTGCAGCATCTCCAACTCATTGCGAGCGGTCCATTTTGTTAATCATTCTTGATCCTTTGTCATAGTTTTATTGCACAGCATATGTCACGTGTTTGTGAAAGTGTATGGCTTCTTTCAGGGGGCAGACACACACAGATGTGGATTTATTGCGAATGGCTTCTATGAGCCAACTGTCATAGCTGACAACTTTTGTGTGGGAGGTGGAATCAGTTGTGATCAAGAGGGGAATGAGTTGTTTTCCTATGAAAAATAAATCTTGTTTGTGTGCCAAGATGATTCAAAATCTACAGCAGTAGACAAGCAAGTGACAATGTCCCCGATAACCCGATCTGAAAGCAAGAAGCGGCACCACAGGTCCTGACAACAAAACCGCAAGTAAATTCACAACTACATTTTCACCAATCAATAAGTGCAACCAGCACACCAAACAGTGAGTATTTGTTGATGCACATGAACGATGTACATCCTAGAAGTCTGAAGAGATAATGATCCTGTCATATTGGAGATCATGCCCTAACCCAGGAATTAGGACCATGCTGGCGAACGTCAATGAGCATTTGTTGCCCTCTTCCTTTGTCTGTGCTTCTATATTCCACAGTGCCCAGGTGCAAAGAAAAAAAAGGTCTGTGGAAAGAAAAGAAATTCTTAAATCACAAGGAACATATCAAAGAGTGAGGGAAAGTCAAAATCAAAATTGCAGCATCAAAGGAAGACAAAACTCAAAACCAATACAAAGCCTGTCTGATCAGCAAGAACCATCACTTTGATCAATCACAAGTCAACTTATCCAAATAACTAGTCGACCACAAACATAAACAGTCGTCCTTGTCAACCAGGAAGAAAGGAAGCCAGTTACAGACATGGAAATCAATTAGACCTATCTCTGATTTATAATCCAGCCTTAATAATGTATAAATGTGATCTAGGCTGTCTATTGCGCTTTCAATAAATTGAATCTCTTTAAAGTCACAATGAAACGGAGGTAGCAACAGACCTTTTTATCAGTACTATCGGAGTATAACAAATTATCTGGAAAACATTTGAAGGGACTTGGTTCTATCATCCATCGGTTGTTGATTGGATTTTTAGATGTGGTCAATGCACTTCAAAATGTATGTTTGTGGAGGCACAGGATTTAAGCAGATGAAATGACTGGAGAAGTCTGACATACATCCACAGAGAGTCTGACGTTTCACCGGAAGCTTTCACCAAAATTTTAAAAAATGAATACATGGATGAATCATTCACTTAAGTCTACAACATAAAAAAGAAAGAAAGTACATTGTGTATATGAAGGGAATGTCCCTATAACTTTCTCTGCAAGTCTCTCACCTCCTCAAGGAAACCAATAACTAAAAACATAAATGCGTTTGAGACATTTCAGCTTTGCCAAGGTTTTCTTCTAATGACTCACTGCGAGTTTCAGTGAATAAAATCGAGAAATAGATGAGGGACAACACATAATGTTTTGGCTTTCTTCAAACATAAAGATTCTCTCGGTACTTACCCCTTGCTGAACTCACCTTTCACATCCAATTTGTTCTATTGTCTGCAATCCTCAGAAGTTAGAAATATGCTTAGGGGGGAAAAAGAGAAAAAGCGATTTTATAATGACTAATTTTGGCCACAGACTTTTTAATCATTTGAACTTTTACCCTTGTCTCACTTAACGACTTTTGTTCATCTTTAGAATCTAGTTTCTCAAACCAAGGAGTCCACACCTGCTAGGGAATCCTTATTTTCCCACAACTGCCAGCCCTATAATAAAACCCTGATTCTCCACCAAACATCAGACTTCTTTTCCAGACACACCCAGCAGAGGGTTTCGCCTTGAGGTCAAAGGCACCATGGAGCACTCCGGCAGCCAATCAGAAAAACCCTTGGAGTCATAATTTGCGCCCCCAGGAGCAGGAGCCACAACCTTTCCTACCTGATAGCAGCTGGGCAGGAAGGTACAATAACAAAACATAGGCTACTCTTTACACAGTCACCTATTCTACAGTTCTCCATCCTTCCTGATTCCTTTTATTGCTCTTATTCATCTGCCTCCTCCATTTCCTCTTTTTTAAGCTCACGTTTCTTTTCTTCCGGAACCTTTCTTGGCACCTTCACAGGCACAGATGTACACTGCAACGGTAAAATACACAGCAGGTTTGTTTGAAGCCATTATCACTGAATGTCAAAAAAGAGACACTCTATTATTTTCCCTGCACTCATTTGTTCACTGTTTTTTTTCCTATGGTCTGTCTTTCTTGTCAATATCAGTTTCATAAACAGTGTCACTTGAAAGGGCTGTAGGAGGCGCATGTTCGGGAAAAAAAATAATACAAGAGCGATGTTCAAGCTTTTGAAGTTCTTTGACTCGAACTGTAAAACGCCTCAAAACGCAACACCCACTAACAAAAGACCCAGGTGGGGTCAAACATGCCTCTAAGGTATCAGAATTGTACTGTACACAGCAAGAAACCTGTAATGAACCGCAGGTATGTGGTGTGTGGGTGAGCACCTGTGCAATTGTAGTCGGTCTAAACAAACTTATACGCGGACTGATTTCATTATCTGAATCGGGGCTGGAGTTAAACAATACATGCCATACGCTAGGCTGCCTTCGGAAGTCAAAAGGATAGTAAAGCTGAACCTAACATAAACTGCTGCTGATTGACTTAATTATAATAGCTTCACTCAATCTCAACAATAAATGGGAGATTATTAAAGGGATACTCCACTTTTTTTGGAAATAGGCTCATTTTACAACTCCCCCAGAGTTAAACAGTTGAGTTTTACTGTTTTTGAATCCATTCAGCCGATTTTCTGATATTTAGAAGAATATCAGTAACCAGACAGTTTCTGGTCTCATTGACTTCCATAGTAGGAAAAAATATACTATGGGAGTCAATGAGACCAGAAACTGTCTGGTTACTGATATTCTTCTAAATATCAGAAAATCCGCTGGATACATTCGAAAACGGTAAAACCTATCTGTTTAACTCTGGGGGAGTGGTAAAATGAGCCTATTTCCAAAAAAAAGTGGAGTATCCCTTTAAGTAAATGTTGTGCATTGGGATAACTAGTGTGTCTATGTGCAAACGCCCCACTTATAGGCTAAGCATTGCACTTGATCTCAGTTTACCAAACCAACAAAGCTCCATCTTTACCTAAACCTCAACAGTAACATGGCAATTACGACAATAGTAAACATCAATTTGTTGAGAGAGGGGGTGGAAAAAAAGAGCATGGTAAATGAGCTAGCTCAAAGCGTTTACACAGTAATGAGAAAGCTCATTAAGCATTTTGCAAACCAGAAGTCCTAAATGTCTGAGCATCTGCTCTATTTTGCCATGTGCAGTGCTGTCAAATATTGGGAGGCAACAGACCTACTCTACTCCTACAGCTTTTGTTAAACACATTAAAAAAGCAATTAAACCATTTTAAAAAGTTATTTCAATGCATGAGATATAACATGCTTTAATAAAAGATGACATAACAGAGCGTTTTCCCTTTGTGGGGCAGTATCATTCAAGGATAAATTTACATGCAGAACAAAATATTGAAACAAATCTGATTTTCTCAACTCAAGAAAAAAGGAAAGAAACAAACTCTGGTTTGAAATAAAAGCTAACAGACATGTGTGCATACAAAAGGAAACCTGAGTAACATAGGATGTTGTTTTCTGGAAAAAAAGAAAGGCGGGAAAAGGTGTTCAGAGTCTATTTTTTTGCAGTCACCTATAAAATACTTCTACAGGCAATTTTTATTTAAAGGGTCATGAGAAAGGCCAAAATGGATGGAAAACTTTCCAAACAGCATAAAACTACGTTGATTCAGTTTCCAGACTCATGCAAGCCAATAGCGGAAACAATTATTATTTTACATCCATTGACGCAAGCTTTACTTCCATCATTAAGAAGAACTGCATTAAAATGGCTAACAGAACCAATTTAATTATGTCTAGTATAATTGTATCATTGTAAACAAAAGACCATCTACATGAACAGAACATGCATTTAGAAGTCTGTTGAGTCCATTTCAATCTGCGATAGTGGCTGAAGTAAGACAATGGTCTGGGTAAACGGGGCCTGGAAAAATAGTAACAAGACAGAGTGCAGTGGTACAGCTGAATCATATATTCTTCACAGACAGGCTTTATCCAAGGATTAATGAATCACATTAATTCAAAAGGAGGATAATAAATTGGGATTAACCATGGGTGGAGAGAACATTTTTTTCAGCCCGAGAAGAGAAGCCATCTGACCAATTTAGGGCAAATGGGAAGCCCTTCTGACACATTGAGGACCCTCTAATGGGGGGAATGAATATCACACAACACTTGACGTTCTTGTGATACGCTTAGCAAAGGCAGAATTGTTCTTCTTCCATTACCTTAGTCACTTGAACTTTATACAGAGTAACAGATCATAACTACATTAAAGTAGTGTTTTGACTGGATGTGTTCCCATTGATGCTTCTGTTCTTCAGATGAAAGTCCTTATAAAAAGTTTTTAAATGCATCCTTCATTTGAGGCATAAGCAAATGAACAGGCCTAAACAGCACCAGCGTTCTGATGGTAGGCTATTGGGACATTATCAGTAACTTAATAAAGATTCCCCTAAAATAACTAACTACGGAGGAAATCAAGCGGGAAGCATCCCCTGTGCGAGTATATATCAACGTCAAATGCTCTCAGCACTTCAAAACAATTCCTACGTTTAAAGAAGCTGTTAATGACAGACTCAGTGTAATATATAACTCTCATGAGTGAGCCAAATCTCTCAGCAATAACAGTCTTAATGCAAACTCTAGATGTGCTTTTCATGACAAAATGAAATAAATAAATCATTCATTGCCTCTGGACAAAAGTGCTGAGCTTTGTGAATAATGCAGGAACATGTAAAGGCTTATTAAAATGCTTCTCTGCTAATTGTATCCTAATTGCACCGCATCTCTTCACTAAAGGAATGACAGACTTGATAAAGTCATAAATCACTATATATAAAATAATAAAACAGTTCAACATCTATTCATTACAACTGACCTGTTAAATAACCGACAGAGAATGAAATAATGGGAAAGCACTGCAGGTTTGTGTTTCGAAGACTGTTTGTGTACGGTGGTCGCTCTGAAAAGCTCTCCTCATTCTTCCCTTTATCACAGGCCATTTGAGTCAGTCTAACCTGCAGCAGATGTGGTGAGTAATGACCATCATTAATTCAGTCCCAGCACACCTTTCATCCAGACAGGAATAATGGCTATGGCTCCGCTGGGCCACCTGCACAGCTGTACCAGACAGTGGAGAAGCTTTGCTGTCCTCCAGTCTAGGAATGCACCGAAATTACAATTCTGGGCCGAAAACGAAACCGAGAATTGTGGATGCACTTGGCCGAAAACCGAAACTGAAAATGCTTTTTAAAAATAGTTCATTTCTAATTTTAAATCCGCTTTTTTTGCATTAATTGTTTTAATAATAGACGTTTTAATGAATTTCAATCATTGTAATGATTATAAATTCTAAAAATACAAGCAATATCCTAAATAACCACACTTCTATTGAAAGCAACACTAGATAATATGTTAAATTATTAATATATTTTTCTGTATTCAGTTCTATGCAGCAGAATCAAATTTAACCAATTTATTTTTGACTAATTATCCAAATAATGCAGTCCTACAAAGGGGAGCGGATCAGTGGACGGGAGGGTATCGCTATTTTACCAGCGCTGCCCAGCACGGTTATACCACATCATGATGCAGCACAAGATAGGGCTATTGCAAACAGAAACAAGTATACTACTACATAGAAATTTCAGCCCATTATTTGAGAGTACTTTGCTTTTCCGATGAGCATGAGCGACACATGAGTGGAGCATTCACATGGGCTGTGAGCGCCTAAACTTTGCACGTCCATAGGTAAGCAATAAGGTATGAGAGGCTGTGCTGCATCTCTACTTCGTGCCTAATAACGCCCTTCAGCCGTTACTTATTCACGATAAGCACTTGCCTCAAGTACCTTATTGCTTTTGTAAAACGGTTACCACACAATCAAAATATTAAAGTAAAAAAAATGTATTAGTGCAACTTTCATGAAGTAAAATCACTAAAAGCCTTCCTTCCGCTAGAAAAAAATAGTCCCTGACCGTGAACAGCAACGACATTCCAATGTGTAGTATGCATGAAAGCTCAAATAAGTGTTTTATCATGAATAAAGCACAGCTATTGACCAATCAGAATCAAGGATTGGAACCTAACCGTTTTATAATGCGGAATATCGAGCACCACGTCAATTTCGTAATAAGTGATCACAGCTAGAGTGAGAGTGAAACGTGCTCAAATGGTGGATTATTTGAAGGAAAGGAGAAAAGATTCCCAAACTGCAATTTAACACCATTTAAACATTTTTATATAACATTAAACACACATGATGTAGTTCAGTTCATGATTTGGAGGACAGCCCTCATCTTAGACTGGGGTTCTGAGTTGAATAGGGTGGAGTCAGTCCAACCATAAAGGATCAACACAACCATGATGGACTGCACCAATTTATACCGTAAATAATTCAGCACAGAAGCACTGCAGTCAGAGTGAAGGATAGTGTTAAAGCAAGGGCTCTCAAGGAAAAAAGAAGAAATAAAATTGTTTACTTGTTTTGACTAGGGAGTTGGACGTTCATATAGGCTACTTGGTTTTTTACACGTGCCAGATTTCCTTTCTTTTCAGAGACAAGCCACCAGGGGACAGTTGCGCCAGCCATGTGTAAGTAACAATTTAGTGTATTATATAGTGTAGAGGTAGCATAAAAGAAACATGCACTATACAGTGTGTGTTGCACCATTACTCTTGAATGACTCGTGAATTTACATACAAACAAATTATTGTTTCAAAGTCCCCAACCAGAAATTGTATTAAATATTATTATTATAATATATTTTTGATAGTAAAAATCTATTTTATTATAAAATATGATTTATTATGATAATTATAATACAATTTAATTGTTATCATTAATACATTATTAATTTAATAAGTCTCTGGATGAGGCTTTCGAGCAGCTGCCACAACCCTACCTATAGGTGTCTTCAGAAAATAGCATGTTCTTTAAACTGTCCCACTGGTAAATCACAGCATGAACTCTCTGAGGCTTCACCTCATGCAAAAAAAAAACATCTTTCTTTAACTCTAAAAATATCATCTTTCTACCTTACAGTGTTTCATTTGAACTATTTTTTCCTACCTTTGATGGAATTACAACCAAGCAATCATTAAGAATTCATATGACCTAGCAACAAAGTCACATGTCCTTGAGAAAAAAGATGCCTAATCAACTCTATTTTTACAGGACATAAGAGGGGAGTGGCTTACAATGATTGAAGTGTCACTTTCACCTTGATTGAACTGTCAAAAACCAAGCTGACTCACCTCAAACCAGACCAGTACCACTCAAACAACTAACCCTACCATTCTATTAGCACTCCAGACAATGAATTCAACTCACTTCATTCCCTTAGATGTGACTTGCATGCCATAAAGACCCGGAATCACTTTACAGTTGTATTGTTATTTTGCCTACAACATACTTTCTACTGAAACAGGAAGTTTGGACAAACCATATTTTAAATATCCAATAGCCTTAAGCAAGATCACAGCCCTAAACATGAATTTCTAAGTGCTGGGTGATATGGAGGAAGGACTTTCTCTTACTAGAGAGAATTTGATTGGACACAAACCTGTAGTACATGGTAAATCATCAATATTTTGGTCCCTTTCCCAGTATATTTCCCAATTGCGTCAGTGTTTAGGAGTGCATTCAGATAAAGAAGCCACACAGCAAAAAATAACAAAAACTTGAATTTTGCTCTCATGGGGTTTTTAACAATCTGTTGCGACCATCCTTAGTAGATTCAAACCTAAAGTAATCATTTGATTGATAAAAGGTGAAGGTAAACAACAACATTGCGTGGGTATTCGGTTAAGGCTGTGTTGTGATGTTACGCTTCACCTGCAGAGATGAAGCAATGAAAGACTGGGCAAAGGTCACGATCATTTGACCATAAACTTACCCAACCTCCATTTTCCTCGATCCAGTTTTCCAGTGGCCCGTTCAGGTAGTCTGTCATCCAGTGTGCAATACTATCTACCTGGGACGCCATCTCCCGGTTGACGCTCTCCACGCACATGGTCCCACCAAACTCGAAGAAAGCCACGATCCGCCCCCAGTTCACTTCGTCTCTAAAGAGCTCTTCAGCCACGGTTAAGAAGCTGCGTTGCGCCAAATTGGGACTAAATATCATCTGGTGGGACATCTCCTCAAATTCACGGTGGTACAACCTTTCTATCTCGTCTCCAGCCTCGCGTAACACCCGGTAGAGCATTAAATGAGGGTCTGAAAGGCTGAGACGGTGGGCTATCAGGCATTCAGAGTTGTTACCCCCGCCGACCAAGGGAGCCTGAAGCCTCCTCCTGTCAGAGTTTGGAGAGGAGTCCTCTCCTTTATTGAATGTGTCATCTTCTTCCCCAGAAGATGGAAGTTTCCATACATATCCCCTCTTTAAAAGTTTGTGATTAAGGTATTTCTCCACAATATACCGATTGTCATAGCGAGCTTCGTTAGCCATCGTTATTAAACAGGATAAAAACGAGCGCGAGCGGTAAACTGATTCGGTTATTCGAAGTACATGGTAACGGGAAAAAAAAGTCTCCCACAGAGAAGGGCTCCGAAAAAAATTCAAATTCACATCACGCTGGCGTGATTTCTCTCATTGGAAAGGAATTTTTGAGGATAATAATACAACTGAGTAACACATTCATTCATATAACTTTGTAGCCATAGCTATCCGCAAACCTGCATGTCCAGCGCGCGCCGATGATGGACAGAGTGGCCGTTGCTGCAGCGCGCGCGCGGTCCAGATCCAAGCGCGGCGCGAGGAATGCCCCTTCACAGCCTCAGACTCACAGCAGCGCTTATATTCCAGTGAACCACCAGCCAATAGCGAGAAAAATACCCTGCGACGTCGTTGACGTTACGAGACCGAAGAATAGAGTTAAAGCTAGCGCTGTGTTTTTAATTATTCCACTGACATTCGAGGTCCTAGAAAAGACGGAAGAGAAAATAGCAACCAAGTCAGCGCACGAAGGAGCACTTTTACTGTATGTCCTAAAATGTACACGTATATTTCCACGCTTTTTTGGCAAGATTCAGTTTTTCCAACGCGCGGCACGGTTCGTGCAGAAATTAAGCGTGCTCTGTAACCGCCAACGAATGACATCGACACAGGCGCGTTCATTGAAGCAACGCTGGGACTGTTGTTGAAAGTACTGAATTCTGTTTGAAGATAGTCGCTCTTGGGGGCGGCACTTCCTACGTCACACCATTCATTTCTTTTGCCGTAGTACTATGCCTCAGATGCAGAGTATTTATGGTGTCTGGGTTTTGTGTTTGAAGTGCAGTTGTTTTCATTCCTTTCAGCTTTGCCAAAGTTTCTTTTCATTAATCCCTCAGGACTCCATACTTCAGGCATATCTTTAAAGTACAAGCTTCTCACATTTTGACAAAAACATTTCAATAGGGGAACTTGAAGCGTAACACTTTTTATCTGGGGAACTCAGTATTTTTGTTTGTTTTGTTCAAATATAGATGATAGATAGATAGATAGATAGATAGATAGATAGATAGATAGATAGATAGATAGATAGATAGATAGATAGATAGATAGATAGATAGATAGATAGATAGATAGATAGATAGATAGATAGATAGATAGATAGATAGATAGATAGATAGATAGATAGTTATAGCTACACCTATATGATGGCTTGAGGGTGAGTAAATTAAGTGGTAGCCTAATTTAAATTTTTGGATCTACTTGTTGAAAGCAATTAGCAGTGTGTCTATTGGATAGTTGACTTAGTCTAAAACTATTTTAAGCACTGTGGAACAATACATTTAATATGTGTACTTTTATAATGAACTTGTCATACAAGTTATTTTAGGCACTTGAAAAGTGATTGGGTTAACTCAGCCAATAACACACTCTCTCTCACTCCACCTGCCCCAGCCAATCATGTTAAGGCATATTCAGTTCTACCGTAGTCAGGTATCAGGTTAAATGTACCAACACACACGCTTTGTTCTCAGTACAAACAGTACAAAGCCAGAATACTGAAGCAGCTCTGAGTTCAATTCAGTGCATTTATTTGGATTCACACAGGAATATATTTTAAGGCTGCCGGTTACACAGCATTATTGAGTTTGGAACGTCTCATTAGTGCAAGCCTGATACATTCTCAGTTATTATTATCAGAATGCATTTATTTCCACTGTTTCTTTTCATAGTCCCACTTATTAGAGAATCCCTGGATGGGGTTCACTCTCATATCTATCATCCTCTGCGTCTGCTTGTCGACCCACTCTTGAGTGAAAGTGTGCGGAACGTCACCATACACTGCCGAACAGACAAAAACATAAATGGTGACAAGGAGAAAGAATTTAGAGAAATTCTGGGTTAAATACATTGTTCATCCAAAAACATCAAAATTGAAAATACTGTGGAAACAAAGACACCTACATCTTGGATGCACTTGAGGTAAGCTAAAACATATCAAAAATGAATTTCAAAGTGAACTATCCCTTTAAGAGAAAACTCTGGTAAATCATTAAATTTAAAAAAAAGGGGGAAAGATGTCGCAGTGGAAGTCAGTTATTGTGCAAAATCCCCTCAGAGGAACTGTAGACCTGTCAGCAGAAAAAAAAAAAACGAGATAGTCAGCAATTAAGTGTCCTAACAGAGGGCAGCACCTGCCAGCTCAGACTCTTCTGCTGGGGTTTTATCCTCCAGGCGAAGAGCAGGCGACAAAAAAATAAACAAATTAGAGAAAACTATTGTGTCTGCACACACCATGCACAAACACGTCTGCTAATATCACAAACCTGGTTCATGTAAAAATGGAGCAAATAAATATGCAAATAGGCTCAGTCAAAAAAAGGTTGCAGTGGTGGAGCCTATATTATTTCATAACCAAATTGTAAGAATGATGCATTGAAAAATTGGTACAGTAGAGTTCAAAAGAATGCATGTATTGTTCATTTTTGTTAAATTAACAGCATAACAAATTTAATTTGAATTAAAAACATCTATTTTCAGATATTTTTTATTTTATTTTATATATAAATTATGTATATATTTTTATAATTTTGTCTGAAATGTCACTTTGGTCTTCATTGTAATTTTTACATGAAACATGCAAATGTTCTGATGTGATTTATCTTTCTTTCATTATTACATCACATAAATCATACGTTTAAACAGGGGTGTATAGGCCGATTTCTTACATTGCTATAATAATGACGCTTTGAAAATTGTAAAACTTTGTTTGTCGCCAGGTTCAAATGTCGAATCCCAGTATGTGGACTCTTAAAGGAGTAGTTCATTTAAAAAAAAAAAAAAAAAAAAAAAAAAAAACTTTTGCTGATAATTTACTCACCCCCATGTCATCCAAGATGTCCATGTCATTCTTTCTTCAGTCGAAAAGAAATTAAGGTTTTTGATGAAAACATTCCAGGATTTTCTCCATATAATGGACTTCAATGGGAACCAAACGGTTCAAAGTCCAAATGAGAGTTTCAGAGCAGCTTCAAAGGGCTTTAAACGACACCAGACGATGAATAAGTGTCTTATCTAGCGAAATAATCGGTAATTTCAAAAACAAATAAAAAAGTTGAAGTTTTATAAGCACAAATGCTCGCCTTGCTCTGTTCTGTGATGCAGTTTGTGACTCCTGTTCAAACTCGTTCATCAAAATGAACAAATCTTTTTTCGAGTCAAGACTCGACGGGTCCTAGATAAGACCCTTATTCACCGTCTGGTGTCGTTTAAAGCCCTTTGAAGCTACACTGAAACTCAAATTTGGACCTTCAACCGTTTGGTTCCCAATGAAGTCCATTATATGGAGAAAATCCTGGAATATTTTAATCAAAAACAGTTTATTTTTTTTAGCCAGGTGGAGTCTGTGCACCTGCCCTGAAGTATGTGAAAGAAATTCTTTTCAGTTTTTGGGCAGTCGCAGGGCATAGATGCCTGCAAGGACCTGCGGCTCCACTGTATCTCAGGTGGAAAAAAAAAGGTTTACCGATTAATCTCCTCTATAAATCCCGACAAATGCCGAAGTCAACCTCAGACGAGTCTTAATGAGTTTGAAGAACAGCGCCCAAGAGCAGAGTTGTTCAAGTCAGAACATGAGCCAGACAATGTGGGAAATACCCATCGCTCAACCGACAACAGACTTTTGGACTTCTGTATACCTTTCTCACTTTGACTACATCTACCCCCCCAAGGATCCTCACCAAACTTTTGTTCTCACATTTTCTTTGTTTCCTTCCCTCCTTGCATTATTTTCCTCTACTGTGTCTCTCCTGAGGTGATTTTTTTGACTTCCTTCCTCAAAGAACTGGGGCTTCTGAGACCGAGATTGAGGAGACTCGTCTGCTTCCGACAAGATCTCACTCACACATTTATACAAACACACACACACACACACCATGCACACTCATTCTGTTTTAAACATGTCAACTGCTCTCCATCTGTCTTAGACACACAGCCTTGGAATTCTTCCTATCATTTGTGAAGAAGTTCAGCTGGGTCTAAAGGGATTCCTGAACTGAAGCCGAGGCTCAAACACGTAAATCTTTCCCCTCGTTTCTGCTCCTTTAAACTGCTGACTGCAAAACACACCCAAGTCCAATTATTTCAGCCGAGGGAATGCAGTGGGAGTGTGTGCTGCAGGTAAAAAGGCCTCCATCTGACACGTCTGATCTATCTAATGGTCACATTAGAGGAAAGGGATACAAATAAAAGGGCGAAAAGAACAAAATCCAAGTGGAAATCACTATAGGGAATGCTAAGCGAGGTTTTGAGGCTTAATTTAGCAGAAGCCAATATGTTGATTTTGGATTCAATGATCATCTCTGTCTGATTGGATGAATAAATAAATCATCAACACAATTAAATCCACCCAGATCTCACATCAAAGTGTGTCAGTTATGATGAAATGCCTGAAATTCAAGCATTTAAAGCTTTCCCGCCATATTCTGGCGATCAAAAATCATGAAACTCCGGATTAAACGGATGTTGCGATAGTCTTCTTCCCTATTGGGGTGTATATTGAGTGAAACAGCTTTTCAAACAAGAAAAAATGTAGGGCGGGACTTGATTTTGTCCATTGGGAATTTATTAGCTGTTGGTTCGTTTTGTCGTTTGCTAATGCTGTGATCTCATGTGATTAACAGGTTGTAAACACGTCATCAGAGAATAGATGTTGTTGCAATAGGGAAAGAAAGTTATTTTGATTACAGATTATGACGATAAAGATGTATTATTTAAAGAAGTGCATGGATAAATAGGCAATATTCCAATAAAAAAGAATTGTCAATTTTGATTTCATGGTGACTTTAAGTTTCATATGTAAAGTAAACCCACCATAAACACGCTGCCACCAGACCAGCAGCCCTGTGAAGCCAACGAAGAAGAAGATGCCCCCGACGACAGTCATCCACTCTTTGGAGCCTTTCTTCATCTCTGGAAACGACAGCTCATGCGTGAGTCTGTATACTGCAAAGAAAGAGACACACAGACTGAAACTTAATAGTTGTATTTAGTAGTTTGCTCTGCTTGCATGCACGCTTGGAGGGCAAGGTTTGCCACTATTCAATTCAAACAGCTGGACAACGCTGCCATCTGGTGGCCAAGAACTGTATATACCGTACCTGAGGCTAAATGAGTGTCATTAGCATATCCGGCATTAGCGTTGTAATTCCCAAGACCCATGACCCATTTACTATATTAATAATTTAGCCTTGAGGGATCTTACCCAGGTAAAAATGATATATTATACATCACAAAGGGATATGAAACTAATAAATATATGAAAATAATTAAATATACAAAATGTACAAAAATCTAATATAAAAAATATTAAGAATATTTTAATATATGTATGCCAGACAGGCTGATATTGGGGTGGCTTTGTGCTCCATCTGAAATTCCTTAAGAATCCTTGTAAGATTAAACGCAAGTACTCAAAGTTATACCAACTCAAGAAAATTGATCAGTTTCTGTCAAGTGTTCAATCAGCATTCAAACCCATTAACAACTAAAGGATCTGAATCAGTTCTATTGGTAGCTGTGAGCGTGTGTGTGTGTGTGTTTGTGAAAGTAATACAAACAGTAATAGAAGAGAATATAATATATAATAAAATAGGATATAATACTTTTAAAATAGATATAATCGTGATCGTGTTAATCAAATATCACATTTATTTAATTAAATATTGTCCATTGTTCAAAATTAAGATGTTTTGCAAGAAGTATTTTATGCTCACCAAGGCTGAATTTAGTTGATTAAAAATATGCAGTAATAAATTTTAAAATGTTTACTCCTGTGATGTTTTCAGGATTTTCAGCATTCGGTGTCATATGATCTTTCAGAAATCATATGCTGGTTTCATGTCTAAAATACCATTTGTATTTTATAAAAATAATAAAGTATGAATATAAGTATACGTATTTAGTCTCTATTGTTTTAAACAGTTGTGGTGCCTAATATTTTTATGAAAAATGCCATTCTTGGATTAATTTTCTAATTTAAAAAGTTTTTTATAACAATATGAAATACGTTTTTTAATGATTTAACGTGTCATTAATTATGACACGTTAAATTTTTTTTATTTTTTCTTAAAAAAAAAATATTTTTTTAATTATTTAAAAAAGAAAAAAAAAAAATAATTATTTCTTTAAAAAACAAAACATATTGACCCCAAACATTTGAATGGTTCTGTATATCCTATTTTCCTTACAGTACCTGCTTCAACTTACAGTAAAAATGCTGAAGACGACATATGAGCATGTTTATACAGCTACTGTAAAGACAAACGTGATCTTTCAGTAACAGTTTCCTCCACACCCAAGTTCAAAGTCTAGCCTCCACTTGTTGAGGTTGTTGCTAGATTAAAAAAAAAGCAGATTAAAAGTTAGCCTTAGCCCTTGCAGATTTACTGGCTATTTTCTCCTCCTTGGTGAGCTGGGTCCACGGCCCCTTCTCTTTTTCTTTGAGTTTCTTCTGTTCAGCACTCAGATTTCTGACAAATGGAACATCTGGCAACGGAGTGTCCAGGCGGTTGTTGTACTGAGGAGTGGAGCAATCGAGCACATCAACATCTGAGGACAAACACACAAGAATAGAACGGTCAAAGAAAGATGGATGGATGGATGGATGGGTGGATGGATGGATGGATGGGTGGATGGATGGATAGATCACCGTGAGTATGTGCAGCCCAGGCTCCAGATGAAGTTGACACCCTCCTCCAGAGTCCAGACTGCAGTCCCCGCACCAGTGCACGAGAAGCCAGCATCTAAAAACAATGGCTATGAATTGGCATTGACAACTCATAAACTCATGGACAAACTCATGGACAACTCATAAAGCTTTCAGGAAAGTCTCAAAACTGTATGAGCTGACTTTCTGCTCCAGATATGATCACAATTCATTTTGTACTATTTAAGAATGAACTTAATGCTGATACTAGTAACTCAATGTATAAAATAAAACATAAGATTTAAAAAAAAGAGGGATTACATTCTATCTTACTGATCCAAAACCTTTGGAAAGTATATAACTAATGACATTTCCTTGACTTTATAAGATTTTAGATTTTATTCATTTCCATAAAGTTCCAAAATCTCACTTTTAAGGTTTTTCATGACAGTTGGAATCCTGTTCACAGAATGTATTAGAGTTGGATCCCTAAAGAGAGCATTGTAAATGACCACATGTGATGGACTGCTCAACCTTCACTCGAGATGGCCAGATATGCAGTCAAGGTAGTATATCACTGGACTGGAGACATAGCCAATGTTTTTGAATGGAGTTTTTGCAAGAGCGCGTCTGCAAGGTTAATAAATGCAAATGTGAATGTGAAATGCCGTTGCTCATGACATTGGTGTCCGGCACGGGGACTAAAGGGGCAGCATGCTTATGATTGTAAATGATCACATTTCATAAATGCATTTGGCACATATGCTTGTTTTAAATATAAACTAGCAGGTAGCTCCAGCTCGATTTGGACTATGTGCTGTCTGTCACGTAGTGCGGAATATTCTGCGGCCGCTAAAATTACTTCACGGGGGGCGTGACATCAAAATCGAGCAAAGTGAAACAATACTAATCTAAATATAAAATCATCACGCGCATTCTTTCAATATAACGACAGATAGGCTATTGTTGTAGTGTTCTGATGCTTATGCAAATATTCTGAGATAGCTATTTATATATTAAATATGATGAAATTAAGTATTCGTCCACACACAACAGGATATTTCAAGTTCAAAACTTTGTAAATAGAAGACGATTACATTATTCAAAAGCGTGCATTATTATTTTGCAGTAGCATATTATAATTATTTAAATTAAATAGGCTGCATATGTAAACATTGCTTAGTTCCATAAGGAAATAATTTGCATGTTTTACTTTTTAACGCTAATTGTATTGTTAATCTCACATGCACATCTGGAACAAAGCAGCATCAGTGAGTAGGCTATATTTAGGCTACTCTATTTAGTGCTAAAAACTAAATGCATATGAATTTACCTTTAGAAATGAAGGTCTGAGCTTGTCGACAAGAAGTTGCCTACGTGCTCTGTCTTTATGGTTTCATGGATCAGTTAGAAACGGACGGATTGCGAGTCAGGTGCTATCAGACAAATGAACCAATGAGCGCGAGTCAGGAACAGGCACAGAGAGCGCGCGGCTGCGCGCACCCAGACCAGACATTACTACAGGTTGTTTCTGACTGACACGATTTTTTTGTGTGTGTTTTCGTAGAGAGACTTGCATTTCATCTAGAACTATGATTCCCTTCAAGGAAAGCACATCATTTTGTCCAGCATGTTGTAGTCTCGAAATATGCTTTTTACTTCTATGTTGCCTGTTGCGTTAGTAGGGAAAGAAATTAGCAGTGATTTAACCGTTGCCATCCTCAAGCAGACAATATTGGAAACGTCAATTATAAGACAAATGTTCGAAATGATCAAAAATTATCTGAAAAAAAAAGGTAAACTGGAGAAGAGGACCCCTTCGATGTTATCCTGGAAGAAGTGAAGATCCATTGGCCACCACAAGTCAAGTATTGTCATGATCTTATATTGCTTTGTTGATTGTTTATGAATGGGGAATAAACTATTAAAAAAATAATAATTTTACTGTTTTAAATTTTAACCCCCCCAAAGACAAATGTTACGTTGGCAACTTAACTTTTCAGTGTATAGGCTACTACTACTGCAAGTAGGCATATTTCCTTAAAAATAGGCCTACTTGCTGTAGTAGGTACTGAAAAGTTAATTAATAATTTAAAGTTAAAATAGGATTTTTCTTTTACCTGAAAAGCCGCGGATGATGGTGAAATTTTCCAGAATTCAACCGTCGCTGCCAGTCGTAGGCCTGGCAGGTCACATGACCTGCTGGTCGCGCCTAAAACCCGAATCCGCGACTGCTGCTTTAAAAAATAAATAAATAAATAAATAAATAAATAAATAAAAATCCAATTTTAACTTTTAATTATTCGAACTATAATACTTTATAAACATTTTATTTATATTTATAAGCAAATAGTAGCCTACTAATTTGTGACAATCTCACAAACATTTAGACTACTGACATTAGTCGGCAAAATATGTCAGGTTCATGACAAAAATGAATAAGCAAATTCTTAAACAAATGTTTACATTATTTCCCAGTAGGCTAGTAAACACCAACACACACAGGCTACATGAGCAGCATCTCCCTCTTATTTTTTATTTTTACTAATTAAACGAATCATCTTAATACAAGAAAAGCTTCAAAGTCATTGTTTTTCGTTTTTATTATTTAACTGTAAAACAAAAATTAATCTAAAGTATGATTATCCACTAGCATTCTCTTGCTAGTGTTGTGCATTAATCTCTGGACATCATGAGAACAGCACTAACATATATCTGCAAAACAAGGAGAACTTAAAATGATAATGTGAAGTATTACAAACAACACTGAATACACAGAAAAATATACCTTTCTCTGGCACTTGTAGATTCTTCAGACAGAAGCTCTGTACAGTACAATTGATACAAACAAGAAACCGTCGCCTCTTGGACAGTGGGGTTTAAAGGTTGAATCACTTTTCAACATCAAGTTTTACTGCATAGGGGCTTAATAGTTCTTTCCATCCCACACATATATCGCTTTCAAAAATACAAAAGTGTTAAATATAAATAAATAAACATTTTAATTATCATTTACAGCATCATTTCAAAAACATCAAGAACAAAATGAACACCCAAAGTGAGAAAATGTAGAGCTCTTCAGTAAATACATTTGGTGACACACTAAAACGGCAAAAAGGGGCTTTTGGTTTTTATAACAACCGTGACATTCGCTTTGATACATTTAAACATTCAATTACTCTTGTTCTGTTGGCAACCAGTAGTGGGCGATAACTGCTGGACAGAAGGCACCATAGACAGATAGAGAGGAAACCATTTCTGTCTGCATTTACAAATGGATCGACCTGGAGGCTAAACGAAATAAACAACAGTTCCTAAATTCAGGAGGTGTAGTCAAAAGTAGAAATATGCGAGCTGGGCTCATACGGCACAAGCTGAAAATCGTATATACACAGGGAGCAAACAGTCCTAACATGCATTGAATACTGAGATTATTACTGAATGCCCTGCAAACGCACAGACACCCCACTCCCGAAAGAGGCCATAATGGTACAGTCCATAGTCTGTGCGCAGACCACTGTTCAGAAACCAGATGGCGTAGTTTTAGGTCTAGCTAAAAGTATAGTTATCATAGTGTGCGTGCAGAAGCTTAGTGTGATATAATAGGCAGAGTTCACAGTATCCTTCTGAATAAGAGATGATCCACCTTAATCGCCTCGTGCGGCCACTACCTTCATCCATATATTTAACGATGGACCAACTAACCAGTCTCTGTACCCTTAAACCCCTTCTTTTGCCTTCGTTTCATGGTTTCTCTCTTTCAATCAGAGATGTGGCTTAAACTTCTCGTCTCCAGTCTCTGCCGGCAACGTCACATTGCCCAGCAATCTCAGCACACATCAGTCCGTCTCTGCTTCGCTGTCCTTCCTGGTCATGCCTGCAAAGGTAAAAGAGCAGACGTGTAAACGAGAGGTCTCTTTTTAGATGCAGTACTGCCTATAACCACTAGTTGGCAGCTCATGAACATGCATCTGCTCTGAGATCAGCCCTCCTTGACTCTGCAGCAGGGTCAGAACTTTTCCATTAAAGGGTTAGTTCACCCAAAAATGAAGAAAAACCCAAATGAAGATATTTTAGATGGGTTTTCTATCCCTCGACTTGAGACAATTGACCAAAAACGAAGAAAGAAATCCATATGAATTGTGCAGTTTAATCTTAATAGACCATTTTACAAGATGTAAACAACACTGGTCCAGAAGTACTTCCTGTTTCAGTTTGTAAATGGTTTCTTAATGTCAAATGTAAAGAAAATATCTTAAAGATGTTTGTTTAACTTTTTGATTCAGTTGTATATGTTCAGTTGGTTGTACTTTATCCCAGCGTTTAAATAGTGTTAAAAAACTGAAACAGGAAGTGCTTCTGGACCAGATGTATACTGTTGTTTACATCTCGCTAAATGGTCTATAAGAGACTTTATATGGTTAACCGATTTAATGTAGGCTTTTATTCACAAAATGCACTCAAATATAGTAAATGGAAGCTCATCCGTACTTCACATTGGAGAACAAACCTCGTTAGTTCTCGCGAAAGCTCAAACATGCTGGGGTGACATGAGAATGAACCTCAAGTACATGAGCTTCTGTTTACCATATTTGAGTGCTGTATGTCTATTACTACAGTCGTAATACATTTTGTTTAATTGTAATGGGGCGTTTTTTGCCCCCTTGTCTTGAATTTTGGTGTCATTTTTGCCTCAAGCTTCCATTGATTTCTGACCCTGCTCGGCAGGAAGGTCCATCTCCGGGAGCAGGACTGTACACCAGGGGAGAACATCTTTTGATCCATGCATACTATTTGCAATATTAGCGGCATCACATCTGCTCCTTAGGATTCATAACACTTCACAGCAGCAATTAATATTCAGTGTTATAAATTCACACTTCACAGACAACAAGACAGGCGCCCAGCACACAGCGACCTCTCAGGAGCAAATTCAGAAAGTTAGAGTTTTCTGACAAAATAGAGAGAAGTGTATTATATCCCACCATCTGATTTGGATTTGTCACATCAAGGTGCAATATTCCATCGATTATACAGATCTGCTCATCTGTATTCTTTGTCATACATTTACACACCCCTTGCCGAATTGAAAACTGTTACATTTAAACACTGATCAGCGAACATCCATAGAGCACTCGAATGTAGTAAACGGACGCTCAAGCATTCTAGCTTGACGCGAGAACCAATGAGGTTCATTCTTGTGTAACGCCAATCATATTTGAGCTTCTTCATGAACCAATGTGTTTTTTTAACATGTCAAGCAAGTACAGTTGAACTTCCATTTACAATATTTGAGTGCTCTATGTACTTTACATTAGCTGATCGATTTTTATATGCAAATAAAAGCCTAAATTAAATCTGTTCATCATATAAAGCGATCATGAATTTTAGGAAGACTTGGATTAAACTGCTTGATTTCTATGGATTGAACATTTTGAAGCATAAGAGTTTTAAGTGAATAGACTTTCAATGGAGGGACAGAAACTCTCTCTTAAAGGGATACTACACTTTATTTTTTTGGAAATAGGCTCATTTTACAACTCCCCCAGAGTTAAACAGTTGAGTTTTACCGTTTTCGAATCCATTCAGCCGATTTTCAGATATTTAGAAGAATATCAGTAACCAGACAGTTTCTGGTCTCATTGACTTCCATTGTAGGAAAAAAAATATATACTATGGAAGTCAATGAGACCAGAAACTTCTTCTAAACATCAGAGATTCGGCTGAATGGATTCGAAAACGGAAAAACTCAACTCTTTAACTCTGGAGGAGTTGTACAATGAGCCTATTTCCAAAAAAAAGTGGAGTATCCCTTTAAAATCTCTCATTAAAAAAAAATCTTTATTTGTGTTCCAATAATTAATGAAAGACTAATGGTTTGGAGCAACAAGAGGGTGAGTGAATGATGACAGAAGTTTATTTTTTGGGTGAACTATCCCTTTAACATCTTGCATATTCAGCAATTGGTTTGCAATCTTATACGCAGAACTATATAATGATTATTCTGTATTAAAAACCGACATTATGCGTGTTGTGTGCATGTGTTGAGAGGACAGAGTGAGTGG
The DNA here is from genome assembly GCA_038021265.1 of Cyprinella venusta. Classification (NCBI taxonomy): domain Eukaryota; kingdom Metazoa; phylum Chordata; class Actinopteri; order Cypriniformes; family Leuciscidae; genus Cyprinella; species Cyprinella venusta. The sequence goes on from CM075884.1 coordinate 22,190,818, forward strand.
TTGAGTTGAAATACTGCAGGACTCTCTCCATCAGCAGATGGGCAGCTCTGCAGTGGCTCTGATGTGCTGCAAGTGTCATTCATTAATCAAAATCATATGCGGTGAAATGTGGACACACACACACACACACACAAACACAGGCCATCCTTTGTCAACTGCCTTCTGGAATCAAAGCCAAACATGTTTGGTTCTGTGGTGGAAACAGAAAGTGGAAGTTAGCACATGCCATCGGCGCACACTTCATGAGCCAGGCAGTGGCCATGCATCGTCTCGGTGACCCCAGCAGCGGTGGTGTGTTAGGCAACCTGTGCATGTAGTACCTGTGGTTTGGGCGATAGAGGTTGAGAGGAGAAGGGTCCTGCTGGAAATGAGCTTTAGGGATGCTGAGCATTTATACCTGCGGGGTTAAGAACGAGCGCCTGGAGGATGTCCGACAGAGAGACGATGCCCACGATGCTGCCGTTCTCATCCACCACCACCAGCCTGTGCACCTGATTGAGAACAGAGAGACATCAGCGTCTAGAGGAGAAAATATCCTCTGTAGTTACCTAGAGTAGCTCTAAAATACTAAGAAACAAGAGGGAGGACCAATATAAAATATCTCCTCTATAGTGAATACATCGACAGACAAACTGAGCACACAAGGAAGACACTCAGCTCACCTCAGCCTTGACTATCCGATCTACTATTGTTTCCAGTATCTCTAATCTGTTGCATTTCATGACGCCTTCAAAGTACTGTGACCTGTGCATCAGCGCCTGCGTCACGCTTATGTCCAGGTTGTTGTACGTCTTTTCAGCAGCAAGATTCTACAAACACACACAAAGATAATGAATGTCTGGTGTATAAGGCCAATCATTTTTGCTTAATTAACAATAAAATAAATATACTTACAATGACATCAAATTTGGAATAAATATCTACAACTTTTCCTGAGAGTGGAAAATACAAAGAAGAGTCATTAAGTTTTAAATAAGTACATTTCCTGACTGTATAGAGTGTAACAGTTGGGTTGCTGTAGTAAAAACAGTTGGGTTCCTGTAGTAAAAAATAGGGAAATACATTTTAACTTATAAACCATTAAAGACAGCCTTACTGTGAGTTAAGAGGTTGTAGGAGTAGGTTTATATTCCTCCGTTTTCAATTCGATAATGCTGTTAGCAATGCTTAATGGGATTGTAGATCTTTCCCTCACTAAAGACATTAAGTAAATTGTCTTTTTTTAACAATTTTCAAAATAATGTTGCTACAAATCAAAGTTTGTAATGGTATGATTCTCCTTATACACAGGTTTCTTGTATACAAACAATACCGGATGCGCATGCATCCAGGAGGCAAAAAAACGCTATCTGTTATGCCGAGTTCAGTAAAAGAACACTGTAATTAACGTAGATTTCACATTGTTTGTAATTTTTTGTTGACTTAATAATAAACTTTGCGTCATACTGTGTGTGATGCATGTATGAATTATCATGTTAAGGCCTGTTCACACCGGGACGAATTTCGTGCGCATTATTCGCCGACGTTTAACGCCTCGCGACTAAACAAACCGCGCCAATGTGACTGTTCACACCGCCGCGTAAAACGCCACGTCATTTTTTAAAAACCGCCTCGGGTTCGTGTTTTTTTTGTTTGACACGCCGCGTCAAAAACTATCCAACCAATGAAATTGGCGCTTTTGCTCACGTGTTTGGAGCTTCTGAAGAGACAGTAAAACATAACTTGGGGGCGCTCAAACACAAAGCACACATATGCAACGGTGAAGAAGATATACGCGTCGCCGTCAACACGGCCAGGAAGAAATAAGACGAGGAAGATGCGAGGCAAGGTGAGTGTAGAGCTACTGTTCTTGTTGGTGCTAGAACATAAAGAACTATATGACAAACGCGACAGGGACTACACACATCTTGATAAAAGAAAACTGATATGGAGTGGTATTGCAGAGCAAATGGGCGCCATCTAATGTCCGGGAATGAATTTGCATGTTCACTCGGCTCATCGTCAGCGAAAATCGCTTGGGTGTGAACACAAAAAACGCGTTGAAAAACGCTGACGAATAACGCGCGCTGATATTCGTCCCGGTGTGTACGGGACTTTATGATGCCTGGGTGTATGTCCATAAGGGCATTTTTACTAGTGATACCACCACCACTATGCTACTATGCTAATAGCCTAAACCCTTTACTTCGGTACGAAGACCGCGGGTGTTTTGCCTCCTGGTTGCGTTCGCAAGCAGTGATGACGTCGCCGAGAAATCCATGTATCCATGTTGACTTGATTCATGGCTTATAACGCTTTGACAAAGACGAAGTCTCTATGGGAGAAATAAATGGAAAAAACACTACCGGAACTAACGCTGCGGTGGGTGGACACTGTTGCACTGTATGGGAATACACAATATGTCGTTTTTTTTTTCTCTTGAATCATACCCGACTCATCCACCACAGGCAGTGCTGACACTCTCCTCTCCACAAAGATGCTGAGCGCTTTGATGATTGGCGTGTCGGGGTGAATGAAGGCGATGTTGCTGTAGGTCCCGATGCTCAGCTCCTCCAGTGTCTGCTTCATAAAGGCAGGCTTTGGCATCTCACAAACCTGAGACACACACACAACTTTCACAATTCATGCTACATAAAAAGCAATTATATTGGCTGCTTGGCAAAAAAAAAAAAATACTTTCTCAGAATTCTTAGTGCATAAAGTACATTTTATTTTCCCTTGCAGTGCTACGTAAAAGCTACATTGCTCAGACATCAACATCTCTCTTTCAAAGTCTTTATATGACATTGACATTTTTACACTGCAGTTTACACTGTTGAAGCATATAAGGCCATGGAATTGTGATCAGATAGATTACACAAATCTAGGGATGGTTCTCTGCCTCTTCATCCGTTTTACCCCTCCCTTCCTCTGCACGTTTTCATTCATTCTGTTCCTTCCTCAATCACTCTAGAGGAAATGACTGTGCACTTTGTTACAGCATCGGTTAAACCCCAAACCCCGCCTAAAAAACAACAGCCAACAGAAATCTTGCAAAATGGCCAAAATGTAGACACAGAACAAATCTATTGATGAACTTACAAACAGCTGAAGGAATTTCAGGATCCTTTTGTGCGTCAAAATGTAAAGTGCATTTCCACTGACAGGGTCGATGACGGGCAACCGGTGGATCTTGTTTTTGATCAGTGAATACACGGCATCAAATATGCTGAAACACACACGATATAGAGACAGAGAAAGTCAATTTCACTGCAGTGACCTGAGGAACACAAGGGCAACTTCACAGGAACCTGATGAAATTCAGAGTTGTGCACTTCCAAGATGAAGTGCACTGAATAATTTAAAGGAGAACTCCGGCGCAAAATGAACCTTTGGTCTAATAACACATCGGTACCTAGTCGACTGTTCTCTGAGATTTCTTTTCATGATAATCGAATGTAAAGAGTTTTATCTTTAAAAACTATTTAGCGTATAATGCTTGTATATAGGGCAAAGAGTAATGAAAAATAAAAATTGCTAGTTAATACCATTAACAAGGGTCAAAATAGCCCCACACTAACATGGTAACATAATGAGGGTCCATACATGTAACTGTCTGTTAACTTACAAAGTTCTCAATGCTTCCACGGACTTTCCATTGCAAGGCAAAGAATGATATGTTAACACAGAAATGAATGAACTGCTCTTACCTTGCATCTGGAGATATGTTGACTAAAGGCTTAAATGTTTCTTGTAGATAGAGCTCTGTTAAAAAAAAAAATAGATAAAACATCTAGAAAACACTGTGGGAAAACACCTGTGAAAATGTCTTACCTCTCCACGTCTCAATTTTATGCTCCTCAAGCTCATAGATTTGTACCTGAACAAAAATAAGAGACTATTACTCCAATTACAAACATTCACATTATACTGATATCCTAATAAATGTATCAATTGAAAAATGTATATTATTATTATTGTATTTAAATTGCATTAGCCTACATACAATTATTATAAATAACTAGTATAAATACAATTATTAAATTGCATTTAAATATCTAAATTATAGGTAACATATACAGTAATAGCAATATGCAACTATAGGTTGTAGATGAGCATATTTTATAATAAATAATGGTAACACTTTACAATAAGGTCTCATTTGTTAACATTAGTGAACATGAGCAACACTTTTGTTACAGTATTTATTACTGTTTCTTAATGTTAGTTTGTAAAAATCCAGTTGTTCATTGTTTGTTCACAGAGCATTAACTTTATTGTAAAACTCTTGAGCCATTGTGACATTAACGTCCCTCATTTGACCAACACCTGAGGAAATGTTAACACAATCTGACATAACTTAAGCATCTGTTGACCAACAAGACCAATGAGAAACACAGACGAGGTCCAAGTTTGGGAAACCCCAAAAAGTCTGATTCCTGAAACTGGGAAAAGGAGATAGTCCAGCAAACACACTGACTGAATGAAAGTGAGACACAGAAACAACAGGCTTCCCATAGGAGCACCAATTAAAGATCCGCACCACACTGCTGATGTAGGGTAACGTCTAAACCCGCATGACTAATCATTAAAGCACGGCTGATCAGAGGATGCACAAGCTCCTGTTCCATATGTTAGCTAATGATTACCATGTGCATGTGTGTGTGTGTGCACCTTTCAGTGCGTGATAATGACCGATGGGAGATGAAAATGGGTTAATGCTGAAGCTCACAATTTCATGGAGGCTGTGGGGAGAAATGCTGCGAAGAGAGTGTTGTGTTAGCGAGTGTGTGCCGGTACTTAAAGGGGACATATTCTAAAGTCCACTTAAAAAAATGTTTTTACCTTTAAGACTTCTGTTATGCGCATAAAATATCTCTGTCATGATTGGCTAAACTCTGATAGTTTGACAGTTCTATGCATTGTGTATTAAGTCAGGCTAAATTGCTAAATACTGAATGGATGTTTTGAATTACCTGCTCTTAAAGTTCACTTCAATTAAAATATAATGTAAAATTTTAAAATGAAATGTTGCATTCATTAATAATATACACTACCATTAAAAGTTTTGTGAGTTTTTTTTTTAAATATTTTTTTTATTCAGAAATGGTGCATCATATCAAAAGTAAAGACATTTAAAAATGTTATAAAAGTTTTCTATTTCAATTAAATGCTGTTCTGTTGCTTCTTGAGCAGCAAATCAGCATATTAGAATTGTTTCTGAAGGATCATGTGGCAATGAAGACTGGAGTAATGATGCAGAAAATTCAGCTTTGAATCACAGAAATAAAGTACATTTTTAAATTGTAATATTGCACAATATTAGGTTTTTACTGTATTTTTAATCAAATAAAGGCAGCCTTTGGTGAGCAAAAGAGACTTTTTGGAAAACTTCTTAACCGCAAACTTTTGAACAGTAAAATATACAGAGTAAATGGTAAAAATCATGGTATGTCCCTACAAACAGCGCACTCTTCAAAACACATCCTGCCAATTGAGAAACACATGGACATGTGTGGAATTGTTAGTCTATTTAAGATCATCATCAGAATGCAACATACGCACACAATGATAAATAATTAAGTCACAGCTGTGCTTTCCCTCCAAGCGGAGGAAGAAGCTTTACAGCAATCTTAACTACTTCCTGTCTCTGCAGAATAGGACTGATGGGCCGTTTCATTTCCAAATAAATGAGAGAGGATGTTGCTTTTATTCAAAGTGATTTGTGGTTTCTTTGTTCTTGAATAAATTAACAAGACTCTAATATGAATAATGATGAGCAGGAAGAGAAGCTGTACAGCGGATTTGAGGCTGTGAATTATATAAGCAACTTTTTGCAAACAATGATGTGTTTCTGGAACGTTCACACTGACCACAGGAGTCAGAGCAGTGCAAGTTATTTTAAATGGCATGAGGTTCACAAAATGCTCATGGCTATCAAAGGCCCATTTGCCAAGGTAAATACAGCACCTTTTACTGTACATATGAAATCAGGCAATAAAATAAAAAAAATAAAAAAAAAGTCATGTAAGAGGCCCAAGAGATATATAGAGGCCCAAAATATATATACAGTATATACATACATATATATATATATATATATATATATATATATATATATATATATATATATATATACACACATACATATATGTATATATATATATATATATAGAATAAAAAAATTAAATATATATATAATATATATTTATATATATTATAAATATATATTATATATATTATATTACAGTATTTATTATTTATATATACTATAAATAATAAATCTGCATGATTTTTCCTTTTGACTTGTACTTTAAAAAATTCACAAAAATCGAACCTTTCATTGAAGTAAAAGAATTAAGAAAGTAAAAGAAAAGTCTGGTGTATATATATATATATATATATATAAATGGATGAATACATAAAAATAACATGACCATTATTATCACAATATAGTCTGAAATTGAGAGTAATAGATTTCAGGCCTAAAAACTAGAAAAGAATTATATGAGAATGACCACGTATAAGATATATATATATATATATATACGGTCAAACATATATACACATATGAATGAGATGTATCCATATATGAATGAATGAATAAATAAGAATGGAATATGAAATTTTCAGTGTGTTTTCAGGTGAAAACTAGAAAATAATAACACAAAAATTACGTACCATGGGTGATTTGTAGTATCTGTGAAGTATGTTGATGAAGTCTGTGATGGTCAGCATGCCTGCAGAGAAACAAGAAAGACATATTAAGACTCAAGTGTGAAAGGGAGGAACTTGAACCACTAATAAACCGTAAAAAGAGATGGCATGGGTTTCCCAACACAAAGTACAGTGGAGCTCATTCAGAAGGGAGGTTCTCCAAGAGGTGTGGCATTGTGCCAACCGTGAGCTAAAACAGATCTCATATAGCACCTTAACACAATCCATCCACACATATAAACACGACACCGGAGGAGAAAGTAAGTCAACATCAATGTTCTGCGTCCTAGAGAAGAGTCACATATGAATGATGACTGTTAACTGAGAGGGCAGTATTTACAACATTACATAAACCCTGGCAGCCGACTTCTGGACTAAGCAGTGAGAGCTTCTGATGCTCACACCACCACAGTGTAATCACTCTCTTGATTAAAAGGCGATGAACGGTGCAGGAGTATTTTTATCTGCTCGTGTCAAGCCGGCCCACATTGTGGCCTCAGTCTTAATCAGCAAGAGAAGAAATGAGGGATTGTGGGGCTGCAGGACTTGAGCAGTGTCCATCGAATGCGCACTTCAGAATCTCAACGAAAGTAGTAGGTTATTCTGGTACTCCACTAACAGAACAGCATCATATTCTCCTGATCACCATACAAATGATTCATCTTTCAGCTGAAGAGGTTTCTATAAGCAAGTGCTGGAGCCGTTGTGGTGATTGAATTAAGCTGACAGGGACTCTTAAAAGAGCTCTCAGAGGTGAGAGGTTTCAAAACCCTGCTAATTAATATCAGGGTGAGTAGACGATGACAGAATTTCATTTTTTACGTGAACTATCTCTTTAACAATAACTGTTTTTGTGCCTGAGTCTGCGGGAAGGCAAGTGACTCAGCACTTTAGACACACTCAAACGGCCCTTTAGCAACACTGAGAGGCTTATGGTGGACCAGCACAGATCAGCAGCCCGGGGAGAACAAGCAAATCTACCGAAACAGCAACAGCTGGCCACATAAAGCAGGAAATACGAGGCTTTAAGAGGTCGAGATTAAATTTATAAATGCACCATATTTATCAGATATCGGACAGAGGCTTGATGGTGTTTTGGTGAGCTGTATCCTGCAGGCTGTCTGTTATGATGATTGTGTTATCACTGTCCCTGGATACCTCAGAGGACGACTATTTACAGTTAGATATTTGATATTTAGTGGAGACAGTCACATTGCATAGGGTGTGTTGTGGATCAGTCTGAGTCACTCATGAGTTTCCTCTCCCGGTGACTCATTCATTTTCTGAGGTTATCCCAATATGACTCCATCATAATGAAAGGACGAGTTTTATAAGATGAAGGCGCTTACACTGGGTTATAGAGATTTTTTTTAGATCAGGACTAAATGATTTTGCCACCCGTGATGACGTAATTTGGGACTCGTCTCTTTTTTATTTATTTTTTTTTAGCCTCTTAAAGGAACAGTTCGCACAAAAATATTAAATTTAATTTTTTCTTTCCAAATATCTTTTTTATGTTTTACAAAAGAGAGTAAGTAATAAATGTTTGAAATGACATAAGGCTGTGTAAATGGCAGGATTTTAAAAGTTTTTGGTCAGTCAAACCATATTCACTTTATAGCCCTTAATCCTGTAATTGTGGACAAATGTGGGAACAGAGGACTCAGGTGTGATCCTAATTTTTATTTATTATAAATGTTATATCACTGTCTTCGATAAAGTTTTGTCTATCCATTTATGGTGTTTTTTTATTTTATTTTGGGTGTATTTTTTAATTTAATTACTTCAAAAAGTACAATATTTTTTATGTAAATTATGCTTATTTTTAAGTTTTATTTATTTTTTTTTTAAACTACATTAAAATATCATTCCAATAAGTTCTTAGAGCTAAAACCTAAAGATAAAGTGACTTTGCTGTCACCTGGTGTCTTATTTTAAAATGCTCTAAATCACAGTTTTTCCCATTCATTTCTATGGGTGCCCATTTTTGACCCAAATACAAGATTAAGGAGTTTTTTTTCACCCACTTAACATTGTAGAATTGAGTCAAAAAAAAGTGTGTGTTCAGGAGGCAAACTTAGGAAAAGTAGCCAAGTCTTGTACCGCTCAGATCAAGGGAAGTATTTTTTTTTTAAATAAATCAAAACTATTTTGCCCACATTTGTCCAGAATACGGTTTTAGGGATAAAACATTTTTGGAAATAAATTAACTATTTTATTCAGCAAGGATCCATTGAACTGATCAAATGTGAAGTCAAGACTTTTACAGTACTTTGTTACAAAAAAAATGTATATTTCAAATAAATGCAATTGTTTTCAACTTTCTATTCATCAAAGAATCCTGATAATAAGAAATTATAAAGCATTGATAATAAGATTTTTTTTTCTTGAGCAGCAAATTAGCATATTAGAAAGATGTCTGAAGGATTAAACCATTATAAAAATGATAGTTATGATGCTGAAGACTGGAGAAATCCTGCTGAAAATTGAGCTTTGCATCACAGGAATAAATTACATTTTAAAATACAATAAAATAGAAATAGCTTTTTCAATTTGTAATAATTCTTCATAATATCCCTGTTTTGTGACTGTATTTTTAATCAAATAAATGCAGACTTGATGAGCATAAGAGACATATTTAAAAAAAAAAAAATACCAACCCCAACATTTGCCGAACAGTACTTTCCAGCACACTATTTCTTTGAAAGCTCCTGACTGCTAATTCTGCTTAACTCATAGAAACCATTATTTGACTTCTAGTAGAGCCAGAGGCAAATGCTGAGACTCTGGTCAGCACACGCTTCTATTTTGAGCCGGTTGTGTCATGGTAACAGATAAGACTCTAAATCAGCGGGCCGCTGAGTGCTGTGGAGGGTGACAGGAAGGATCATCTCCAGTCTGAATCTCTTCTAGGGCCACAGAGATCTGGATGTATATGTTACACTCCCTTAGAGAGTCTGCCAAAGAGCTGCTCCACTTACAACCCTCGGTTTAAAAAGCCGTAGATAAGGAAAACGCTCTTGGAAACTGATAAGACGACAGTAACCAAAGGGTACTAAGATTTTTAATACCTTTAAGAGCTTTTACCATCAAAGATCAGGCTGTTGTTCTTACAAAAGGGATTCCTGTCACTCGTATCAAAATATGGCGGGTTTTGTACTCATTATCATACCATACTTGATATACTTACCCACAAAACTTTGCTTCTTGGTCTCCCACAGAGGGGCTGCTCGGACCCCATTGGCCACCAAGGCAAAAAAGGCCTTTTTAACCTAAACAGAAAAAGACAAAAACATATTTTATGTTACACCTAACATGTATTTTTTCGCAGTGACAAGCAGAGGGCGCTGTTTACTCCGGTGCCTCCAAAGGTGTGTCCAAGTATGCAGTACGCACACAAGTATGGAGTCTAATTACACCTTTGAAGACCTTCCACGGATAAACACTGGATTTCAACCAAACCATGTTCATTCCCGTCTAAGCATTCAGCCACAGACATAATACGTTTAAGGAAGAATTCATGAGAAATTTCATATGGAAAAATCGACTGGTATTGCTTTTTTTAAATAAATTTTCAAGACAAATGTCCAATAAACAATTCTACTTTTTGACAAGATGACAATATGCATTGTGGATAGCCTGACAAAAGTGTTAAATTTGATCAAATTATTAGTTTTGTTTAAAATTTATTGCCACAATAGATTTAAATTGATTCAAATAATGATACACAATAGCAAAAGTAATAATACTATTAATTAGTATTAATAAAATGCTTCCTATCATTATCATAATGCATATGATAATGAGAAGAAGAAGAAAAATATCCACAACGCATTTAACAATATTACTACCATTATAATAATACTATTATTATTAATAATAATAATAATGTAAAGCTTTGCATTTTTCCTTAATGAATGGGTATTATTTTTATATGTAATTATATAAATAATGAATTAAATTTGCTTTAAAAATAGGAATATCTGTAAAAACATTTTGCAAACCAATTATCTCTATGGAAAGCAAATCCATTCTGAAGCCATATTGAATTTTATATATACGCACACAGACACACACACACACGAGTCTTGACATGCAAAGCAGGGGCCACGCTTTGATGCAGGAATTCTTATCTTCCCCTCGCCCCTCCATTGCATGTATGATATAACTTGCTCAACGCAGGCACATAACCCGAGGTGAGCGAACAGGCCTGTGTGAACCTGTAGAATCCGTGAATATTTAATTCCAAGCCCTTAACAAAACCCAAAACAGGCATACATCCAAATCCTAAATGACCAGAAACCATATGTAATCCTGTGAAATTCTTCTATCAAAAATTTTATAATAATTAGAACTAGCTAAAGGCATCTGCAAAGCCTTTCTCGTAGGAATAAATTCCACCAAGGAGGATTCGGGCGGGCCGATCCTTTCAAACACTGTCGATACTGCCATGCAGCTAAACAAAGCATTAATCATGGCGTCTCACAGGCATTCTTAAATAAATCATGTCAGCCTCTTTTCTCCCTCCTTGGGTGATGTTCCAGCCCAATCGGAGATTATTAAACATTAATCCAGTCATGGCATGGAACATAATGAGACGTTCCCCAAGGCTGGCCCTTATGATGTATGGAAACTGGGGTCGACAGCTAGTGTATCAATGCTATGAGTCAGTGATCAAGAACATAGACTTGGATCTTCTGTCCAAAACAATCCCACTGCAGGCCATTCATCTAGAATTCATTATCAAATATTTACACATATCGACGTATTGATCCCGTGGATCCCTGCACCACCACTGAACATTACAAGCAGACCGCACAGATGCTGATGGAGGAGTTTATGACAGCACGTGCAATACTGGATAAGACTGGAAACATATGTGCTGATCACACAATATGTGATGTGTGTAAAGCGCTGTGTGGACCCTACTGGGAGAACAGGAGACAAACGTCAATATGTGGTATAACAAACCACTGGGAAAAGAAGTGAGTCAGATCAAGACAGAAAGAGTCTAACAGGGTGAAAAGAAGCAGGATTATAGACATGAAACTGACTCCTTTCTAAAAGCTGCAGCATTTTGATTGGCTCGGAAAGCCATGTGATCCCAAGCATCGGCGCGTCAAAAAGACTGAAATGATAATAGCAGCGTTTGGATAATATTGAAAACATTCATGCACTAACAGATGAAACGGAGATGGAATACAGATTGAAAATCACTAAATAAAATATCTCAGAATATATATATATATATACATATATGATATCGTTATATGTCGATATTTAAATTCAAATTTAATATTTAAATTTATCAATATCATGATATAGAATATTTTACTGTGCACAATCATTCTTCCTATTTTAACATTTATTTTTACTTCCTGCCATCACCTCACTTTAATAACATTAATAAATGTAATACAACTGTTAAAGATTAAAATTTCATTTTATTTATTTATATATTTAATATTTATTAGGGCTGTCAAATGATTAATCGCATCCAAAATAAAAGTTTGTGTTTACATAACATAATTCTTAAAAATCTATTTAAGAAAAAAAAATATTATTTACATATAAAATATTTATAATTACATGTCATATAAATTATATATAAATCTATATACACTATATACATGAAAATATTTCTTAAATATATATAAGCATGTGTGTGTATATAAATAAAATAATTATACACAGTGCACTCATATATTATGATTAATATATTACATATATTATGTTAACACAAACTTCTATTTATTAAATTAATTTATTTCATACTGAGCATTGTAATATTGTGATGCCAAAAATCACTTATATAATTAAAAAAGACCACCTTTTATGGGAATAATATTGTCATTATTTTTGAAAATGACACACTTCACCTTTAATTATGACTAAACAAATTGAGGAATAATCATTGAGCAGACCAAATCAAACAAAATCCTTTCCCTGATTCAATCTAAACAAATGACTAAAGAATTATTTGGCATGATTCAAATGAGAATGTGTTTTTAACAAGAATAGTCAGACGAGAGGGAAAATAGTGAAGATTACTATGTACTTTTTAATTAACAAACTTTGAGGAATGCATATTTTTTAAAGTCATGGATAACATGTCTGACAGACATCTTGCGTAACAGAAACATCTAGATTCTAGAGCACTTACCTGCAGCGTTGTGTCAAAGACCACTAGCTTGGAGCTGGTAGGGACGATGTCGTAGCACTTATGTAACTTCATAAAACGCATGTAAATGTCGCTCTCGGATTGTTCAACAGCTGGAAAGACACCAATAAACGGAAATACAGTCAATCAGAGAGCAAAGTGAGACTAAGTACATGTCAATAAGTTGTTATTAAGCACTAACATACTCCTAAAAGGCTGAAGAACCGATGCATTCATAATAAAAAAAAAAATTTTATTGTTTAAATCAATTAATACACATTAACCTGCGCAAGCTTCAAAATACCAATATTCCTTACTCAGAGTACAAAGAGAAAAGATGGAAGAAAATAGCTGTTGTGATAAAAATGAATCAAATTAAACAACATTTTCCAACACATTCAAAGTTTTATCGTCTGGCTGCAAGATCTTGATGCCCAATTTTGTTCTTTTAAAAATTATCCATATCCAATAACTGCATTTACTCTATACACTTTGCGAAACAACCCAAGCTAGATGTACTGACTTGGAAAAGCTTATTTCGAAAATAAAGTAAAAACTGCGTGATTTACAATGGACGCCACACACACACACACACACACACACACACAAAAGACGAGTAGATCTGGGGGACTCTGATGTCTCTCTCTTGTTGTTCCTTTCAGCAGCATCCGGCCTAATGTCTCCAGTTGCCATGGTAATTCTTACAGTAGTATTCTTAGACACTGAACTGATTCTTCAGCAGTTGTCTAGACTAAAAACACCACCAAGTGAAAGCTTTTTTTGTCAAGACTGTAGGTGCAGTCTAGGATTTCTCAAGACGTTTCAACACACATTGGTCAAAAAGCCTATGGAGAAAGCAGCTCTCATTAACATTCACGTCTCCAGCTTCGTGTTCGTAAACACTTGATTGATAGTTTCACCTAGTATCCGTTTTTAACCACTGCTTTGAGAAAGTTGACACACTCAGTGTGCTGAGGTTAATAAAAGGTTCAAAGTATTTCTCACCATCGCTTCAGCAGTTTAACACTTAGAGCCAGACCGATAGTATCGGCCGATATTAGGCATTTTCCAAACTATCGGTATCGGCAGTTATAATGGACGATAAATGAATATTTCAAATTTAAATTAAAAAAGGACGAAACACACTTCAATCATCTCTCCTTTTTTACAGTCTATGATCCAGACCAGTCTCATATGGCAAAAGGCTCAACCAATTAAGGGAGTTTGGGGTGCAACAATGCCCGCCCAGCAGCCTTGGTTGGTTCTGGAAGTATTTCGTATTTTTAAAACGACTTCATTAAAGAGTTAGAAGCCATGAACCACATCAACCAGTTATGGGATGAATTACAATATTAACTTTGATGTGAAGCAAAAGTATTTGAGATTTAGATGATTTAGATAAGACTTTGTACTTAACAGCTTTAATGAGGGAAATGACTACAATCCCATGAAGCATTGCAAATGACAAATAAAAATAAAAATGATGGATAAACATACAATTATTGATTTAAAGAAGTTTATAATTTAAATCTAGACAATATATTTTCATTTATTTGTGCATATATTGATTGTGTTTAGCAGTGCTTTAGGATAACTGGTGGGTGTATTTATTTAATTACTTGGGGTTTTTTGCAGAATCATGGGTAATGTAGTTTTTCATTGTTAAAGGAATTTCATTGTTAAACATGATTACTTAAAAAATAAGTTCAAATAATGTGGGCTGACGGCTTCATTAGAAATATTTACCATCGATTAACAAACTCGTAACTCACAGTAGGTCAGTTTTAAATATTTTTTATCATTTTATGTAAAAATTAATAAATTTTTAAATTATAATTAAAAATTTTTAACGATAATTTAAAAAGTTATCGTTAAAAATCATGAAAATGGGATTTTGAGATTTTGATATCAGACTGTTGCACACTATTTTCCCGACCAATAACAAATGGGGTTGGGTTTTTGAACACTGTCATGATGATTTGTCCTCATAATTCATTACGAGAACAACAATACACCCATTTTAGTGCAGGATTTGTGATAATCATAATTTATAGCTACCAAAAAAAGTATTATCCACATATAAGCCCAAACAAATGACAAAAGAAAAGCTACTCAGAAAGTCTGTAGTGTTTAGATCCAACACAACCAGTGGCATGACACTTTGGCTGATGTCCACCGTGGCTATTCAAAGAACTGAATTACTGCAGAATGAATCTTTTGTTTGTTGAACACATTCTAGTTTTCACATGCTATTTGAGCAACACGCCAGGCCACCCTGGAACGCTCCAGAACCGCATTCTCCAAACCAATGCCTTCAAGACATCATTTAATGAAGGCGCTTCAAAAACTAGCACATGCTATTAATACTTCAAAAAGCACACTGCCCTGTGCATGTCTTCAACAAGACATTAGATAGGCTAAGATATTATTTATTATATTACATTAGCCTGCAAAGCAGAGTTTTCAAATATGATTTTAAAGGATTGGGTCGCTCAATAATCGCTCTTTTATTGTGCAATAGAGTGTTCTTTTTCAGTGCCGTTGGTTCCTGAAGTATTTTTTTCCATTCATTGCTACCATATAGATTTTATTTTAAAAATCTTTGTTAAAACGATGTGAATCATAGCACTACAAACATTGATTTGACGTGATTTTTTTATTTTTATTTATTTATTTATTTTTTTTACGAGTCCTGCACTAGAAGTATGCAATAGTTGTTGTTTTTTGTCCGTAAACTGAAACTAAAACTGTTTAAAATCATTTTCGGAATTTGAAATAAAGCTGAAATAAAATACAATAAAATATAAATAGTAAATGCACAACTTAAACGAAAAAATGCTGAATAGAAATGCTGCTTTGGCAACTGACTAAAATAAGTATAAGCTAAAGTACTAAAAATGTATTAAAATAAAACTGAAATAAAAAAATACTTACAGCTAAAAAGAAATATTCAAATAAAGTTCAAACGAAAATAACATAAGCACATAAAAATAACTAAATCATAGATTAAAATTAAGATGAAAGTAAAAAAGCTAATTCAAAATATGAATTAACACTATAATAGTTTAAATAATACTAAAATAACACTGGCTTTTTACTAGTTTACTGAACAAACTAGTTGAACTGGAGAACTGCTTTGATCTGAATCACGAATTGATTGTCCTCAAAAGAAAAATTCATTCAAAAATCTGACATTGCTGCTCCTCGTGAATGGAAATAATACTTTAAAATGCAGTTTGTTCTTTTTGTGCGAATAATTTCACTTTTTTAAAGTCAGTGCCCTACAGAATTGCGCACAATAACACAAACTCATCTAAAAACTAATCTAAAACACCAGCCTGGGCCCAGGGTTTTACAGTCCAGAGATGTTTATGAAGTGTGGGAGAAGGTTTGGAGGGCTTCACTTTCACCGCTTTGGTGAAAACCCTCAACCTCCGCATGAGAGTGCAGATCTGAAGCCTGCACAACCTCTTCTGGAAGGTGTCCGCTCTGTTTCCCCTAAAAGGTAGGGCACAACAGTCGAAAGAACAGCTGCAAAAGCCTTTGTAAAGAATGAGAAGACTTGCAATGCCAATGCCAGATCAATGTGGTATGCTCTCTCCTCAAATTGCTGGGAAAACCATGCCGCCAAACCTTGAGGCAAAAGCACTTCACGGGAAATGTTCGCTCCGAAAACAGCTTCAGGGCTGGTTCATAGCCTTCGCACAGCATTCCTTATTAAGTCAAGTTATGATTATGGTACTTGATAAAACTGCAGCCATAAGCTTTTTAAAAAGAATCAAATCACATTAATGAAAAATTTCTTTATATTTTTTTTTTAACAAAAAATATTTTAAAGTAAGTTTGGGTTTCTCCACAAACATTCTCATTGTTGACTGAAAAAAAGGAATAAAATATTTGGACATAACCCTCACCCCTGAGGGACTCCTTGGCGTGGGTGAGGCGTCTCCAGCCAATAGCATCATCTGACGCATCTACACCCAACAGGTTAGAAATGACGAATGGGGATCCCGATACATTACTGGGATCTCCAGTGGTTCCTACCAAACAGCTGGATTTGATATCGATACACTGTATAAAAGGCCATACCACTGATGCGTCAGAAATGACCAAGAGACGAGATAAAAAAAATCACCATCGCGTTATTATACGCGAGTTAACGTTCGATTATGAACGAGATTAAAATAGACTATCACTCTAAGTGCGAGGAACAAATGAATCAGCAAAGAATATGATAATGTCAACTGTCAAGACATCGAAGCTGCTGAACCAGCCGGTTGAGAAAACGAAGGAAGGTCGCAAGAATCACGACATATTTCCCAAAGAGGCTTACCTTCATCCTCGAGATCGAGTTTCTCCAGCATGTCTTCAGATAAACCGTGGACCTGGAGACAGAGTGTGACAAGAGTCAAGAAGAGTCGAGGCGATCTCAGGCAGCCCTCCCGTCGTGCCGTCCACACACACACACATACACATACACACCGGCAGACAGACGGTGAGGAGACCGCTGTGAGATCGGAAGTTGGCTGTCAGAGTTAAATAAAGATACAGTAGACAATAAACGGAAGCAACGCAAACTGAACTGTTTCGGGTGGGAAATACACTAAGTGCTCATGTTTTCTGGTCCATCGGTCCTTGTAGGGACAGTCGGTGTTTGCAGGCGTGCTCCGAATGTGTACCCGTACATCCAATGTAAAGTCAGTGAGGAGAGACCCTCCCCCTCCGGCTTTTAGCGAATGGACTGTTCCAGTTTGCTGCAGTCGCGAGCCGTCAACGGTCTGACAGGGAGAGTGTGGTAAATCAACTATCCCGCTAACTCATTTATTGTGTTATTTGCAGTAGACAATGTGCGAATATAAAAGCAAGTGGATCCAGGGTGTCCAAACTGGCTGCTGGTGGTGGTGGGTGGGGATTTTGATTCAGTGAATTGAATCTTTCGAATCTGTTCACTAAAGAATTATTCACTGATTCACTTTCTGGAGGTTAATTAAACGGGTGGTATAATGCCATTTTCACAAGATGTATATAACCTTCTCTGTAATAAACCTTGGATGTCCTCAGAGTGTGTATGTGAAATTTTTTAGCTCAAAATACCCCACAGATATTTTTAGATGTAGCATGTTAAAGTTGTCACTTTTTGGGTGAGCAAAAACGCACCGTTTTTGTGTATGTCCCTTTAAAGTGTAAATTGCAGGTTAAATTTTTCACGAAGATACGGTAATACAATGTGCTTACTAAACATAAAGATGAGAACCGCCAATAATTATTTTTTAATGTTTTTTATACCAAAATGCTGCATGTAATATGAAAAGTTGGTACGTTTTATAGTGGTTCTAACCACGCCCCCTCCCAGGCTGGACGTGACGTCATAAAAGGGACTCCAAAAACATGCTACCTTTGAAGAAACCCCCATAAATGTTATTTTAACGCATTTTAAGACAGATCATTACATATTGAGCACTTTAATTTACACAATTGGGTTAACCTGCAATTTACACTTTAAATGCAAATGAGCTGCGGAACAGAGGGCGGAGCTTCAACATCTCGTTCTTAGCAGCTTCATACATGCTATAAACCTATAGAGGTCCAGCTCCATTAGGCTACTGTAGATATTTCACACAACTGGATTTGGTCTTTCCCAGAGCAACATCTGGCATTGAGGGTAGCCTAATTAAAATGAACTGTGCCCAAATTCCTGCCTGATGAATCAGTGGGTGTGGCAGTCTGAATAAAACTTGAGCCCTTGTGAGAAAAACAATCTTCATGAATATACAGCAAAAGTAAACAAACACATACCAGCCGTGAGAAAAAATGTTAGTTCACAGATCTGGGCAGTACAAAATAATGGGAAAGTTTAACACACTGATACACATGTATGTACAGTAAGCGAATGAGGCCCAAAGTGTGAGAGAAGGAGTAAAGATACAGTTGATTAAACATCTGCGGAGTGCAGCCTTGGACCTCTGCTTAGATTAGCGGGCAGGAGGCAAGGACAACAGCACTGCAGATGGTGACTGCTGTATTGATTTTGGCTTGTGAACGTGATGAACGGTCAGTGGGTTGAGTCGTAAAAATCAGATTAGATCCATCGACAGGAACGGGCGATTTGTCAAAGCTGCTGTAAGGAATCTTGCAGATTTATCATTTTTGACTCTCTCTTTCTATATATATATATATATATATATACACACATACAGTATATTATATTAAAAGAATTATGTAATTTATACTTTTTAGTCAAGGTATTTGATAGTTTTTTTTAATAATACATTTAATATCTATAACATTAAAGATTCTTCAGGTTTTATAGTTCATTAATTTGCATAATCTGCATGCATTCCTAAGTAAGTAACGTAAGTACACATTGATGGCATGAAATGAGCGGTTAACAAGAGTAAAAACGACATAAATACTGTTCGTTTTCTTACACAAACCGCTCGTTTCGTGTCTTGGGCCATCAACGTGTACTTACATTTACGAGTCATTAAATCATGTTTAATTTGGACTTCTCTGTGCATGCTCTTTAAGGTGGTGACCATAGACCTCCATTATATGACTTAGACACGAACGGTTTGACCCAAAAATATCAAAATTGAAACTACTGCGGAAACAAAGACACCTACATCTTGGATGCCCTTGAGGTAAGCTAAAACACATCAAAAATTAATTTCAAAGTGAACTATCCCTTTAAAAACACCACATGGACATATAAACAACATTAAAAGCTTGATTTGCACCACAGGGACTTTAAGTCGTAATCATATCTGCCAGGATTTGTCTTTAATGTTATTTTTGCTTGTATTTTGGTCATTAAAACATCTATATCCCTGATCAAATGAATGAATGTGATGCATGTCAGATCACTCACCGCACGTGAGGTAGATAAATGTGCTGAGCACGGACTGTGCGGTGGTTTTGCAGTAGGCGGGCTGTGGTGCTGTCCAGTGTCGAGGGGGGAGGACGAGGAACGCTGCACGGTGTCATTCCGACTGACTTCCAGAAGAAACGCAGAACTCTGCTTGGTCAGTTGTGTTGGAGTGGTGGGTGATGAGGAGATCCCCGAAGCTGTACAAACAGAGAGAAGATTAGACACATCAGATATCGATCCATCTGTCTATCTATCTATCTATCTATCTATCTATCTATCTATCTATCTATCTATCTATCTATCTATCTATCTATCTATCTATCTATCTATCTATCTATCTATCTATCTATCTATCTATCTATCTATCTGATGTTGCTATAATATGAAATAAATTACACACTGCACCTTTAAGCTATTATGGCTGATGCTGTGTACTCTGCTACAGTGTTTCACTGTATCCCACTCCCAGCCTATTGTACGTAGGATGATTTAGATCCGCTGTACCTGCCGTAAATACCGAACTCGAGCCTGCGGAATAGACCGCAGGCAAGCGTGGAGAGTAGAGTTTTATCACCTCATTTTACACTTCATCTGCTTTTGCAGATCTCATACTGTGATTCCTGCAGGCTCTGCGCTCCATACTGCATTCAGATCACAGAAAATGCTTCCCAATGAAATGTCCCATATAAACAACACCACTAGTGAGTCTGGACGTGTTTGTTCGGTCACTGAGGCTACACAATCATTTCAATACATCACCCAAGTTCCCAAACAAAGTCACATTTCCCAAGTGTTTGTAATTGGCTTGTCTGTTTTGGATAAATGCATGTTCATACGCCTTATTCACGGCAGCGCCATCTTTGATTTTTAATGAGAATGAAAGCGAGGCTGTGAGGGATAGACATACATCTCTTCAATGGGCCGTACTGTTATTTAAAGTGTTTTCAGATTGCTCTGTTTATGAAACACTGGAAAAATATCTTTTCAAGAAATTTCAGTTGACAAAAAACTCCCGACAATGTAAGCTGTGAAAAAATCGTCAGTAATTTGAGCTTTATTCAGCTTTTTAGAGCGGATGCCATTGGAAACACGGTAAGTCTATCCCTCACAGCCTCACTCTCAAACCTGTCATGGCGCTGCTCTGAATAAGGTCTATTGGCTGTTAAATTATCAAATCAACCTCATTGTGGGCCTTCTAATAGCATTTTTGTGATTGCTTCAGCTCCCTGTTGTTTGAATGTGACCCAGTTCTGCATGGCATCCTCTCCCATGGCTGGATTCAATTGCAGGGCCTTAAAAAAGAGTGGTGTAAACTTATTGAGTTTCTGCTTTGATGAGTTGATAAGAGTAGAGTGAAATGTAGCACTGCCTGCAGAGTCCAAGAGACCATCAACAAAGCCAATGGGGTAAGAATATATTTCCCACCAGAGAACAGCCAAAATTACAGTCTGTCCGTCCGTCCGCCCGTCCATCTTTTGATTGTGGGTGCAAAAATGCCAAGCAAAGTTGATTGATGGGTATATTTGGAAAAAAGGATGAGCATTTATCAAGCGTGAAAGAACGATCAAGGAATCCATTATAGATGTGCAATGAGAAGCGATTAACAAGCCATCCTGACTACCTCAAGTCACTGCACCAAGCCATTATCTCCCCTCAGTCGAGACCACATGGGCATGCCCATTGCTGTTGAATGAGTAAAGAGCTTATTTTATAGCAGTCAGGCATCAGCCCGGCAAACACAGCACATAATATGAAAGAGGGAGAAGAGGGAGCTGAAAAAGAAAGGGCTCCGCGATGATGTCATCAGGATAGCGATAGCCCCTCACCCAACTCAAATGCATCCTCTGGGATTTTAGATTCCCTTTTTCTGCACAAATCACAGAGATCATTCATTTACCATCAGGACCACGTGAGTCACATGATCACTGCAGCAGAAAGTGTGCTGGATGTGAATGATGGGTGTTGCACGGCCAACGTAGTTCCTGGCCGAATAGAGCGCACCCAAAGGCCACACTTACAGGGCTAATCAAATTAAACAAGTGGCATATTTATGAAGCCATATTGCTATCAAATCATTTTCATATAATTATGGAAAATAATCTAATCAAAATACGGCTAGGAGAAAGGCTTAGTCCAAAGGCTCCTTGATATTGGGTTATCTATTCAAAACCTTTTTATGTTCAATTCAAAACATTTTAAGCAGATGAATACCAAGGTGATTTACCTCAAATTGAAAATATGCAACAGGGATGAGTGCAATTGACAATAGAAGGCGACGAGCCAAATTTTTCGATGGATGCCGAGGCTTAGAGGGTCGGGTAGAATCTGCTATCTTTGAACCAGTTTGTTTGCTTACTTCCGCGTCTACAATACGCTGTGTTTTCCACCAAATGTGCAGTTCACCATAATGTTTTTGAATTGCTTTAATTACGAAATATGATTGGAATCATGAAATGATGAAATAGAGTTAAGTGCACATGTGCAGTGCAATATAGGCTACATAAAATTATAATGAGAATGTGTGCTTGGAACATGGTGACTTTTGTTTTTGTAATCAGGCTCTCAAAATGTATATAAAAATTTGGATTTAGACTTATCGGCCAATATCTATTGGTTATTGGCTTTTAAATATAAAGAATTATCGGTTATTGGTCAAAATTTTCATATCGATGCATCCCTTGTTTTTTTAGTGCTTTAGTACAGTCAAAAAATTACATACCGCACCTTTAATGAGTTTGTTAATACATCAAGTAATACAACACCAACTACACACTTCACAGTGGCCTGTGCAGAGTCAAATCAACCAACACTGATCTCTTCATTTGCCTTTTCTGCTTGCCAGTCTTTTACATGCACTAGCTGAGTAAACGCATGCATTATGCGCTTTTTGGTACTGATTTCATAGTGCTATGCATTTTCAGTTGTTAAGTTCACATGTGAGTAAAGATAGCATTAGACATGCATGAGAACAAACACATTCTCTAAAGGTAAAAATAGCTCTGCAGATAGGATAGCAAAGTTGTCTTAAAGACATAATACAGACAGAGATGTGGATCTTATCAAATTTCCAAGGGCAGTTCTGGATAAATGAATTGAGGCCAAAGTAAGCGGAGCAGCGCTCCCTAAAGATATTTATGCAGAACTGCATTTGGTAAAAACTGGGACAGTTGAATTAAACAGCATCAAGCTTTTCTTTTTTCTTTTAGTGCTGTGTTATTATTTTTTTCTAGACATCTGGCTATTTCTCAGAACATTGCACTAAAATGTATAATTTAATAGATATTTAGATTTTCTCTTTCATTTTACAATGATTATTTGATTAAATGCATTTTACACAAAAAAATAAATTCTAAATTTAATTTATTTTATTTATTTTTATTAATGAATGCACATAATGAGATCATTTATAGCTGTTTGAAACTGAATTAAAACATTTCTATCAAAGATTGCTAATTAAAATATATTATAAAAGCAGAATACAGTATAGATTGTATGTGGCCTGTGAATCAAAGAGCATTTTCAGAGTTGAAATACAACAATTTTTCAGTTTCAGAGTATTCAGAGTTGAACGGTAAAGATGCAACCGGAAGCTGATATGCTTTGGATTGTCTTTCTGCCTGATGACATTCATCCATGTGTCACAAAGTCCAGGCTGTTCTCCCAGCAGGGACCAACATGTCATAGTGACGCCTGTCAAAATCCATTAAATGGACCAATAGGATTGCATTTTCTCATGCGGTGTGTGTGACAATTCACAACATGTGAGAGTTAGCGCTTCATGCTCTCATTTTCAGCACACGACCGCTTTTAACCCTTGTGCATCAATGAAAAAAAGTACATAGAGGACAAAAATGTCCATAAGGATGCACAAGGGTTAAAAAAGGTTTATTTACAGAGGTTAGTCTTTATATTTGGATTCTAGTCCAGAAGCTGCAATTTAAATTTAAAGATTTACGGTTCCTTCATCACTCTGTTAGTCCAAAGAGAGAGGCTTTTTTATTGGCACTGTAACCCTCATTGCAATGTCAGAATGTTAAAAGAAATATAAATAAATGAAAGACATAAATATAATATGGTTGCTAAGGTGTTACAGGTGTTCTGATAGTATTTGCATGTTGCTGTGTGTGGTTGCTATGTCATTACAGGGGGGTTGCCGTGCCGTTCAACCCAAACAAATAAATGATGCACATATTTATTCCAATTTTAATGTCTCTACTAAAGTATCCAAACTAGTATTTTTTTTTTCAATCACAATATACTAAATATAATAAGATATATTCTAATTTTCATATATTTAAAAATCCTTTAGAAATCATAATATGTTGACTTGCTGCTCAAGAAACATTTTTTTATGTTATTAATGTTAAAAATAGTTGCCAAAAATGTTTGTTGTGACTATAGGATACTTTTTTTTTGTAACATTACAAAAGTCTTTCCTGTCACTTTTGATCCATTTAATACATCCTTGCTAAATAAAAGTATTAATTTCTAAATATATATATATATATATATATATATATATATATATATATAAAATAAATAAGTAATATTTAAATAAGCCCAAAGCCGAATAATACTTAAATAAGCCCCATAATACTTAGATAACTCTTAAATTTGCACCATATTGTCGCACTGTAATTGTCTGTCAAGTGACGTGTGAATGTATTGGTTGTTTGTTTACCTTTTTAACATGTTTATTTTATCATGGACATCGAAAGGGAAGAATTAGAATGAATGGGTGTGTAACAGGTCTCAGATCAGTGAGGGACATTCTCCAACTGGCATTTGCACTTTGTCTTGACACATTCAGCCGCTAACTGCTAATCTGTGTCTTTCTATCATCCATCAGTCTGTCAGCTTTTCAATATCACTCTTCACAGAGGGCAAGTATGATCCACTCTATTTCCCCTTCTCTTGCTCTCTCCCTTTCCTTTCTGTCAATCGTTTTTCCATCCGCTGACTGTTAGATACAGAGCGATACGTGATCTGTTGGTTAATGTAGGTAAAGTGGATGGATACACTCGGATACAGCAGCATCTGCCTCACTAAGAAGCAAAAAAGTTGCATTTCTGGTATAGACTGCCATTCAAAAGTTTGGGGATGGTATGTTTTTGAAATATGCTCACCAAGGCAGTGGATAAGACACATGCCTTAGGTGTGAGAGACCCGGGTTCGAATCCACCGTGAGACACCAATGTGTTCCTGAGCAAGACACCCCTAACAATATATAGCAATTGTAAGTTGCTTTGAATAAAAGCGTCAGCTAAAATGACCTTTTTGTTCCCCCAGAGGATGAAATAGGCCTCCATATAACTGGTCTGTGACACACTGCAGTGACATCACTAACATTTCCAAGCACTATTATGAAAAAAACACAATATCACACTGCAGATGTTCCTTCCAGAATGCACCGTTTAGACCGGCTGTTTGAGGTTAACACGAAAACAAAGAATAAAATGACATTTAATGAGTATGTTTTGTTCGTAAGACCCAATTTGCAGCGGCAAACCTCTGTTAGCCCTTGATATTTCCTCCCGGCACCGTGTCATTTTTTATATTTTAATGAGTCCCACTGAAACTCACCCTCAGCAGACTATAAATAACAACTCCCATTATTAATATCACAGGATTAGCACTTCACAATCATTAAACCCGAAGAAGAAAGAACATCCTATTTAGAAAAGTCACACGCAAATCTTAACAGCTTTAATGGTTTTGTTGATCCACATTGCAGACATGCTTAATTATTGGAACTTGGCACATTCAGAATAAAATTAACCATATTTGGAAAGCTTTACAAAATACATATCTTAACACGAGAAAGTCTAGCGGATCTGGTGATCATATATGCAAGAGGTTTAATTGACAGATCGCACTGAGAAATGAGTTCTAAAGGCTTCAATTGTCATGAAATTGACAAGAAAAGGGTTCTGCTTGCACTTTTATTGTAAAAATCAATCAACACACAAGGGAAATGAGAGTCTTTAAAGTCTGAGATCTGAATGCATTGAGAAATATAAGACTGATAGTTCAGAAAAAATGGAGTAATTTTCATATAGATTTGATTTAAAATGCCTTAGACTCCTAAAAATATCTGAATGTCATTGCATTATAGATAAAAAAAAATATATATATTAAGGCCTGGTTTCACAGAAAGGGCTTAGATTAGTTAATTTAGTGCCATTTAAGTAGCTTTTAAAAACGTGCCTTGTTTTTGACATATTTTTAGATCTGTCTCTACAAGATGCTTTGCATTTTAGTCTGGGGCGGCTTAAAGGAGTAGTTCACTTTAAAAAAAAACTTTTCCTGATAATTTACTCACCTGCATGTCATCCAAGATATCCATGTCTTTCTTTCTTCAGTCGAAAATAAATTAAGGTTTTTGATGAAAACATTCCAGGATTTTTCTCCATATAATGGACTTTACAAACAGTTCAAGGTCCAAAAGACAGTTTCAGTGCAAACTGCAAACTGTTCAAAGGGCTTTAAACGATTCCAGTCGATGAATAAGGGTCTTATCAAGCGAAACGATCGCTCATTTAAAAAAATAATTATAATAATAAAAAAGTTTAAGTTTTATAAGCTCAAATTGTCACCTTGCTCTGTTCTGTGATGCGTGTTAGTGACTCTGTTCGAACTCATTCATCAAAATGAACACATCTTTTTTGAGTCATTTGGTTCATTCAATGAACGAAATCAACGAATTGACTCAGAAAAGATTCGTTCATTTTGATGAACGAGTTTGAACAGGAGAGTCACACAGAACAAAGCAAGGTGAGTGTTTGAGCTTATAAAACTTAAACTTTTTGTTGTTTTTATTTTTTAAATGGCCGATCGTTTCGCTTGATAAGACCTTTATTAATCATCTGGAATCGTTTAAACCCTTTGAACAGTTTGCAGTTTGCACTCAAACTGTCTTTTGGACCTTGAACCATTTGGATCCAATGGAATGTTTCCAAATCCTGGAATGTTTTCATCAAAAACCTTAATTTCTTTTCGACTGAAGAAAGAAAGACATGGACATCTTGGATGTCATGGGGGTGAGTAAATTATCAGCAAAAGTTTTTTTTTTAAAGTGAACTACTCCTCTAAGCCTTGTCTGTGAAACTGTGGGAGAGTGTCTTATCCAAACAAATGAAATGTTCTCATCCCTTTCTGCAATTATTTTTTAGTAGTGACTTTTAGTGAACATATTAGGTTCCCCTCAAGTTCACGGTGTAATTCATCATATCAACTAAAAACATATTAAACATAAAAAAGGCAAAATTAAAGTAAATATGGAAAACGGTTGGAAGTCGAAAGCCCATTAAAGTGAATATGAAATATGATGGAAAGTCTATGGACACCCACTTCCACCTATATAAAAAGGTAATTGCAACCTTGTATTTCACAATATGAAAATTGTACTTATTTTGTGTCTTGTTTTAGGCACATTTGAATATTTTAATTTACAAAAAATTACATGTAATTGCACATTACTAATTAAAACAATGCAGCAAAATAAGTCTTATCTGCCATCTTACTGGTTCCCAGGAGGCCGTGGGGCTCTGACTGCCGTCTCCCTGTCCGCCCCTCTGAGTCCTTGCGCTTTTTGATCCCTCTGAGGCTGCTAAATCGTTTCATGGATGGCGAGGGCGTGTGGAGAGGCCGTGGACGGTGCAATCGGTCATGCCGTACCCACAGACAGTGCTGGATCTCTTCAGTTACCTCCAGGCCTTGGATCAGTATCACCCAATCTTTGTGCCAGGTCTTCTTCAAGGACTATTTCAAAGCCCTTCAACTTCTTTTTCTTGCTCCTTTCTCTCTGACAGACTCTGTGCAGTTCTGAAGCAGCAGTCGGCCGGGCAGCAGATTGTCAAGTGTGTATGAGTGTGTGAATGCAAACAGCATGTGTAACAGTGAGACTGTACAACGAAACCGAGCCATGCTTGGTTAGGAATTGCTGGTGATTGGCCAAACTGCAGTAAACCACGCCCACTCATGAATATTCAATATACTTTCATACATATCACTGTCTAGTGAGCCAACTTCACTTTGTTAAAATGAAATCTCTCACTTCCTTTGCTTTAGAATCAGTTGATTTGAATAAAATCACATTAAGGTGAAAAACAAAGTCAGGGGACCATAAAATAGGATTGAACTTTTCCGAATACTTTGCCAAACTTAAATTAATTCAGCACTGTGGGAGAACATTCCTGTTTAATGCAAGGTGAAGTCTTATTTCTTTTAGTTCATTAGTGGTGCAACCAACGGTTTAAAGAGTAATACATATATTTGTGCATAAAATAAGTAAATTTTGCATGTATAGATAGATAGATAGATAGATAGATAGATAGATAGATAGATAGATAGATAGATAGATAGATAGATAGATAGATAGATAGATAGATAGATAGATAGATAGATAGATAGATAGATAGATAGATAGATAGATAGAGCGATAGATAGATAGATAGATAGATAGATAGATAGATAGATAGATAGATAGATAGATAGATAGATAGATAGATAGATAGATAGATAGATAGATAGATAGATAGATAGATAGATAGATAGATAGATAGATAGATAGATAGATAGATATTAAAAGTAGTTAGAAGTAATTCATTTTTTTAAGTAATGAAACTTCATTAAGCTGTAATGTTCCTGCATTATTTTTTGGTACTGTGTTTGCTCTACTCTGGCTGTAATGTAAGCTGAACTTTCCCTAAAATAGATGCCGAAAATAACAGAGCAAATCTGTATTTTGGCCTGTAACAAAGCAAATCTGGAACTCTCCAAAATAATACCCAGGTGAAATCCAATATCTAGGTCATTAAGGGTCTTCCATTCAAGGAAGAAAAACAATCTCGGTGACAATCACTTTAGCTAATGAAGTCATGTCCCTGGTGATAATTGCCATCAACATCTGATCACCCCCTTCTTCCTGTACCATCATAAACAAATCATTCTCTGTCAGTGCACTCAAGGCACCAAATTAATCACCCTAATAGTGGGTAAAGTCACACTGCCAGGCTTGACGCCAAGAGATACTTGCGTAAGCGGAATTAGATGGGCTTTGAGTAATCACCTCTCATTTTCCAAACTCTCCGCTGTCGTCCCATGTCAGGGGCACTTAGGGTCCTGCTAAGCACTTCTAAAGACGCTCATTTTGGGCCCAAAAAGTGCCTTTGGTGAGAGAGAAGCAGCTAATTCCTTCAAAATCCCACGTGCTTTGACGTCTTCAAAGTCCCAGGGTCAAGACACTGGAAAGAACAGCTGGATCTCTTGTGCACTAGACCCACTACAGACGGCAGATCTGTTCTTTAACCTAGTGAGCTGCCGATGTGACTGGTCCTACTCGCACCACTCCAAGCGGTATTCGAACCAGAGTCACTGGTATTGGGAGGCGGACACATTAACAAGGACGCTAAAGAACGTAGCTTCTAGCATCAGTCACTAGTGTGCCTCTTGAGGCCAAGGGAGTGAGGTTTACTTACACTCTTTACAAGCTGGCCTCCATTGCACCTACATAGACAACATTTTAAGGCTGTCCCAAAAGGTAGACGGCCACCTAATGCTGCCTTACCTGATCATTTTTGTCAAATCCTAAATCCTGTCCATATCGAGTCTATCATATTGAGATAAATGTTGCCTGTTAATCATGGTTGTGTGTGTCATTCAGACTGGAATTGAATTGCAATTCCAATTTCAATGTAAGGAAGCAGAATTAAAATATTCAAATATTATCAACTTTGAACTTTTGTTAGCTTGACAAAGCCTTTTTTGAAAGTCTTTTTAACGTTTATAAAGATAGATAGTTTTTTGAAACATTCTTTTATGCTAATCAAGGTTGCATTTTTATTTGATAACAGTGATATATCATTACAATTTAAAACTGTATTTTGTTAAATGTATTAAATGTAATGTATGCTGCCCAAGACACAATTTTTCTAATTACCAATGTTAAAAACAGTACTAAATATTTTTGTTGAAACCGTGATAGGCTATATGTTTTCAGGATTCTTCTTAAAGGGATACTCCACTTTTTTTGGGAAATAGGCTCATTTTACCACTCCCCCAGAGTTAAACAGTTGAGTTTTACCATTTTCAAATGTATTCAGCCAATTTTTTGATATTTAGAAGAATATCAGTAACCAGACAGTTTCTGGTCTCATTGACTGGATAATGATATTCTTCTAAATATCAAAAAAATCAGCTGAATACATTCGAAAATGGTAAAACCCAACTGTTTAACTCTGGGGGAGTGGTAAAATGAGCCTATTTAAAAGTGGAGTATCCCTTTAAGAACAGCATTTATTTGAAATAGAAATCTGTAACATTATAAATGCCTTTATTGTTACTCTTGATCAATTTAACATGTTCTTGCTAAACAAAATTATTAACTTATTTAATAATAAAAAAAATTTTACTAATCCCAAACTTTGAACGGTAATGTCAACCTATAGCATAAACTTTTTATTTTATTTTAAATATTTCATTATATTTAATAAATTATCTTTTGTTGACTTTAAGGGAAGATCGTTTTTGTTTTCCAGCATCCATTACCAGTATTGAATGTACTTGAACTGCAATTCAACTCTTCTTCCTATCATTCCAATTCACTTTCACTCTCAGAAAAAGTGAAAAGGTACATCTTTGTACTATATTTACCACCTAAATGGTACATAATAGTAGCTTAAATGTACATATTAGCACTTTAAGAGTTTTTTTTAGCTTTTGTAGTACTAAATTCTGAGAGTGTTCCTGTGGAGTTTGGCTAATTCTATTTCACACTGAAAGGGAGCCAGCTCTTCAGTTCGGAACTCCGGCCAACCCATGTAGCTTAGCAACACGCTAACATCAAACTCTAGAATCTATTGTAAGCTAAATCTCTCGTGTGGTGTGGATTGCTGCCCAGTATGTAGAGTGGTCCAAATCATTCACTTACGCGGTTCAGTTTCAGTTGGCACAGGCAACTTGTGGGCAGAAGACATCAAGACCGTTCTCAAGAGTGATTGTGTCCACAACCAAGTGCTGACCTGCTCTTATATGGTATCAGTGCTGGAAAAGCTTTCCTATTCCATTTGCCTGATTTAATAAGCTTTCATGTGAGAGTGACCGATGCCAAGTCACTGGACGTCGAAGAATGGAGCAGTTTTCTACTGTAGGTCACCTTGTACTTCTGGAGTCAAGCCAGATTAACTTTTCCAGTCAGTCACACCAAGCCGACATAAAAGGACTAGCTGCGTCTCAGCCAAAAAGCTGCACTTCGACACACCAAAAGGACTGAAGGCCACTGTCAACTAGTATGTGCATTCTACTCGTGCATATATGGAAATAACTAGCAGGTAGTAAGTCTATAGTCGCCTTTTAAAAAGGGAAACCGCAACTTGGACTGCATATATAAATGTAAACAAAGCAGCGCTTGCTTACCTCATTCACTAAACTGAACAACCAATCAAAGCAATCAAACGATATAAAGGCCGACGGATGCCATTTCAACAATCATGTCAAGGACTTTAGAGAAAGGAAGAGTGGAACACATAAAAACTACATGAAACGATAAACAGACCACTTTAGATGGCAGAATTAACTCGAAACTGTTCCTTTAAGTTCTCAGAGGTCAGAGGTGCATCGTTCTGTCAGTGAGAAATGTTCTGGGATCGCCACAACAGAAAAGACATGCGAACAGCCAGTCGGACTCTTTCCTAATAAGGATATGCCCATGTTATATCTTTTGACAGGAAATGATGTGCAAACATGGCCTTGCTCTTTGCATCCTCTCATCCAGGGATGAGGGAGAGGAATTCACTGGCACAAGGACAGCACTGAGACATTCCTCAAACATTATCTAGATGTTATCCAGCGTTTTGGTTACATGTTGGAAGTGGAAAATGGCACAATGATGAAAATTTAAAAAAAGTGTAAAAAATTATAAAACTTCAAAACAACTGTAACTTTAAAAAAATACAAAAAATAACTGTAAAAACTTAAAAATAACTGTAAAAAATAACTGTAGTTAATTTGACCACCACCCTTTATTTTTAATAATAATAACAGCCTAAAATTTAATTTCTGTAGTGTTATACTATATTTAACCTAATTAAATCTGGTTTTAAGATTTAATTAATTCGTATTAATTTAAAATTTTTCAAAAAAAGGTGAAAAAAATCATTTATGATTGTACTTTTTCAGGACAGATTTAATTATATATATATAATGAAAGAAGACCTGCATGACAACTGACCTAAATAAAACCAGATTGTATTAATTATTGAAATTAATTTTCATTTTAAAGAGTGAAAAAAGTGATTTCTCCTTTTAATCATTTCATTAAAAATGTGTTTTTTTATCTGCTCAAATTTACTTGTGATATATATTGATATTTTTTCTACTTAGCAATATATATATATATTTACATATATATATATATATATATGTATATATATGTATATATATATATACACACACTGCATATATATATATATATATATATATATATATATATATATATATATATATATATATATATATATTTATATATTATTAAAATAAACATATATATATATATATATATATATATATATATATATATATATATATATATATACTCTAAAAAAGCTGGGTTGTTTCAACCCAAAATTTGGTAAAATATGGACAAACCCAAATGTTGGGTTAAAAATGTAATTTAAAATTTTAACCCAACTTCAACTTTCACTTTCTACTGTACATTTTTTAAATTACATTTTTAACCCAAATGGGTTTGTCCACATTTGACCCAAATTTGGGTTAAAATAATACCAACCCGGACCTCTGAAAAACAAGCATGCATTTTCCCAGTGAGATCGTCTCTGTGTGTGTTGATGGAAAAAAAGAGACGCAAAGGCAGGAGCCTGAATATTTCAGCAGGGTCAGATGATTCCTAAAGGGTTCTTATCACTCTCTCTGCGCTGACAGGACCAACCCCTGCACTCCACACATCCCTGCCTAAAATTAACTCTAGTGTCTCACACACTGGATTACATAACAGCAGCGCTGGCATCAGCTCACAGCATTCATATCATCATAAGACCAGTGCTGCACTAATCTTTGGGTTATACTCCCTAAAGGCCTGGGATGATAACTATAATGATAAAGAGATAGTTCTAAAAATTGTCTGAAATATAAAATAATAGTAGAGTCCACACAAAATGAGAACGATGTAGAGAAAAGATATGGTTGGAACTATTTTTTATAGCCAATCAGAATACTCTGATATGTAATTCAAGCATTTAAAGTGACAGAACTGCAACAGTGTGGAGGCTAATGTATTGTTAAATTATTTTAGTTATCATTCTTGGTGTGAATGAGGCTTAAACCATCCTGAATATTCCATAAGGACATTAAAAACACCAAAACAGTGACCAGCCATATTTATGGAGACTGTAATGAATCTAAACCAACTGATACATGTCATTTTCCTATACAAATATGCAAGTGCAATGAATGATGGCAAGATAAGATTATGCTATGATATTTTGATATGTCGTTGTACTGTATGATAAGCATAGACATACACTATTGTACCAATTATAATTATAACATGTAGGCTGCTTCCTCTCTTTACCCATAGATGGTGGTAAAAGAGCAATAATGCCTTTTTTGGTCAGTATAGAGGGCATCGTGTCACACAGATGAACTCGGACAAGTGTGTGACAGTGCACTGCTGAGATAAGGCTTCTGAGACATCTGTCAGCTGAACCCCGAGCACACGCTGTTTATCTAACCGTCGCCTGGAGACGAGTGCTGTGAGTCATTGAGAATAAGCGCTCTGGGGTCTCAGAGCTCCTGTGGTGAAGGGACTGAGGATGTGTGACAGGTAGAAAAGACCCCACTGACTCGCTTTAGAGCTTCTCTCATGTGCTTGAATGCTCGATATCGCTCTGTCTCTTTCTCTCGCTGTCTTTCTCGCTCTCCTGGGAGCACATGGTTGCCTGTGGCTGTATTTATGATTCAAATACAGTAGTCAAGTTGTCCTAAGACAAGAACTGGTTTTGTTCAAAATTAATGTATAACTTTGATGAAAGGTTTTGATCCATTTTAAATGTTGACTATGTGTGATGATCAATGAAATAGCAATGTTTTACATCAAATTAGGTTTTTGGCTAGCAGAAGCATGAAACTCATGAATTTCAATGGATGATTTTAAGATCGCTTCTGTTTACTTTTATTTGTGAATCATTTGTACTGTCCTGGGTCAGATAGAAAAGCATTGGAGAAAGACTTCATCCTCAAACGACCTTGCAATAGTTGTGTTTAGCCTACTTTGCCTCCATCTAGTGGTCGCACAGGAACATGACATGAAAAGCCACTAAATCTTTCTATATGTTTTATTTTTTTATAGTCTATGGTTTTATAAAAGTCTGGTGGACAAGAATAATTTTTATTTAAGGAAATGAAGACTAGGATGCGTTAAATTTATGAAAAGCCACAGTAGCCACATTTATCACGTTACCAAAGATACATACTGTTCTTTTCATAAAATAATTCCACAAAAAATAATAAAAAGCACAGCCGTTTTCAACATTGAAAATAATGAGAAAAGTTACTTGAGCACCTACTCAGTATACTTGAATGATTTCTAAAGGATCAGCTTTGCCATCACAGGAATAAATTACATTGTAAAATATATTAAAGTAGAAAATAGTTATTGTAAATTGCAATAGTATTTCACAATATTACTGTTTACAGACTTGTTGAGCATAAGAGACTTTTTTCAAAACATCTTACGAACCAAAACTTTTGAAAAAAAAATATAATACAATAAATATATAATAATATTATTATATTATATTATTGTATTTTAATATAATAATTAGGGCTGGGAAACGATTAACCGCGATTAATCGCATCCAAAATAAAAGTTTGTGTTTACATAATGTGTGTGTAGTGTGTATAATTATTTTGTATATATAAAAACACACACATGCATGTAAACATTTAAGAAATATTTGCATGTATATACTTTATATATATTTATACAAAATTAATATTATACATAAATATAAATATTTGATATATTAATAACACATTTTTTCTTAAATATATACATGCATTTGTGTGTATTTATATATACAAAATAATTATACACACTACACACACATATATTATGTAAACACAAACTTTTATTTTGGATGCGATTAATCGCGATTAATCGTTTCCCAGCCCTAATAATAATATAATATATTATTATAATATAATATAATATAATATAATATAATATAATATAATATAATATAATATAATATAATATAATATAATATAATATAATATAATATAATATAATATAATATAATATAATATAATATAAATAATGACATGTCAAGAATGCAAGTGACATATCCAGTAGGTGGCGATAAAACCAGACAATCAGATTGTGGCACAGTCTATAGAGGATGACACAGCATCATTCCTTCCTAATCACGGTCTTATTGAGGCAAAAACTGAATTGTTATCATATTAGAGACATACGGCCATCCTCATCTCCAGCTGCCTGTGCTAAGGAGCTCTGAGAACGTCTTAGAGTCAAGGATTAATTTCAGCTAATATAATGAAAGCAAGCGTGATTGAATTATGTGCTTTCTGCACTGATGTCACTGTCTGGGTGCAGTCCAATTGAGAATTTCTCTGGCTAGAGTGTCATTTCCTGAATGACAAACACGGCTTGATCAGAAGCTTCTGTCCATCAGTGTTCATTATGCTCAGAGTCACTGGCACATACACATCTCAGCTAAATACACACCTGTTCAAAAACACAAACAGCCCTGATATAACCAGGATTTTATAAATGCTGAAATGAATCCATATCCCATATCTCTCTCTCTCTTGGTGTGTGTGTGTGTGTGTGTGTGTGTGTGTGAATGCACCAGATGCACTTAGCAGATAAAAACCTCATTATACAGATCAATATAATCAACATAAAAAACATAGTCTTCCTTTTCTCTCTCTCGAGTGCCTCTAATGTTTTAATACTCTCTCTTGATGTGTTTTAATCTGGCCAGCTCTGCCTTGCAATCAGACAGAGGAATCAAGTTTTGCTCCAACTCCAGTATTTAAGAATAAATCAGTAGGCTGTTGTTTTCGACTGACAGGAAAGTCTGCCAGCCAAAGCAACTATGACTCATCAGAGAAGCATAGTAGTGCTGTTATATAAGTGTGTATGTGTATAGTATGAAGATTATTCCCAACTGTGTGTATTGTCCTGTATGTGTGTGTGTGTGTGTGTGTATGTGTGTAGGTGAACCACACTCACACACACACACACACACTCCCCCCCACACACTGAAAAAATACACATTTACACTGCATTTTGTTTCCAGTTTCCACATTTACAATCTGAACTTTCCATCTGAAATCACGTGTAAAACTGCACAAAAGTGTGTGTGTGTGTGTATATATATATATATATATAAGAGTATATATGTTATATATATATATATATATATATATATATATATATATATGTTTTCCATTTAAATGATTATATGTATAAATATATATGTATATACTGTGTATATATATATATATATATATAATTATTTTTAAATTATATATATATATATATATATATATATATATATATATATATATATATATATTAGGGCTGTCAAACGATTAATCGCGATTAATCGCATCCAAAATAAAAGTTTGTGTTTACATAATATATGTGGGGGCACTGTGTATAATTATTTTAGATATATAAACACACACACATGCTTGTATATATTTAAGAAATATTTTCATGTATATTCTGTATATAGATTTATATATAATTTATATTATATATAAATATAAATATTTTATATATAAATATTTTTTTTCTTAAATATACATGCATGTGTGTTTTTATATATATACAAAATAATTATACACAGTGCCCCCACATATATTATGTAAACACAAACTTTTATTTTGGATGGGATTAATCACGATTAATCGTTTTGACAGCCCTAATATATATATATATATATATATATATATATATATATATATATTATTTATATATGTTTACCGTTTAAATGATTTTATATATATATATATAATTTATATAAGTTTTCTGTTTAAATGTTTATATATATAAATAAACATTTTATATACTGCATATATACACACATATATATATACACACACATAAAATAGTGACCTGATATATTTATTTTTTATTTTAAACAATTTAAAATAAAGGATTTCATGTATATATTAGAATATTCATGTATATATTTCTAAATATATATTTAAATATATTCTAAATAAATTTATATATATATATATATATATATATATATATATATATATATTATAGAAATTGCTTTATTATTTGTAAATATAAGACCATGACCTGACCTACTTTCACGTTTTTAGCGCGGTACAGACCAGTTCTACCAACACATCAAACTCAGGCAAAAACTTAATCACTCAAAATCATGTAATTATAGGTCTCTCCATTCTCATACTTAATCCAAGACAAGCTTAATTTTATAATTATTGATTACACTTTCAGTTTGTGCCCATGGGAACAAAGTAAATTTCAGCTGATTAATCTTTTCCTTGTCAAACTGAATACCCAGAGACAACAGCAAAGTACGCAAAGTACTACGTGTCAACAATGTTTGTGTGTGCTTTTAAATAACAGTCATTTGAAATGTCACGTCACATGGATAGTTTCAATTATCTTCACTTCAACATCTTCTACTCTTGATGAAATTTTAACCACAACCAACAAAATAAACATTGTCAGGAGCCCATAAACACAAAGTCATTAGTCACCAAGGATAACACTCGTGCATTTGAGTAACACATCATTTAATCTAGAGCTCTGACCACAAACCTAGAGTATATCAAGGACAGTAACCTTATATCATAAGAGTATATAACAATACAATACCCCATAAGTACTAAACTACTAAAAAATATTAAGATATAAATCTTTGGTAACTTGAAATAGTTTTTATGTATTAAATTATAAACTGAGTAAGCTCTTCATATAGTATAAATACAAAAAAAAAAAAATCACGCTCCCTCCTCTTGTTTCTGACCTTTAAAATCAGACTCACGTGGATAACATATTTGAAAGCTGAATTCATTATCAAGGTCTCCTGTATTAAGAAACAC
This sequence comes from Cyprinella venusta, assembly GCA_038021265.1. Lineage (NCBI taxonomy): Eukaryota > Metazoa > Chordata > Actinopteri > Cypriniformes > Leuciscidae > Cyprinella > Cyprinella venusta. The sequence goes on from CM075884.1 coordinate 22,228,674, forward strand.
CCACGCCTCCATTAAATCAGAACACAGCGCAATTATCCACAACATTACACACCCCGGGCTGAGCCAGACCCAGACAAGCCGTGAAAGCGTTCACTAAATGCTGACTCACACCACACACTGATGTGATAATGGCATTCATAGCATCTCATCTCACCAATGCTAATATACATTTTCATCTTTTATGCTGGGATCTGGATCCTGGTATAATGATTCACATTAAACAACCTTTTAGTCTGGATGAATGTTAACTTCACAATCAAATTAAGGGTTAAATGTGAGTTAAGTTAACATCACAAACTCTCACATTGAATACATTTATGGAAGACGGCCAACTCAACCACCCAGTACCAATCATATAGTTGTAGAGCACTGCATATAAAACATACTTTTGATTAAAAAAACAAACATTCTCAATAAAGTAGTACACGTTTCTTGCATTAAAACATATATTAAAACACACGTGGCATCACAAAAGAACAATTTTTCACTAAATTGTGTATATACGTATTATACGTACACTACCGTTCCACAGTTGGTAAATTTATTTAATGGTTAAGAAAGAAGTCTCTTATGCTCAAAATTTAAGAGGCTGAATTTATTTGATTAAAAATATTTTTTTTAAACAATTTAAAATAACTGTTTTCTGTTTAATTTAAAAGTTTAATTTATCCCTGTGATAACAGCTGAATTATACTTGCATCATAATTACTCCAGTCTTCAGTGTCACATTATCAACATTTATTATTATTATCAGTGTTGAAAACAGTTGTGCTGTTTAATATTTTGTGGAAACCATGATACTCATTTTTTTTCAGGATTTTTTGATGAACAGCATTTATTTAAAATAGAAATCTTTTGAAACAATTAGTGCTGGGCAATGATTAATCATGATAAATTGCATCCAAAATAAAAGTTTGTGTTTACACTATATGTGTGTGTAGTGTGTATAATTATTTTGTACATATATAAATACACACACGTGCATGTATACATTTAAGAAATATTTGCATGCATATACTGTATATATATATATATATATATATAATTTATATTAAATATAAATATTATATTATTTTACATAATTTATATTAAATATAAATATTTTTTATTTTACACAATTTATATTAAATATAAATATTTTATATTTTCTTAAATATATGCATGCATGTGTGTGAATTTTTATATACAAAATAATTATACACAGTACACACACATATATTATGTAAACACAAACTTTTATTTTGAAAGCGATTAATCACAATTAATCGTTGCTCAGCCCTAGTAACAATTAAAAAGTCTTTACAATCATTTTTTAAATCAATTTAATGCACCCCTGCTGACTAAAAATATACAAAAATATATATATATTATGAACGTTAGTGTGCATTCAATAGTTTCTATAAATGGTCTTGGCGGACTAGGGATTTTTAGGATATAAGTCAAACTATGTTTACATGTCAAAAGTATATTTCCAAAGAGGAAGAGAAATTTGATTTGTCATCATATGACCAGTGACCACTTTAAATGTTGCATGTTTCCGATTTGAAGCATTCTGGCAGCTGATACATGTGTCTTACCTTTCCTGGCCCGAGAGAAGAGTCTGATGCTGACAGGAGACGTAGAAGGATTTGTGGACTCTTTGGAGGACGAACGGAACATTCCGGTGAAGCTGCGGCGACGTGAACACTTGGGCGGGGAGTCGTTGTTGGACGAGTAGGGGAAGATGGATTTGGGAGATCCAGGGCTGTTTCTGGACCGGGCTGGAGCAGACATAGGGCTAGAGGGACGGCTGAAAGGACCCCGACTGAAGAAGGTTTTGGTTGGGCTGGCTGAACGGCAGCTAGGCTCCCCCTGGAAAGGAAATGAAAACACAAATGAATCACACACAATATTGTGACAGCATAATCCAGTCAATGTATTCCCAGCTAACAAAAATATGTTCATTTTGCTAACGTTCCCATTCAGTTATTTGTTCAAATCCAGTTTTGTGCTAACGTTTCGAGAAGACCGGATAACTTTGAACAAACGTTTTATTAACGTTACTGGAATAATCTTTGTTCGTTAGCTAAAACGTTAGCTAAAATTCTCAGAAAGTTCCCTGTTAGTTGGGATTGTACATTTCCTGAAGTAAACATGTCCATAAAACAAGTTATATGCACAATTTTATGGATGAAACAATACACTATTGAGCCTTGAGAGATATCGTTACCTGTGAGACATCACGGCACAATGACATAAATGTTTGTTTTATGCATTCGAGGATCTTACAGATTCCTTACTGTGACGTTATGCATGCTATCCATTGAGGGAATGTTTGAAGGACAGACAGACATTGAGATACTACATGAAGAGACGTCATAACATTCAGATGCATTGTGAGTCCTTGATGTTTCCACCGTTCATTCACATGGGAGTTTCACACGGCAAAAACAGCCAGACAAAGCCACGGAAAACTGTTTAGACAGCCAAAAGAACAGATGGCCTTGTTTTGTCAAGAGGCTTTTGTTAAATTATAGAGGCTCACACCGTGGCATAAATACCTCACAGTACTGTATACCTAAACACACTACATAACTAGACACCCCTCCCTCGCTCGCTCTCAGGATACAACAAAGTGGGATTTGTAGTGACCGACTGGAAAGTTAAAGGGACAGTTCACTCAAAATGAGCATTCTGTCACCATTTACTCTCACTCATGCAGTGTTGTTATTACCTAAAACTATTAAATAGATTTAATAAATTAAATAAATAAAAAAAATTAATTTAAATAGTAGATGAGAAACTTGGCTGCTAAATGAATTAAGTTGAAGTACTAAAATTACAAACTAAAATAAAAGTAAAGCGAAATTAAAACGATTTTTATATATTTTAATAAAACGTAAAAAAACAGAATAACTAAAAAATAACTATAATTAAAAATAAAAGATAATTAAACTTTATTGTTTAATTTTAAAAATTATTTTTTTTTAAATAAAAGCTAATTAAACTTTACTGTTTATTGTTTAATATTGAAACACAAAAAAGTGATTTTCTGAAGTACACCCTACACTCTAAACAATGCTGGGTTGTTTTAACCCAAAATTGGGTAAAATATGGACAAACCCAAATGTTGGGTTAAAAATGTCATTTAAAATTTTAACCCAACTTCAACTTTCACTTTCAACTACTATGTCTATATTTGACCCAAATTTTGGTTGAAATAACCCAGCATTTTTAGAGTGTATTGTCAGTAAGCAAATGAGGACTGGTGCTGTCAAGCAAAATACACCATTTAAGTGCAACGCTGCATCCGAAATCGCGTCCTGTATAGGTACTACATTTGAATTTACTTTATGAACCGTTAAAAAAGGATGTCCTATAGTTTAAATATGGGTGGTATGAATGAAATTCGAAAGTGAATAACTAGAAACTTTTCCTTTTTATGTTTAAAAGAAAAAATAGCATGTGAATGAATCGTTTGTTTGAGTCAGATCTTTTCAATTGAATCATTCAGTCAGTTCACAGCACACTAGTCTAAACGGTTCATTCATGAGTTCAACTCACTGACTCAATGATTCATTGAAGATGGTCCACTTTACACATTCTACCAACTATAACTCTCATTTGAGTATTAGACTATTAGTAGACTTCTAGGTTAGGGTTTGTTAGGGATGGGGTTAGTGGAATAAGTTGACTTCTAGTTATAAAGTTAGGGTTAGGGTAGTTAGAAGAATGTCTGAAGTGTACCATCAAAATAAAATGTAACCAAAATGTCTTGCTTTGTGATCCACACACACAAAACAAGAAAGTCTTGCCAGTTTGGAATGACATGAAGGTGAGAAAATAATGAAAGAATTTTATATTTTTATTTGAACTATCCCTTTAAAAAAATCTGTTTATGAAGACCTTGAAAGACTAAGATGAAAGAAAAACTTTGCTTTGTACACTCGACAAAAGGAGTGATGACATTTTGTATTATTCTGAGACCCTCGGTTGTCATGGAAACGTTTGACTGTTTCTGCGTTAAAGAGCTGATGGAAAAAAAAAGTCTTCACTGACATTGAGTTTTCATGTTCCTGAACCTTTGATCAGGAGATAAATGAAACACACTGACGCAGCGATTTACAACCTTTCAATTCACATACCCTTATTTTGGCTCTGATCCAGAATCTAAAGCATTCTTGCGGCGAACGTTTAAACAACACTATGCGTTTCATTTGCACACAAATGTTCGTCCACAACGGTGATTCTGCATTGACCTTGCCGAAGGTTAATCAAACATCTGTTCAACAAGGAGAAATATTAGCTAATATCCTGAGTGCTTACAACAAAAAACATTAGTGAAACAGTGAAGGGGAGCAGATTATACCTGATCACAAAATGTGTTCTCCAAACCCTCCTAAAGCTTCAAAAGAGCCCTTCAGATTCAGTGACTCCCGCTCACCTTCAACAACAGAGAGAAGGGACTGAACGAAAGTGTCAGGTGATTTATCTCCTCTCCAGCCTTGCCTCGCTGGCCTCTATGGGTGATTGATCGTCAGATATGATGCTTTCCAAGAATTTCTTTGGAATGTTTACAAATGTAACGACTAAAGAGCAGATCTTGAGTTAAGCTACTCGCCAATATGAGTCAAGCTTAATGACTACAATTACAGTGACACCGAAAAGTATTCCGATTATAAGCTACACACATGGGGCCAGATTTACTAAACAGGGCAAAATAGCATGAGAGTACAATTCCAAAAAAAGTGCAGATGGGAGTGGAAAGTTCTGCACTTGATCTACTGACGACACAGACGGATCATTTCCATAATGACCAACGCAATCTACCAAGAGAAGCACAAATTAGAGTCTGGATTAAAGGGATACTCCACTTTTTTTGGAAATAGGCTCATTTTAACACTCCCCCAGAGTTAAACAGTTGGGTTTTACCATTTTCGAATCCATTCAGTCGATTTTCTGATATTAAGAAGAATATCAGTAACCAGACGGTTTCTGGTCTCATTGACTTCCATACATAGTATGAAAAATATATACTATGGAAGTCAATGAGACCAGAAACTGTCTGGTTACTGCTATTCTTCTAAATATCAGAAAATCGGCTGAATGGATTCGAAAACGGTAAAACCCGACCCGTTTAACTCTGGGGGAGTGGTAAAATGAGCCTATTTCCAAAAAAAGTGGAGTATCCCTTTAAGACATGCTTTTTTTAGCCAATAAAGGGATTCTCCACTGTTTTTTTTTTCATATTAAACTATGTTATTCGAGCCCGTTCTCCTCCCAAGGCGTCATATACGACGCTTTTGCCAAAGCGTAGACATCCAACGCACATGGCACCCTTTAGCGTCAAATGAGACACAGATATATATGGGGCAGAAGGCGCCTCCTAGTGGTCTAACCCTAACCCTACCCCAGACCTAAACCTACCATAACCAAAGCGTCTCATTTGACGCTAAAGGGTGCCATGTGCGTTGGATGTATACGCTTTGGCAAAAGCATTGTATATGATGCCTTATCCAAATACTTAAGGGGGCTTGTAAACCTTCATTGTGGCTGCTACACAATTAAATAATACACAACAAGCATTCAGTAAATGCTCCATGTACATTACTGGATTCTGAATCCAATGAGAGGTCAGTGCAGTCAAAAAGTACCATGGTAGACATGATTACAAATCAGGTTTTTAGAGCAGACTCACATCCCATCAGAGCGACAGCTGAGATTGAGGACATTGAGACAGCTTTCAGACTGCTAACACAAATGGAATGAATCTGCATTTTTAATCTCATCGCATTTCAACATTTCCACCTTGTATTACCAGATCATACACATCACACCTAATTATAATAATGTTCTACAAAGGAAAAACATTCAAAATTGATTTATATCAGTTTTCACACTACTTTGTGTAGCAGTTAAGCCAAAATTTCCTATTATAGGACAGATTATAGTCAAAGATACCTAATTTCAGGCATAAAAACATTAACTATAGCATTTTTCCTTTGAGGGGCAATGCACAAGAAATAAACAAAAAACAAAATTCAATTGTCGTCAGCCTTTCAAATAACTTTGGAATAATTTATTGCTCGTTTAAATTATAATGATCATAACACAATATTGAGAACTCAGTGTCAGTGGTGACGCATTACAAGTAATGTGCATTATGTAATCAGATTACTTTTTTGACGCAACAAGTAACGCATTACTTTATAAATTTAAACATTAATTGAGTTACTTTTCCTTTTTTTAACGCACTTTACAGTTCACTTTAATTAATTTGCTTAAACTTTTTTAAACTACTTAATTAAAATTCTCTCTTCTCAATAATGTGCAGTGAATGTTATATTGGCAATATTGGTGATATCATTACAGTGTTAAACACTACCAGAAAAAGAACTCACGCAACGCCTGGAAGACAACCAGGTCAGAAAAAGTAATGCAAATGTAACGTAACATTACTTTTCATAAAAAGTAACTAAGTAATGTAATTAGTTACTTTTTCGAGAAATAATGAAATATTGTAATACATTACATTTAAAAGAAACTTTCCCCAACACTGACGAAACCAATAACTTAGCTACAACACACCACAGACGCACACACACACACACACACACACACACACACACATTAAAAACATACACTAATTATTTTTTTCACAACTGTGATTGATTTCAAAACTGTGTAGTGTTGGCTTAGCCTTGTGCGTGTTTTGGTTGTGTTACCTTGAGCACGCCGTCCTTGTTTACATGATCCGCATCTCCTTCCAGGAACGGCATGGCGAAGGAGCTCAAGTCCTGCGGAGCACAAACAAACAAAATGATTGAGCGCTTTAAAAAACGCTTTCATGACTGTGCCACCTCTCATTCACTTCATAACATTTCAACGAAATAAATCTCTTTAGTACCCAAATATCACAAGGAATTATACAAATAACAGGCCGAGAGAGAAAGAGAATAAACGGTTTGGACAGAAGAACAGAAGCATATCACATATGACAGATGGACACTCGGTGGGTGATCCATCTAACCTGTGCAAAACCTCACATGCCCACCCAGAAATACAAGAACAAATTGGAAGAACTCACAGCAGATCCAAAAATCCAGACTTTTACAACCAACATCAATTACTGTATTTTGTGTTTTCGAACACATCCTCACCGCCATGCAATGACATCAGTGGTGGAAAACATCTACACAGTCTCTGTCATTTAAACCGGTTTTTAAAGAAACATGATCTCATGTGACCGCCCTTTCCGATGTGAATGGACAGTATGTGTGATGAACAGATTAAATCAAGTATTACTTAACCCTGGAGATCGGAGAAACTCTGATGGTCTCAACAAGTGTTTGTTCTATGAAACAAATGATTTTACCAGGCCAGCTATAAGAACAAATCTTAAAACTAACTGCATGAAGGTTAAAATAAGACAAATGTTGTCAGTTTCTACAATTCTAGAACGACATTTGCAAAGCAGCTTCTAAACTTACACACAGGTTCTTCAGTTCTCCATCCATTTCGCTGCCGTTTGTCAATGTAGAATCTTGCACCTAGTACCTAAACTCCTTTTGGCAGTATCCTAAAGCCTAATAAATTCTCCGAATTCTCTGTAAATGCAACGCAGTGACATTTCAAACAACAGCAGAGGCTTTGCACAGACCACCGAGTCACTGAAGTGCATTACCTTTATCCTCATTACACAAGCCGCTATTGTACTGTCGCCACACAAGACGCAATTGTTTAGCAGTCACTCCATGTTTTTGAGTATTAGTGTGATTTGTGGCAGTTTAAAATCCCTTTGCTAGCCTGACTTACAAATTACTGTAACTAATCATCACACACACAACTGTTGTTAGTGAAAGTTTAAAAATGCACTTTTCTTACAGTATCTGTTTACTTAGTGAAAGCAATACTGATATAAAGCATTAGTGGTGGACTGATATAGTGTTTTCTATGTTAATTACTGGAAATGACAAAACATCATCAACTAATTTAGTAACACTTAAATACAATCTTAAAATGTTTTGATGGCTAAATTCACGTAACATTTACATGCAGTTTTTAGTGTTTTATTTTTCATTTATTCAGACAAAATGTATAGGATTTTATTATTGGCCAAAAACATGAATATAATTATTGTGATATTTCTATATCAGTGTAATATCAAATACACCTGGTTCACATTAAGATGAAAATATCCTAATGCAAAACACACCATTAAATAAAGCCGAATAATATTGATAATTTTCATTTAAATTTATTTAGACAAAAATAGCATAGAATTTGAATACCACAACATCAGACAAATAATCAGTGTATCTGAAAATGAATCTCTGTGCATCCCTAATAATAAATATGATTTCAATTCAATTTCAAGGTTCAAAATACATTGAATGTTGGAACAGAGCTGAATCTATCTGATAATTATTAAGCATTTAATCAATGTAAAATCATAAACCTCAGCCAATGACATCTTGAACCGTTCATGTTTCTCAATATAAGTGCTACTTTGAATTTGTTACTTAATTTTTTTGTCTTTAAAATGTCAAAACCAGCTATAGTCAACATTCTTCTCCCATCTCCCTCATTTAAACCATCCATTACGGATTGACTCATGTTTCTCCTCAATATGCAAATATTCATGTCTAACAACGGGTCAGTCATATCCATGGTAACAGGATTGACTTTCAAAGCCTGAGACAGCAATTCTGCAGTTGATGTGAGAAAGCCAAGAAAAATCAAACCCATGAGTTAGAATTCAAATAACCGTCCTTGAAAAGGTTTCACAACATGTTGCTGATTAATTAAATGATCAATAATTAAATTGTTTGATTTCAACAATATGTTCTAAAGAAGTTGACCATGCCACCATGCCACATTTATTGCTATTTACATGCCATGCCTTATCTCCCAACAAACTATTCCTAATCAACAATAAAAGCAAGGACATTGTCCTTCTTACAGACAGATCCGAGTCAGTTTCCTCAAAGAAGGACCAAAGCCAAAGTAGAAAATATATCTGTAGACGGGGAGCTCAAGGGGAAGGCACCCCGCCTCCATATCCTTGGAGCCCAAGACTCGATTACAAGGCCATATTTGCATGCTAGAGATCAGGATAAAATATTACCTCAGCCAAAACGAGAACTGGAGAGTGATCAAAAATAAGAACACCCCCTCAGATTCACTGAGTTACAGATGTCGCGGTCTGGTATCGAGACGCAAGCACTTGGAAATCCCATTAGACGAATGCAGGGTTACTCCAAGGAGCAAGGACAGTCGTAACTCACTGATATGATACAGCACCTCCCCTCAGTAACATGGAGGTCAGTGGGGCAGGTCTGGCGATGTGTGTTTATACCTAAATATACTTAAATACAGCAAGGTAACAAGGCTGGCTTGCAACTCAGTCTGTTTGTGTATGGATAAACAGAGAGAAATACAGCGCAGGTAATGACTAAGGGAGAGCTTCAGCCTGATGAGGGTCTGCAAACCATTTTAAAATGCGATTAATCATAAGAAATTGCATCAGGCAAGTCTGAGGCAATCATTCAGCATCTCACTGCATGAGTCACAAATGACAAATTTTAACAGCATTTGTGGATCTAGAAATGCACTTGTGATGCCTCTTTTGTTAGTTTCAACTGACAGCAGATTGTGTGCAGATCGATTAAAGTGCAATATTTGAGACTTGACTTTTCCGGAAAACACTCATTTTTAGCTTAATTCTGAAGATCTAGGGCCCTGCAAAGGTCAAAAGGCACAGCAAAACATCATAACTCAACCACCGGACACAAATGGCCTCAGAAGCCATTTAAGTGTACTTTAGTGAACCTTTAAAATGAGCAGTTATTACAAAAATAATATGATTTATAATATATAAGGAGTTCAGATGCAAAAGCCTCTAAGTGTCATTTGAAATTTTCTTCTAAAATGATCATTTTTATCAAGCTTGTATATTTAAGTTCAGTAATTTCACTTAAATGGCAATGAGGATTAACTATTAATTGTCATTTAAGTTAAATTACTGAACTTAAATATACAACCTTGATAAAAATGATCATTTTAGAAGAAAATTTCCAATGGCACTTAGAGGCTTTTGCATCTGAACTCTTCATATTTAGAGTGCACACGGAGTGCAATTTTTTGGACACTTGATTGCATGTTAGTTAAGTTTATTTCATTTATTTTAAAGTGCCCCTATTATGCTATTTTAAACTTAGAAACAACTGCCCCTATTATGCTATTTCAAACTTAGACAATTGGTTGAACCGGCTCATTTGATTCCTTATGAGTTGGACATGCTTCTTAGGCTGTGCGTCTTGCATCATCAACACTGAACTAAAGTTTGATTCATTTTGAAGAGTGAATTGGCTCAAAAGAACAATCCTATCGGACCCCGGTGGGGTCTTCTGCTGTTGTAAGCAGACATTTCCAAGGCATTTCAACAAGGCATTGTCCACAGGACTGCCGCATACTGGATGTTTTTCTCTTTTCACAGCATTCTTTGTAAACCCTAGAAATGGTTGTGCATCAAATTCCCAGTAACTGAGCAGAGTGTGAAATACTCAGACCGGCCCATCTGGCACCAACAACCATGCCTCGCTCAAATTTCCCATTCTGACATTCAGTTTGGAGTTCATGAGATCGTCTTGACCAGGACCACACCCCTAAATGCATTGAAGCAACTGCCATGTGATTGGTTGAACAGGTGTTCCTAATAATCCTTTAGGTGAGTGCAGTTAGTACAACACTGAAATCTCAGTTTACTAGCCTACACTAAGCAACCGCCACTGAAAAAGCAAACATAAACAGCAATCAAAATGATATATGTGTCTGTTTCTGAGTTAATTCAAAATGTAGGGAAATCACTGAACCTATTTCTTATGTACACAAAAGTGCATGCGGGTTCACCCGGGTTGATTACATCCAAAAGAATGTGTACGTAGTAACAATGCTGGCTTTGTGACCTTTAGTTCAGTCATTTATTTACCAACATTTATTAAGAGCAGTAAATGTGGTTAAATATAGCCTAATAGTTCACCAATTCAAACTTGAATGACCATAAATGTCATGGGTCAATATTGCAGAGTTGATATTTTATGATTAGGCTATAAGAAGAACAGTTTCAGCCCTGATTTTCATATTAATCCTCCAATACAAGATTCATAAAACTTTAAAACCTGCATTCATGCCATTCTGTTAAAAAAAGACACCATAAAGAGATTTATCAGCATTCAGGGAGCATTTTCAAAGTGTTCGTCTCTAAATCACATGGCTCAAGATTGTTTACTTAATCAAATGCAGAGGAAACCATGGCACATATTTCACATCTACCTGTTAAAATGTCAGGACACTGCCAAAAATGTCACGATGCAACAAATTATGCAGCGATAACAGAACCTGTGTCCCCTACTGATAAATATTGTGGATGTAATCATAGGATTACTCAGTAATGACACTCATCTGATAATGACACAAAACAGCTAATTAGCAGGTGATTACTGAGTGGCTCCACTGAAACAAACAGACAGTTTCATCACAGCTTGGGCGGACTGAACCAAAACACTGATTATTGTGCAGGGATTTCTTTTTAATCTAATAATTACACGTACTTATTATGCTATGCTATTATTTTATTTGCTAAATAATGAGATGGAACTCTGATGTAGTGTAAAATGTCACATCTGTCATCTGTGTCTAAACAGGATCAGCACTGATCAGTATGAATTCATAAAAAGGCTTTGTGTTTCCATGAGCATTTGTTCAGGAAAACCACATATTAACTGATTGTCGTCTATGGTTCTTTAAGCCATTAGAGTTGATGACTCCATGTTTAACTGGAGTCAGGTGTGGCCAATTGAAATATGGTCAACCTGGTCAAAATATATTCATTGCTATTTATGTGGTTGATTTGATTTGAATATGAGTATGCTGTTTAGAACATAACCTGATATTAATTATCCTGAGAACCAAAAATGTTTGTGTTTAGCCATCTCTGATGCATATATATATATATATATATATATATATATATATATATATATATATATATATATATATATATGTGTGTGTGTGTGTGTGTGGTTATTTCACAATAATTATTATAAACCAAAAATACAATTTACAATTATATAAATACATGAGACATATTTCTTAATAAAACATCACTTATTATAAAAATATATCTTACGGAAGGCATCTTGGATTTTTCTATAAAAGGAAATAGTAAATATTTGGGACTGTGACAATAATAATAATAATTGATAAATAAATAAAAGTCTATAGGACATTATTTAATAAATATACCTCAATACCTTTTTAGTGAGATATGTGACATCTAGATTTGACAAACAGCCTGTTTAAATATGAATATATTCAATAAACACAAGACAAAAACACTATCTTGCCTTTTTAAATAGGCTATATACTTCTGAAAAGTCATATCCATTTGAGGCTCATTTCACAATGTCTGTCAGAACGAAACCATTGTGAGAAGAGAGAACCTGAATTTAATTTAGCTATGTCTGTATCATGTTCCAGTCTATGTCCACAACTTTTGGCTCTGAATCTGTGGAAGAAGAAATCAGTATCGTCAGATATTAACTTACAGGCATGTGTATCCGAAGCGATCTTCTTTTTCTAGAATTTTTCTTCTCATCTTTCTTAGAATCCATTGCTGTGCTGCCCATTTCCCAAATTAATGATTATATTTTTATTTATTTTGACAGATTCTTATTTAACTCTGGCAAGGAGAGTAAAATCGATAGCTCCAGAATAATAGGCTAAATTTCAGTAATCTTAAAATTTAGATTTTATCAGTCTCTCGTTCGCAATGACGGTTACTGACGGTTTCTGAAAACAATCACTTGCACCCTGGTTGAAAATAAAAACTTAAACGTGAGAGTCTGAGAGACCGAGACGAGGGTAAGATGCTCTCCGCTTCTCTGTGGAAGATTCAGTGCGCGGCGCGCGCGTCTCACTATCAAGGATGATGAAAACAGCGCCGCATCTACCTGTCAGTCAAATGACGTAGTGTGCAGGGGGCTGGGCTACAATGCACATTGGTTACTACGGTTACAAGCGCGGATGTTGCAGTGAGAAGAAAGTAGGTTTATTTCAAAGGTAGGAAGAAACAAGACGTTTATTTTTTAAAGTCTTGACTACAAAAAAAGGTACTGAACATATTAGCAGGAAAAAATAAATAGTGAGGTATTGTGTTCCTGTCACACTAGTTTTGACGAATAGTTATTGAATTAATGTTCTATTATTGTAATAGGCCCAATTAATACATTGTAAAATAATAGTAGGCTAGCCTAATAATAATATACAAATAAGAAGTGACAATTTGCCTCATTTAATTATGTGATAGCTTGCCTAACCTGAATTTAATGAAAAATGTCCACGTCCTAAGAACAAAACCTTTCCTTACCTTTATGTGTGATAAGCCCCAGTTAAATACGAATATAGCCTAATAGGCTATATAGATATTTATCAGGCCTATGGGTATCATAAAAGTGCAGAAACACCCATTTAAACAATAATGTTGGGTTCAATATTAACATCTTTAAATAAAGTTGAACTTTAATGCGACGTGATTTATTTTATTTGAAGAATGCCAAAAGTCAATACCCTCCTTGATCTACCCATTTCTTAACTGCTATTACAGTTTTTCTCAGTTGCTTAGGCTCAGTTCTCAAACGTTTTTTTTATTTCCCAAAACATTAAGTTCAGATCTCTGAACAATTCGCTTCTTTTTCACATCAGATTGGAATTTCTTATTGATTTGAGCAAATTGCAAATGCTTTGGCACATGTGTGCAAAGACTACATACAACTGTCTGCAGTTTGGACAACAAATAATTGCATATGGCTTTATGATCAAAACTGATGACTCGATTCTCACTTACACTGTCAAACACTTCAGAACTTCTCAGACATTATTTATTGTGTAAGCCATCACATTCAAAACAATCTATTCAATTATCATTATCAGTACACATGAATGTATATTCTAAAATATATCTGACATTGACATTGTTTGTAATCTTTGCTAAATTGGCACATGACCTCTAATTGCATTCGCAATTTAATTGCAAATTACCTCTAATATGAATCAACAATTTAACCATTAACCAATCAACTTTGGGAATATATATATATATATATATATATATATATATATTGCCCACATATACATATATATAAAGATATAGATATATAGATATAGATTGCCCACAGCACAATCACTGCTGTAGAAGTTTTTGAGAATGGAGGACATTCACAACCCTGAACTGCAGCAACATGCTCATGGAAGAGCAATTGGAAGGCATGTAAGAATATGTGGTGGTGGTGGGTAGAGGAAGAAATAATCGAGAAAGAGGTATAAATACTTCTATTTCCACCTCTTCCTTGATTATTTCTTCCTCTACCACCACCACCACCACCACCACCACCACCACCACCACCACGTATTCTTACATGCCCTCTCTGATGAAATCAGAACCACACTTGTGGATCATGTCATAAATCTGACCATTGCAGGGGATGGGTGCGGCACTCAAGGAGATTTTTTCCATTGTGTGGCAATGGAAAACATCAGATATGATGCTGATGAAAATCTTTGGCCTGACCAACGAGAGCGACAAGATGTCTACCAAGAATAATTTGTTTGTTTGTTTTTTGCCCATGAATGTTATTTGTTGTTTGTGTATTTGTGGTAATACACAAATATGAAATGTAAAGTGAAATCTTGTTACTCTTGTCAGTTACGTTACATGTACAGTAAATACACTTGTATTGTGTATATATACACATGAAGTACAAAAATAAACACTGTAAAAATACAAAATGTTCATAGAATATTTTTCTCTACATACTATTGACTTTTCTCAACGAGTATGAGATTTGTTTACAGTAAACCCTTAATTTTGGTTGACTGTTGCGGTGAAAAACCAACTAAACATTTTGACCAGTGTGGCTCACACAATGACAAAAAAACTTTAGATTTTGGTGGCCTTGGCCAAATTATTGACACAATAACTAGGTTTTGAAGCATGAATTAGATGTTTTGGTTGAGTGACTACATTTTGCAGACATGCTATAAAGTTTTGAAGTTCCTGCAAACAGTTGTGACAGTTGCACTCACAGTTTAGAGAATGGTAAGACTGTTTCGAAAAATGTGCCAAAGCAATTGAGAAAAACTGTAATGTTTTAGCAGGCAGGTGAGCGGAACCCATAAATTCAAGAACACTAATGCTACATGCTTCCATCTAGTGGTGATAACTATATGCATTGACATAAAAATATTCCACAGATGAATTTTTGAAAAAATAACTAAAAGTTATTTAAAGGCCAAGTAGACAGACAGAGTGACCAGATAGATAGATAGATAGATAGATAGATAGATAGATAGATAGATAGATAGATAGATAGATAGATAGATAGATAGATAGATAGATAGATAGATAGATAGATAGATAGATAGATAGATAGATAGATAGATAGATAGATATGGATTCAACTTTTTTGAACCCGTAGAGGGCGCTATACACACATAATACCATACAGTTACATACAATCTGATTAAAGTTTAACTAACTGAAAGAGTAAAAGCATGGTATGACATCTTCACATGTGAAATACCTACGAGTCAAAAGTTCCTCCAAACCTGAAGCAACAAGCCTTCCTTGACCCATGGCGGGCTGAGGCTGGGCCTAAAGCACAATACCACGATCTCTAAGCAACATAATGTTGCTGAAAATGCTTCCGTTTGAAGTCCCAAAAGAGTTTCGGGGTGTATAATGATGAAGGTGCATACAATTTCACCCATTCGGTTATACCGGACACTTCTCGAGGTCCAGGTCCGATTCTGTGCACGCAGTAATCAGATCCGTGGGTGGATCTTCCTCTTCCACTGCTGTTGCTTCAGGCATACTTTCACACTAAAAAGCCCGGCCGGTGTAATAAAGGCTAACATTGATGTCAACACGTTTATTTACACAATCCTGACGTTTAATAAATAGTTTTATATTGAAAAGTTAAAGATGGACTTTAACGTGAAAAGACTAGCAGCGGATGCTGGTACTTTATTCAGTCGGGCGGTGCAAGTAAGTGAAGATTCAGATTCGCAGTAAAGATGCGTAAAGTTTTTATTTAGGTTTTATTTCAACACTTTTATCCTAATCGCTGGCATTTTGGATGTTAAGACGCTTTAAGAGATTTCCAATGTTGTATATCTGTATCTTTCTCTCTTATTCAAGGCCTCTCTTTCTCTCGTGCCCCAAATCGGGTTTGTTAATCGATTTAGCAGTGAAATGTCATCATTTCTTGATTTTATGGCAAAAGCAAACAATAAAGTCTCTATAATGGCGATTAGACATGCATACTTTGTCATATGTTCAAAATACACACTGACATTTTTACTTTTTGTCCAGATTTAGTTTGTCAGGCTAACGCTAACGGGCTAAAGTAACGTTAGAGTTTAATCCGGCAGACCTCAGCACAAAAACACAAAGGCTGTGTCTTAAAACCTACTGAGCTGTCTAGCCAGAGAGTATTTTTTATCCATCATCATAGAGATGGTCATATGTGTTGATGATGCTGAAAAAATACACGTCAATAATGCCTCAAAACGCTGCCTATGTCGACATACTGCTATTATGTGTGAAACTGCGGTTAAGTTTGTTTTACATTAGTTTGAGCACTAGGCTTTTGTTTTTTGGGAGCCTTTACCCAAAATATGAATACTTTAAGTTAATTTTATTAAGTAGCCTATACTTAAGTAAAGTTCAAGTACATACTTTATCCAGTAAAAAAAAATACTATCAATGCAGTAGAAGTAGACTGCATTGAAACAGTTACAGTACAATTAAAAGTACTTTTAATTGTACTGTAACTGTTTCAATGCTACTTGGGAGTAAATTGGCCCACTTTTCAGAGTATAAAGGTCTATATGTGTGTAGATAGATACACACACACACACACACACACACACACACACACACACACATTTAATGTATTAGATTTATTTTTGCGTGTGTAACTACATCAAAATGTAGTTCAACATCAAAAGTGGCAGTATGGGCAAACTTTTCGTTTTTAAATGCCTGCTGTCTTCATATACAGTTCACAGAAGAAAAATTTGGCCAGGCTGAGAAGACAGAGTTGGATGCACATTTGGAGAATCTCCTCGCCAGAGCTGAATCCACTAAACAATGGACAGAGAAGATTTTGAAGCAGACAGAAGTGTTACTTCAGCCAAACCCAAGTAAGTCAAGTCAAATATATTTATATAGCGCTTTTCACAATATAGATTGCATCAAAGCAGCTCCATGCTGTAAGATCCATGCAGTGATCAGATGATTCATTAGCTTTGACATCTTCATCTAATCATTAATCATTCATTAATTTACCCCATGGAAAGATTTCGAGGACTTCTACTAGTATTTGATATTTGTTCGACCTTTACATGTACAATTGAATTATATTTCTCTTAGCAGGTTCCACTTCTCTGGAACCCATCCATATTTACTCTGTCCTCATGTTCAAATCTCACAGAAATGTCAGAAAGTCTGTAACTATAGAGCCTCACTGTGGTGCCACACCACTTTCAAATATCAGCAGGACAGAAAAACACTTGCTCAACAGGAGGGAACAAACAGCTGATCTAGCACACACACCTGTCGACTCAATCTCATCTAGAAAATCACGTTCATTTACTCTTCTTTTGTGTATTTAGAGATAGCATTTTGAGGATGCAACCATGGTGCTGTAGTATTTAATTATTTGAATTATTTGGGAATTATTTGAAATTATTTTTACTTTTTAAATATAATTAATATTGTTGTCTGGAAAGAAGGGGAAAAACTGGTAACACATTACAATAAGGTCCCATTAGTTAAAGGCAAAGTGCACCCAAAAATTCTGTCATCATTAACTCACCCTCAAGTTGTTCCAAACCTGTTTGAATTTCTTTATTCTGCTGAACACAAAAGTAGAAGTAAGAATGAATGGTGAAGATGGAAGAATGTTGGTAACCAAACAGTTGATTGCCCCATTAACTTCCATAGTAGGAAAAAAAAAAATACTACAGAATCAATGGGGTCCATTGGGGTGGTTAGCAAGTAGAAGTAGCTCCATAAGCTAACAGTTTACCACTTTTTACAGTAAATACAGTTCCTTTTTACTTGTAAAATATTGAAATGAGTCTATATATAATGAATATATATTAATTTCATGTATACTATAGAGTGATAACATAGGTTTTTGTATTGTAATGTTATTCACACTACCTGCGTTTTCAGATGTCAGAATAGAAGAATTCTTCTATGAAAAACTAGACAAGAAGGCCCCAACACGGATGAACAACCATGAGCTTCTGGGGGAATCCATGATCGACTCTGGGAATGAATCTGGGCCTGGAACAGCCTATGGTAAGCACCAAACACACAGGCAGCATAGTGGATAATCCATTCAATAATAGCCTCATTCATCCTCATGCCTCATTCAATAATAGTAGTCCATTGACAGTACCTTATATCCCCTTGCTTGAATGTAAACACCTACTAAAACACCAGTAGGCTGTTCGCTAGTTGAGAATGGCCTCTAGACATCTAACAAAGATCATCTTGATGATATTGAATTAGTATAATGTACAGTTGGTTCGTTTCTGTCTACAGGAAACGCTCTGATTAAGTGTGGCGAGACGGAGAAGCAGATCGGAGGAGCGGAGCGAGAGTTCATTCAGAGCTCTGCCATCAATTTCCTCACGCCTTTCCGCAACTTTTTAGAAGGAGACTTCAAGACTATATTGGTAAGATCAGGCAACCCTAATAACTGAAACACTGAGACCTTATTTTTTATGTAAGTGCGGCCAAGGCCATTTGTAAATTTGAATTTGTCCGGCCTATTTAGCTTCGGTTATTTTTAGCTGCACAAAATAACTTATTATTCTGCTTGGGATTGCAAACTGTTATTTCTTATGTCAATGTATTGTTGTAATTATTATTATATATTTTTTTAATAATTATATATTTATTTTAAACACACTGGTCTGTTGCCAATTTTTTTTGCCATTTACTGCCCTTTTTTTTTTGGAATATTGCAGTGTTTGCTATAGATAAATGATTTATCCCTGCATCATTTCCTGCCAACTTTAAAATATGAAAATCTCTTCTGCTTCTTTACAGAAAGAGCGTAAACTGCTTCAGAATAAACGACTGGACCTCGATGCCGCAAAGACCAAGCTAAAGAAAGCCAAAATGGCTGAAGCCAGAGCTCTGGTGAGTCATTATTGCTTCTGCACGAATTAAAATGGCATTTTCCCCTTAAATATGATGTAATGTCACAATTTCCTGAGAAATTCTTTGCAAATATAAGCTACATCCCAGAAACTAGTAATCAGAGGTGGCACTTGCCATCTTTCCTAAACGCAGCTCTTTACTGTCTCTTGTTTTTGTGTCGGCACACAAAAGTCTCTCGGATCTACCCCTCCACCAGGGGACATTGGCTATGTTGCTAATTTCTCCTTCATGGTGAATTTTCTCCATGTAAAGTGGCTAAAGGTTGGTCTGTGTGTGTTTCTCTCTAGTGCCAAGTTCCACTCTGCTTTAGAAGAGCCACCTTTAAGACATGCTAGTTCCTCTTTAAGTTGTTGATTAAGCTCTTTTGTCCCGGATATTAGCAGTGTGTGTGTTTCCAGGTTCCTTTTTTTTGTGCATATAGAGTTTGGAAAGAGGATATCCATGTTTGCTCAACATCGTGATGACATTTCAAAACTCTTCGCCCTTGGCCCCAGTTTCACAAGAGAAGTAAAGAAGTGCTTCAAGATTGGCTCCTCATGTCCAGCACTCAACCTACACACATATACACCCACATAAACACATTAGTACCCAAACAAACAGCTGCCCTCTTCCAAAATGGGAAGTGTTTAGTTCGCGTCGATACAGTGAAGTGAGCAAGTAATTCTTAGTCAATTGCTGCAAATAGTTCGTTCCCTGAAACAGCCGTGATTTGTGTTTCAATCTTAATCATGCTAACCTTAGTTTTTGACAAAATGCCATGTTATGATTCTTGTCAGCACAATAATACTGTTAACTTGCTAATAGCATCACTGTAATCAAAATAAAAAAATCTGAAAGTGTCTGTTTGAAAGAAATCACATGCATTTTCTTTTTTTGTTTTAGTCACAACAACTGTAGTAACTGGTATTTTGGTGGAAACTTGGGTTAGCATGCTAAATTTTCCTCAGTGATGCTAGCTGCTAATGTTGTGGCTGTAGTCTGTGTAGATGTTTAAGTGTTACTCCTTAGTTTTATCTCTAAATATATTATTGCTGTTTTCAAATGCTGTGCAGATGTGGGCAGAGGAAGTGACAAAGGTAAGAAGAATCTTTGGATCATCTGTGAATCTTAGCGCTAATGTGAAAACTACAGTGCGCGTCGTGATGAGTTTCTCACGGTGAAAAACTGGAAATTGTGGATCAGTTAGGCAGCCTTTGCATGTAATTTCCAACATTTTATGTTTCTGGTGTTATGCAAGATTCCTCAATGTCTGATGGCTAATCAAAACATTAAAAATGTACTGTGTGAAGCTAGGAGGCTAAAGCTAGTAGGCTGTTAGCTTGCAAACTGAATACAAGTAGATTCAAGGCACACTCAAAGGATCTTACCTGATATCTCCATTTCTTTCTTTTAAATGTTATTATTATTATTTACTTTTATCATTATAATGCCCATACCAGTGTTATATGCCCTTACTATTACACTACTTATTCACATTTTTTTAAGTTTTCATTTTAAGATCATTTTATGTGCTTTTGTCATATTTATTTACCATTTCGGTTTCAGTCATTTTAGTACTTCAACTTATTTATTTCATTTGTTTTGTTTAAACGTTTTAAGATTTTAACTAATATTTATTATTTATTTAATTTAATATCAGCTTTATTTTTAACAGTTTTAGTTAACAACACTGGCCAATACTGCATCTAAATTCACTTATTGCCTCATATTGTAATCACTTCATAATCTCAGCAGAAGCAGAATGCCATCCAGGTATTTCCCAACTGTTTTATATTAAAAAATGCATATTCATATACTAGTCAATATCAATTCCTGCTCTACATTTGATTTTTCCTTGTTCGGTAAGCTGTTACACTCGGATATACATCACAATAGGGAAGAAAAGACTATTGCAACTTCTGTTTAATGCCGACTTTAAGCTGTATCAGTAAAACATTCCTTGGCTATTTCTTTCAGGCCGAGCAGGATCTGAAGATGACACAGAGTGAGTTTGACCGACAGGCAGAAATCACCAGGCTTCTTCTGGAAGGAATCAGCAGTACACATGTGAGCTCTCATCAGAAAACCTGCCGCTCGCTGGGCCTCCTGCCAATCCACATCTCACAACCCCTCAGTTTTACTCGAAAAACTCAATGTCTGACCATATCATCCCTCTCCCGACCTTCTTTCTTCCCCAGGCCCATCATCTCCGCTGTCTAAATGACTTTGTTGAGGCTCAGATGACATATTACGCCCAGTGTTACCAGTACATGGTGGACCTCCAAAAGCAGTTGGGAAAGTAAGACACAATCAGTTAATTTCTGTTTTACAATAATTTCAATTATTATTGAACTCATCTGGAATTTTTCCCCCTTCCAGCTTCCCTTCGGCTTTCTCTTCCAACAACAACCAGTCGACGGCCAGCGGCGGGGCCAGTGTCTCCGTACCCATCCTGCCACTGTCAACCCCTCTTCCTTCCACCACAGCCAGTGCGTCTTCAGGTTTCACCGAGCTGCAGAACTTCACCGGGAGCCGCAAAGCACGAGTGCTGTACGATTACGACGCCGCGGGCAGCAACGAGCTCTCCTTATTGGCCGATGAGGTAGACGGCCCACTTGTGTGTCGCTGATTTTGAATAATTCTTTTTTGGTTTTCAATTACATGTCCTTTTTCTTTCAGGTGATCATGGTGAGCTGCGTTCCAGGCATGGACTCTGACTGGCTGATGGGGGAACGTGGGACTCAGAAGGGAAAAGTGCCTATTACCTACTTGGAGCTGCTAAATTAAAAGAAAACGAGTGTTGTTGGAACCAAAACAGATCGGTATTGTGTAATCCAGCTGTATATGCAAACAAGACGTCTTGTGCTGCTCACACGCAAAAGTTTTTCATTGGATGTGACGTCTTGCTGTCCCAGTATGGGAAGAGGTTCTAACCGGAAGAATGTTTACAAATGAATTGATGCAGAATTATTTTTTAAATGCGTTTGATGTGACATGTTTACTGCCAACATGCCTTGTTATTATACAAAAACTCCAAGAGTGACTTATTATTTGAGTATTTCATGTGTTTACAACAAGAAAGTATTAAGACTGGTTTGTCTTTTTTTATGAATTTTAAAGTGACTTCCATTATGTACAAGAACTCTTTATTAGGTTCTAGAACATTTCAAAGCAATTCCTGTAGAAGTGCAGATATGAATATGCCATAATTTATTTTCAGGGTTATGCGGCCATATCGTAGCTGACATGGGCCTCAATTATTATCTTCTGCAGTTTACATTTCTCTTCATTGTGTTAAAAGTTTGAGCACACAAAGAAAATGCTTTATTTGCACGCAGATAGCCTTTCCTGTTATGAATTCTGAAACGGTCCTTTTTATATTCATGCAGTTTTCAAAAAGCGCATGGTAAGGATACTTCAAGTTATTAATTTCATGATACAAACAACATCTCTTTACTGATAACTACTTTTGTTTTCCCATGTGCCTTACAATCGTCTTCAGGTTGATGTTTTAAACTGTTTAAAGCAAAAAAAAAAAAAAAACAGAAAAAAAAGATGAGTGCTAATTTTACACATTTATGCCATCCTCCATTTTTTTAAATTTACATTTGTAACTACAAAAGCACAGGTTATCTAACTGCTTAAATTCTGATTACTATCATAGATTTATAACAATGTTTTCATTACATAATAAAAATGTGTAGACTTTTTACCCTTCTGTGTTTTGATTCTGAATTGGCTCATTTCATGCACACTTGTTTCATGTTTTCTATTGCTATTTTCACGTTTGGAATAGGGCACTAATCCATTTTTGCACTATACAGTATAATAGATGACATGATCATTTTCTTATATATGTTAAGACATTCAATAAAGTAAAAAAAAATGGAGGTAAATCACAAAATAGCATTTTTTTTCAACTGATTTCAGACTGAAATCAGATTTCAACTGTGAGGATAACAATAAACAATGCAGCATTTTATGGTTGCATAATACTTTCACATACTATTTTCTAGAATTAAATGCAGTAGTATGCTATTTTTCAACATTGTTGAAATATGACTGTTCACTCTAATGTCAGTAGAGGTCAGGCTTTTCACTCGGTAATCATTTTAGGTTTCTAAATGAACCTTTTTTTAATCGGAAAGTGCCTTAAAGTTACACATATATATGATTAGTAATGTAATAGTTGACGTTACCTGTTTGCCTTTATAGGTAGCCTATTTTTTTTTGAACATAGGCTACTCATCTTCATTAAACTGAGTAAAAATAATCAAAAAGTAACTTGATCCTCGTTGTTCAATAAAATCATGCGTCGTTACATAAAATATGTTGTTGTTTATGACATGCTGTGTGATGAGGATGACAGGGCAGCTCATGTGTTGGTGTTGCTCGTCTTGTGTAAACAGTACGTGGATGGTCAGCGAGGGGAGGGTTAAGAGGAAGTTGTGCTAAACTAAACAGGCTGTTG
Source organism: Cyprinella venusta (assembly GCA_038021265.1). Taxonomy (NCBI): domain Eukaryota; kingdom Metazoa; phylum Chordata; class Actinopteri; order Cypriniformes; family Leuciscidae; genus Cyprinella; species Cyprinella venusta. The sequence goes on from CM075884.1 coordinate 22,252,403, forward strand.
ACTTCCTGTGCTGTTGTGGCTCAGCAAGCGTTTACTTGCTGTCCGTTACTCAGCCTCACATGCCGAGAGGGCATGTTCAGTTCCTTCCCCAAAACAGCAATGTGGGAGCTGACCTGTGAAGTGCTTCTTTCTCCTTCTGCATAAAACAACTCAAGCCAGAATAATGTTAAAGTCGCCATTACATTTAAATTGACACTTCTTTTTTTATGGAATATGTATTTGTTAGGCTAGATATGATCTTTCCGTGCTCATTTTAAATTAATGTTCTATCGCAAATTCACAATCATATTGTATTAAATAAAATAACTTCCCCTTCATCTTGCTGCAACTTCTCTGTTGACGTGTTTGGTGCCGTGAGGGCTGGACTGTGACTCACATTAGATCGACCAATAGCAAACCACATCCAACAATCCAATCAATGGTAATGGATTACTATTTTTGTACTCTTTTGGATTACAACATTCTTTCTGCTACAGTAATGACTTTTGTAGGCCAACCCGAAAGTTAGCATCATACTGGTTCCCTCAACAAAAAAACAATTGGATTGCGTGGTGTGACCGTTTGATTGACGAATTTTCTGTCCACTGATTCTAGGTGGTCTTGGAAATGATTGGCTGGAGTTTTTCCAGTCCTGCCCGTTCCACAGATGACTGAATTGCTTAATTTTCATTTCAGTGCTTCTAACTCAGTGGCTATAAGTAGGTTAGGAATAGGACTTCAAGTGATGAAAGTGAAAAAATGGGCAAAAAAGGAAATCACAAGTGTGTGTAGCCTACTACGAAGCCCCGGGACCTTTGCAAAATCTTGTGAGAACGTACGTGGAGGTTTCTCATGAGCATAATGAAAGTTTGTATATTATTTTTTTTTACAAAGGTCCCTTTGGGTTCACTTCTAAATTATTCTAAGGGATTATAAACACAACGAGGCTGTGAATATGGACTATAGTGTCAATGACTTTACATAATGTGTAGCCTATCCCTCCAGCACTCGCCTGCTCGGTCCCGTCCTACATTTTTTCTTGTTCATGAAGTCGTTTCACTCAGATAGGTTATATGTCACAATAGGGGGGGGGGGGGGGGGGGGGGGGGGGGGTTGAACTATCGCAACCACTGTAATGTACACTTAGATTTTTTTATTTTTATTTTTTGGGAGTCCTTTGGACTTTACAAGTTAAAAATATTTGATCTTATGGCTCAAAACTTTTACAAAAATGATTGTGGCTGTACAAGGGTAAATATAGGCCTAGGCTACTATGATATAAACTAAATAAATAACTACCATATACATTTTTAGATGGTACTCCAGCATACTCTAAATAATATGGTTTATGTCCACGTATATGATACCATGACAGACAGAGAGACAGACAGAATCATTTTTGAAACATCCCAATTAACACTTTATTTCATTTTATTTTACAATTGCTCACCATAGTGACAAAAACACTGGTATGAATCTGAAAGTGTGCGTGTGCTTATTTCTAGTTTATTTTAATCAGTCCAGTTCCTCATTCAAATATCAAATCCCTAGGTTCTTTGAGGGTTGGTTTTAATTGACACATCACCACACCACATTCAACCACTTCATGAGATTTGCCTATGGCACAAATGATTCACAATGAAAATGAAATAGAAAAAAAAAAACATTGACTGTATACACTGACAATATGAAGCAGTAAAATCACTGTAACGTTCGCTTATACTCATACCAAACTTCCATCAAAGTAGTTTCAGATTCTCTCTGAAACTAGTAAAACTGCACTTTGTTTAATTTTATTTTCTGGTTAAACAAAATTCAGTTTTAAGTATACTACTCTTTGGAGAAAATTCTGACAATAACTCATCTTTTACTCTTACTTCAATGACATTATATCCATAACATTACTACTTCCCCCAACCCATTTTCAACACTGAGTTTTAAATTCTGAGTTTTCAGGAGTGACTTTGATCCAAAATATGGCAGATGTGCCTCTGAGCCCATGCCTGTGACTACACTCCCTAGTTTCTCTTTTTCTTGCTCATTCTCTGCTCAAACCGCCATGACCTAGAGAAACACCACAGCGGTATTCTGGTTACACTCTGGGTTAACATGCACACATGGTTCTCAGTGTATACAACACACACACTCTCTCACTCACACACACTGACAGGTTCCCATGCTCACGGCCTGACTGACATTTAGCTATCCTTTTGTCTTCTTGTCATAAGGTTTGTGCCACAGACACATAAGAAATCCCACGTAGGCTGATGTGCTAGTCAGCATGGTGGTTAAGATTTAGTGGTCTAACCCTGATGATCCCTGCAGTGAGAAGTCTCACAATAAATGCTTGCATTGGTCAATGTGGATACTCACTGTGGCCACATGATCACCTTTGCTTTGTACTTTAGTATCTCGTGATTTAGTTATACACGTGTATGTTATGCATTTTTAAATTAGATGTATTTAATTATTAATTATATATTTTTTAATAGTTTTCATACACATTATAAAGGAATCTAATCACAAATGACTGTGAACTGCTGGGGTAATATTTCACATGAAAAATGAACACGGCTGCAATCCTTTACATCCTGCTGAAACTGCCTCTGAGAACTCGGCATGGAGCAAAACCACACCACCGCCACCCCCCTCTATGATACCGAGAGCTGGGCAGTTGCTACAGGTCTTAGCAAAACAGGAAATTTCATGTTTCCTTTGCTACTTTTAGCACTTGCTCTTAACGCGCAACTTCTGCGAACATATATGCACACACAAATCTGACTGGGATTGTTATACAATAAAAAGCACATATGAAGACCACTCTTGTGATTCCCAAAACAAATGCAAGTCAATCAACAACAACGACAAAAAAAAAAAAAAAAAAAAAAAAAAAAAAATCAAGTGCCATATTGCAAGTAAACTTCAAGCAGGCTGTTGGCTATATGCTCTAAGAAAGTGACAAAACATTTTTTAAAGTTATCATAGCTAACATCATGTGAATTTAGTTATTTAAGAAGGACATTTTTAATATAGTCAAGATCAAAATAATAGCTAATAGCTTTATATAACTAATAGAAACTAGCTGATACACTGTAAAAAAAATATTGTTGGTTTAACTTAAAAAAGTAAGTAACCTGGTTGCCTTAAAATTAAGTTCATTGAAATGGAAAAAATGAGTTAATACAATGGAGAATGATTTAATCACCAGAAACTCAAAATTATATGTTATCTAAGCTAAATAAATTATTTAAGTTGATCTGACAAATGAAAAAATATTATGATAACTAATCATGAAAAGATTTTTTTAGAGTGTACAAGCTTTGACTTGAAATATGACCACCATAACTGGTGTTAAATTCACGTTAGTAGTCGTGTATGATCCTTTTAGAGGCATGTTTTGTGAAAGGTTTATGTACTTAACACCAGGACATAATAAAATATTCAATATTCAAAGTATCCTTGATCATTTTCCATCGAAAACCATTGATCATTGATCAACCACTAACAATGTCTGTGGTGTTTCAGCCCTAATTTGAAAGTTAACCCTCGCACATCAACATTTTGATTGGGGAACTTGTTTTATCAAATAGTTCATTCAATATACAAAGCACTAGAAAGGTCATGGTCATAGGTTCAAAATCCCCAAATCTTTTGCTAAATGAATAAATGCAAATTTAAAGCATAATTACTGAAAGTTTAATTGCCACTTTTGTTTTCACATTTACAAACCATACAGCAGCCCAGACATTTTCATGCATTTTCAATGACCATAAAAGGAAATACATTCACATGCTTATACAGACCAATATGGCCTAAATCTTTCAAAATAATATCACATTTCTCTTTAGTTATATCCCGCGACCTTTAACAGCATATTTGCATGTTAGCCCCTTATTTTCCAACAGCATGTTCCTCAATAGGGAGACGGCCTCCAGCATCTCTTTTTAATAGCACGAGGCAACATTCTTGGCCTAAAGGTGAGCATGTAAATGATAGAAATACCCATGATGGAAACACTGACTGTTACAAAGAGAAGGATGTACCACACAACAGACTCCTCATTACTGGTACCACCACAGTGGACGGCGTCCAAAAGGACGATATTATGACGTCTGTGGTTTAAGTCCAAACAAGTAATCTCAGAGTGATCTACAACATTGATGTCTTTATTCTCCCCGAAGGTCCTGTACCAGTCTAACTGGCAACAGTTGAATGCATTTCCATTCATATAAACAGTGTGCAGTCTTTGAGCTAACATGCTAGCATGTTGGGACTGGATGGTCGTCAACATGTTATCCCTCAAGTCCAGAAGTTTCAGGTTTAATGCCATTAGAGATTCGGGAAGTGCTAGTAGTGAGTTTCTACAGATGTTTAATGACTTCAAATGGCTGTACGTAGAAAAGTCGAAGTTTCGAAGACCGGTATTACCAAGTCCCAAATGCTGTAAAGTGTTTGCGAGACCATCCAGAGATTCCCGTTTAAGGTGTAGGTCTGGATTGTTGGAAAGTTCAAGATGAGTGAGCGGTGTGCCCTTGAAGGCTGAAGAAGGTGCGTTTTGAATGTTACAGTCGGCAAGATAAAGCTGTTTTAGGGAAACCATGTTGGACCACACAACACATCCTGAGGAACTCGTGTAGTTTGGCAAGTAACAGATATCCACTGCGTTGTGACTGAGATCTAGTGTGCGAAGATTTGGTAGACTAGCAAATATCCTAGGTTGAACGTTCTGAAGGTCATTTGTACTCAGATTCAAATGTGTGAGATTATTTAGCTCGCTAATGGAGCGTTGGCTCGCTTTTAGCTCGGTTAACCGGTTTCGGCTCACGTCCAGTTCGTAGAGGGTTTCTGGCAAGTCTTCAGACGTCAAACTAAAGGACTGTAAACAGTTACTTCTCAGCCTCAGCCAGTAAAGATGCGGCATCTGTTGAATGAATCCCTGGGGGAAATGGTTAACCTTGTTTTCACTCAGGTCCAGGAGCTCCACTGAAGAAAGATCACCGTGAAGGTTCTCGTTCCAGAGCTCCATTGTGATGTTGCTCACATTTTGCCCCAAGTTGTAGTACTCAACCTCAGTCGTCCAGTTTGAAGATGTGTTATTTGCCAAGTGTTGGTAAAAACCGACTCGATTATTGGACAACAACAAAGTCCTTATTCGGTTGAGTGTTGGAAGGAATGGAAAGAACAGCAAATGGTTGTCAGACAGATCCAACGTGTCCAGCTGAAAGGTCTCATTCAGATTCTGATTGGTTATGAACCATTCAATGGAATTGTGGCTGGCGTTTAAGACCAGCAGTTGGGTCATCTCAAAGTTGACCAAGCATGGCAAGCAGTTGAAGGCCAGGTTCAACCTCTGGAGCTTTTTCATGTGATCAAATGCTCCACTGATCTCAAACAACAAATTTCTCTCGACGTTCAGCTCCTTAAGCTGATGAAGGCTTCTGAATGTAGACTCATCCAGCCTCATCATGGCATTCCGGGACAAGTATAGAGACTCAAGCGAGGACAGATTGTGTACCAGCACAGACACCATGTCCTCCGAGAGACCATTACCCGAAAGATCAAGCGTCTTTAGTTTGGATAGAGAGCTCAAGGACTTGGCCAACTGCTTGTGTCCATTATGAAGCTCATTGTCCGCTAAATTGAGATTTTCTAGAGGCAATTCAGAGAATACGTTCTCTTCCACTGTCATTAGTCGATTGTTGGCACAGCTCAGCATCCGCAGAAAAGGATACCTAGAGAGACAGCCATCTTGAAGGTTTAACATAAGGTTCTTGTCTAGGAAGATCTCCTCAATTTGATGTGGTAAATGATCTGGTATGGTGGAGAGCTGACAGCTGTTGCACAGAGCTGTGCTTTGGATCTGGAGGTGTGGAGAGAGACAGAAAAGAGAAGTTAAGACTGATTTAGATTCTTAAAAAAATTAAATAGTAACATGGTGATGTGACTCAATATTTCCACTACAGTTCATTGGGCCCATATGAATCTTTTCACTTGCTAAGCACATGGAGCACAAAAATAGATTGGACTTCATAGCCTATACATGGTAAAAATGTTTAGTCAAGTAACCTAAAAATGTCCTTCATGTGGTAACATCTAAATTCAAGTCAAAAATAATATTTAAAATGTATAAATCCTCCTGAATACACCAGGTTACAAATCAATTAAGATTAGGGTGAGTAAAAAAGCTTGTTAAAGGGATAGTTCCCCCGAAAATGATTTTTCACCCTCAAGTTGTTCCGAACCTGTATGAGTTTATTTCTTCTCCTGGACACAAAAGAAGATAGTTTGAAGAATGCAACCAGACTGTTGATGGTAGCCATTGAAATTCAAAGTATTTTCTCCCTACTATTTAAGTCAATGGCTACCGTCAACAGTTTGATTCCCAACATTATTCAAAATATATCTTTTTTTGTGTTAAGCACAAGAAAGAAACTCATACAGGCTTGGAACAAATTGAGGGTGAGTAAATGGTCACAGAATTTACATTTTTGGGTAATGTAACATCATACTTTAAGATTAAACATTATATTCTCGGTTTAGAAACTAATATGTAATGTGTTTAGGCACCAATATGTGCATCAGTGTCAATCTAGGAGTATTTGTTCAGTCTTCCTTTTTCTCACATACCAGTCTGCAGGGGAAGGACTGCGGGTGTCCTGAGGCTGAAAGAAGGCCCAACAGTAGCGGCACCACGGCGTGACAGACCACGATGGACAAGCAGTCGAGCACCGGCATCTTAACATGATCACTGTGATGAAGGGGAAATAGAATATTTAAAGCATCATGACTACAAGAGTAAATAGAGTAAAGAGACAACAACAGTAAATATTTATTTATCTAAAAATGATGCACACAAAAACACATCCATATATATATATCAGGGATGGGCAACTTAGGTCAAATTTAATATATATATATATATATATATATATATATATATATATATATATATATATATATATATATATATATATCCTCAAATTTAAAATATACATTTTATATATATATATATATATAATGTTTTTGATATTTTGATTATATATGCGTCATATGATCCTTCAGGAATCATTAATATGCTGATTTACTGCTCAATAAACATTATTATTTATTGAAAACAGTTGTGCTGCTTAATATGTTCCTGGAAACTGTGATACATTTTTTTTTTAGGATTTTTTGATGAATATAAAGACCAAAAGAAAAACATTTAAGAAAAAATAAGATATGAGACAATAGTAAAAAAAAAACATAACAAACTTTCACATTTAAAAACTTAGTTAGTAAAGTTAGACACTTTCTGATCACACCCGACCTTACAGTGTCCACGCAACATTTCCAATGATATTTAATTTAATAAGTTTAAATAACATAATATAAGGTTAATATTACATCTTTTAAACACTAAAATTGTAAAAAATATTTCAAAACAACAACAACAAAAAAAAAAAATACTAAAAATACCTAGTGATCCACATGTGCCTTGGAAAACGGAAATTCGTGGCTAAAATTAAATTCCAAATATGTTATAGGTTATAAATCAGATTGGTTAGGCTGCGGAGTGCGGACACAGGATCAAAGCCATCAATTGATTTAAAGTGGCCCTAAAAATACACAAAGTATTACACTTGTATACACTTGTGTCAAACTTAATGCATGAATGCTACTGCATAACTGGCATTCATTATATATATATATATATATATATATATATATATAGGACCAGTCCAGAACTGTTCTTACTTTACATGACACTTGTGTGAATGTGACAACATTATAAATACACTAAAATTACCTTTGAATCATTTGGTTAAAAGTGCAGAAGTCTAAAAAGGTCATTTGAGATAAGTCATTTGTTTGTATATGCCAGTTGGTTTGATATTTCGTTATCTAAAATCTTGACCTTTTATGTGTGATCTATGAGACCAAATACTTTTGTAGCCACTATGCATTAAAGTTGAGTCGCAATATCTTCCAAACAGTTCGACAAGACCTGTTAGATCGATCACCACAAAACATGTTATTGCGCGCTTGAGTAAGATACGAGAGGTCATGCAGGCGACTACCTGTGGTTGTAATGAGTGTATAACCTACTGAAAGTCATACTGAATCAAATCGCTATTAAACATTTAGCCCGTCTGTTTTATATTGACACACACTCTGTTGAGTATAATGTGCACACTAACTTACCCCAGCGACCAGGATCGCGCCCTCCGCTCCTGCGTGAAGTTCACAGAAGACCATTACATCGGTTTGCGGGGAGGTTCTGTTGGCTTGGTCTCTTCGGAGATGCAAAGTGCTTGACATCTGCATCTCTGCAGTGTCTTTAGTAATTGCGGAAGCAAGCAAGCAACGGAAACGCAGTCACATGAAGCCAGCCAAGATCATAATTTCACAAACACACACACACACACACACACACACATACACTGCAGGGTCAGAAATGTGCACGTTACATGTATAACGATCGACCACATCCCACAACAGTAAAAGTATTTCAGTTTCTGTAGACTAGCTGCAGGGCTTGAAATAGGCAATATTTGACGGTTCTTGCATAAAAAATAACATGCATGATTAATTATTATTGAAGTGATAACCATCGCGCGTGAGATGCAAGCACGTTAAACTATAAGATGCAAAAACATTTCACCTTATTTCAGCACACCACAAAACCTACCAAGTGAACACACCCAAAGCACCCACTACTGGTTTCACTCATCAGATACTACTCGGGAGGAAACCACTGAAGCTCACACCCTTCCTGCTAGAAAGATGCAGAGCAGACCCATCACTTCTGCGCGTTGAAACTGTCGCAGGCCTGCTGTTTGTCACAAGTTGTGCTATTTAAAAAAACGTGTGAAAATGTTGACACGTGGCACATTGCTTCATTTGCAAATACATCTGCTGATAGCATCAACCTAGAAGTGATTCGGTGTTTACACAATGTAACGTTACAGAAAGATTTTCATACCTGACCACATCCCATTTAAAACTCGATGTAGTAGCATAGCAAAAAAATGAAAACTACGTATCATCTCATTGCGCATCAAGTGACAGTAGGCTAATTGTAGTGGTTCAGCCTTTTAAGTGCAGTTATTAAAATGTAAAAAAAAAAAATCCCAGACCATAACTAGTGGTTTTTAGTGCAGGGTGTCGAGTCTTTTTGTGTAGTTTGCGTTGCTAACATAGGTTTAATACACGATCGCACCTCGCGATCATTCATTTAACTATTTAAAAAAAGACAGGAATAAAGCAATTAGTCAAATTCATTAAAAATGTAAACTCAAGTATAGAATATAAGAAGAGTTCAGATGCAAAAGCCTCTAAATGCCATTTGAAATTTTCTTCTAAAATGACCATTTTTTATCAAACTTGTATATTTAAGTTCAGTAATTTCACTTAAATGACAATTAATAGGTAATCTTCATTGCCATTTAAGTGAAATTACTGAACTTAAATATACAAGCTTGATAAAAATGATCATTTTAGAAGAAAATTTCAAATGGCATTTAGAGGCTTTTGCATCTGAACTCTTCGGTAGTCAAAGACAAAAATACTGTTGTTAATGAGAGGACACAAGACTGCTGCAGGTTATGACCTGGCAGTCAGCGCTAGCAGCTAGGTGCATTGTGGGTAATTTTTTATTGAGCGTTGATTTATGTGTTATTGCAGTAAGAGCTTAAAGTTTTTGTGATGGTAAAGATATGTGTGTTAATGTTCAAGTTAGGTCAGATGTTCTTAGTTCATTTACTGCTGTAAAAATGTGTCTCTCACCGTCATGGAGAGAGATGTGTAAAGCAATAGGGGCTTCACGGCTTACCTGTCTAACTTTTCACTTCCAAATACGTTCCGTTGATTTCTTAAACCAGTCCACCTTTGATAACACTCTGGGTCGTGCGGTGTATGGGACAAGAGTGTTCTGATCTCATGTTAGGAAGTAGTTTAGTTAAAATGTTTTTAGCGTATTTTAGCTCTGGTTAGATACACTAGTTCTCTGAACTAGGAAGAATGTTTTTAAAAAATATATTCTTTCTCTCTTTCTGGAATCAATAATAAATACATGTCTGACCCGACCGTTGGAACAAACCAAAAAAAAAAAAAAAACAAGAAAAATCGCATTCGTGATGATTTATGGTGATTTTATCTCGGTTAGACCTGTCTACTATATTTATGCTGATGCATTTAAGTGGATGGGCTCCCCTGTTTCAAGATGGCGGCTCTATTGACGCATTCGTTCCAATGAACTGCCGTAGCCAAGGTGAGGTCTAGTGTATATGTCTATCTATGGGTTTAATAATACGTAAATTTCCCATTCAACAGCTCCAGAGACGTCGGCGGGAACACATATGTTCACATTCATTGCAAAAATCAAACTTAGAAAATAAAAATTGGAATTAGAAATTAGAAAATAATTATTTTCTCTCATTCACTTGCATTGACAACCTAGAGGTCCAGCGGGGTTAGCGGAAGGGGCGGGACTTACCAGGGTTTTCACTCACGTCACGTTCTGGGCGGTAACTCGGATGAGAGGCCGTTATGGAGGCACTCGGATGTAAACAACACAACAACAGCATGGACTGCACTGTTTATGTGCTACTGAACATATTGTTACACTAAAAAAAACCCGTGGTAGGTGCGAAATCCTATAGAGAAGGACTTATCAAGCAGGAGAGAGCGCAATATTTTGACAAACCAAAGTTAATATGTGGTAACGCTAAAGGTCCGAACGAGCTAACGTTAGCTTCTCTAGCTATGCTACGTTCAGATTGTCAGCCCAAAAAGCACATGAAATCCGTTTCAAGCTACATCCATATGTGGTTTGAAATCCTATTCAAATAACAAGTTACCAGGACATATGCCTCAGTCTGAAAGATCGGATTTCGGGTGGTATGCGACTCTCAAATGTAAACATCAGTGGTTGTTAGTGGAAACATACTGCAAGTCGCTGCGGAAACAATCGGAAACAGGCTTATTCAGTGTAGTGAAGCCTCTCCTCCACGGACATAGATAAAAAATAAAGGTATCTGGTCTCTTTCCCTGCACACCATAACATTTTTGCTAACCTTGTAGCAAATCTTCAAGTGGCTTTGACTAAATTAAGAAAAATCTCTCTCTTTTTAGCTGTTGGTTGAGGCCATCTTGTGGTTGAGATCCACTATTCTATGATATTCTGGTTCCTTGATATGGCTTGGGATTAAAAATAAAATAAATGATTGCCTTTTTTATTGTCCACCTGCTACAATAATAATTATGACAGCTCATAAAATGTTCAAGTATAAAATAAAGTTCATGGTGCAAACAGTGGATGATGTATACAAACCAAAATTTAAGACTACACAAAATCCTGACTTTAATTCTGAACAATAATTTTAGTTAGTGGTTAATAACACCATCTACGAACCACTGATACAATTAAACAAAGAATGAAATTGTCCTTTCCTTCCATTTTAGTCCGATTGCACTGTACAAAATTAACATTGTTATAGAAAAAAAAAATGATGTGACTGTAAACTTGTTTGGCCTTGTCAAGCAACTCATGATGAAGGATGCCACCTTGTGGTGAAGAGAACAACTATGGGCTCTTCATCAATCGCTAGATACAAACACCAGATCAATCATGTAACAACAAAACAGTCTGAGATACGTTCACAGTCTGGCACAATTTAGAGTTTATTTGCAGTCTCCATAACCTTGGTTATTGCAAAGATGGACCTTAATAAATAAATACTATACACTTATACATCACAGTTAAGATGTACAGTAACAAACGAAATAACAACACACTACCTTTGCCTGTCTTTAAAAATAATAATAAAAAAACAGAGGAAGAGACTGGTATACTGCATGCAGATAACTGCTCTGGAAAAAAACAGAACGGTAAGATATTGGTACGTCGTTTTGGCATGTTTACTTCGATATATTTACCTACACGTAAATTTGCTTTTTTAAGTGAAAGCTTGAGCCGTCCTTGTCATACAGTAGCTTCTCGTTCCATGCGTGTGTAAAATGTTTGTAATGAATTATAAAACTTTGTCACTTGTCTCTTCTATTTTGGCTTAATCTTTTTTTTACCTATTTCATAAAATAGAACAGCTGCTCCCTGTGCAATTTCATAAATTAGATTAAAACCAGGTTTTAAAAAAATGTCCCAGGTCTTAAAAAAGGATTAAAAACTAATAGATGTTCAGCTGAAATCCGCAGATGTGTGTTGGACCACCATCAACAAGCCCCGCCACCAACCACAAATTTTCCTTTTTCTTTTTATAGTGACAAGCAGCAGTTCCCATGGTGCTCTCCGGTTGGAATAGTGACACTGGGATCCTACTTATCCATCCAGGGGTCTTCCCAGATACACCATAGTCACTTCAGTGTTCCCATAGACAGCAGAAACAGCTGGAAAGAGGCAAGTTTTGGGCAGCCCCCGGAAAGCCACTCCAAGGAACTCAAACCCTCGCTCAAAGGCTAGTGTCTTATCATCCATGTCTAGGATTACACGTATTCTCTCCCCTATCTGGAAAATAAATACAAACATATTATAGACAAGGTACAATTCTTATTTCTTGGACTATATTGCAGTATTTATTATAAATAATTAATCAGTTGCACATCATTATTTAATATTTTATTTTTTATTAACTTCCCCACTCACTCGCATGAGATTGACCAATAGCAAACCACAATGATCCAAAGACCCAATCAATTGCTAATGGACAAAATGAAGTCCTGCCCTTTTTATTCAGAAGCCTTTACACTAGATATACGAAAGACTTCCGTTTCATGCTGACTTTTCAAGGAAAGGTTGAAGTGATGCATATATAATAATAATAAAAATGCATTTTATTTATATCAGCCACCATATCGGTATTGGCTGAATATATGTTACATTTTTTACCAATATATTAAAGCCGATAAATAATGGATTATTTCCTTCAGCTGAGACACTTCAGATGCACTGTTCGTCATGATGGTTTTGAATTGTGGACTGAAATTTGGATTTATATTTATCTGCAAATATATCGGTTATCTGCTTCCAAATATAAGGAATTATCGGTTATCGGTATTGGCCAAAATTTTCATATCGGCGCATCCCTAAAACTATTTACATTATTTATGCTGGGTACACACCAAAAGATAATCGAGTTGATTTTGGGCCGATTTCCCCCCTTCTGACAATCCTAGCTATGTCCCGATTATCTTGATAGTTCTACAGATTATTTTATCAGATATTCCCTTAGTGTGAGGTGTGTTAAGAGTGTCCGAACCTGCTCTGAAGAACATCAGAGCCGACCCGATCGTGAATCGTAAATATTCAACATGTTAAATATTTACGATCAAAAATCCTGATGTGTGGGGGGAACCCCGAAGACAAATGCGTGTGCTCTGGAGATTATCACATTAAACGAAACAATATCCAATCAGAAAGCGAGATGATGGAAAGACGAAAACATCACAAACGCAGTCATGGTGCAGCACAAAGTGAAATTGATGTGGTCAGCAGAGATGGAGGATCAGCTTGTTGATTTGTGGCTCAGAAAATGCAATTAGCTCATTATAAAAACCATTCCATATAAGGATAGGTGTGTGTGAGAGAGAGAGAGAGAAAATTAACCAAGGTTTACTTTTATTATAGGCGTATTAAACATTTGTATAACCAAATACTATAGTTAGAATTCTTTGTTAGCGAAACTATGGTTAATTTATGGTTATCATGGTTTAACTACAATATCCATGTATGTTTTATTTTTTATTTGTAGTAAAACCATGGTAAATTTTCAAAAGGAGTGTGCATTACCACAACCTTTATCTGAGAAGTTCACTAAATTCCTGCCATTTCCACGACTTCACCCAAACCCTTTTCTTTTTCCTCAGTGAATTTTCAGAGAAAATATTTCCAAACACTATCAGGGTATCACACTATCTAGGATTTTTTGTCCTTATGTTTGTGGTCTATCACATTTTGAAAATCTTATAAGATTTAAAAAATCGTTTGGTGTGTACCCTGCATTACTCTCCCTCCTGTTGTTCCAAACCTGCATGCTGTTATGTTTGCCATCAAAAACACAAAAGAAAATATTTTGAAGAATCTTCTTCATTTTGAAGTCATATTTCAACTGCTTTTATGGGGTTTCGTTTTTATTGTTTTTGGAGCTTGACACTGACAGCTGTGGTCACTGTAGATATTGTATGAACTGAACAATGATTCTTCAAAATGTCTTCTTTTCACAGGAAATATAACCGCAAAAATAACAGGTTTAGAAGATGAGAGTGAGAAAACAATGACAAAAATCTTTTTTGAGGTGCAGAATTTCTCTAAATGAACAGTTCCCCCCAAAATGGAAATAATTAATTCAACTCCATGTCATTCCACTCATTTAGCTTTCTTTCTTCAGGTAAAACACTGAATGAGTTACATGAAGCTGTTGTCCATATCGTGAAAGCCAAAGACAAAAGGTAGAGTAAAACTAATTTATACACATATGTGAAGACTATACACACTACTATGTATTATTTATACTACAAAATTACATTTAATAGTGTATAAGTATGTGAATTGGGATGCACCTACATCAAACATGGCAACACAAACCTAAAACACCTCTTGAGTGTTTCACAGTAGAAAGAGTCATAAGGTGTTAAACGACATGAAGGTGAGTTAATGACCAAATTTCCATTTTTAGGTGAACTATCCCTTTAACTTTGGAAAAGCATGATTTTTATATATAGTACATTCTCAAGCTCCACTACCTGGTATTTTGGTGCGTTGTTGCACTGGGGGAAGTTGCCGTTGACCTCTCCATTGTGAAGCAGGTTATTGTCCACTAGATTCCAACCCCAGCTCTGGTCATCACTGCCTAGAAGTGCCACATAGCCCTGGCACTGCATGGGAGCCCTCTTGGTCGCGATGCCGATCACCGCCACCGTGCCAAGAGGACCCTCCCACCAGATCTCCCAGGCATGCCGGCCCTCCGAGAAGCCGATCTTCCCACGGGCACCGTCAGTGCTTTGGGCGATGGGGTTGCGGTGCAGAGTAAACCCGTTTTTCTTTATATATACATTCCTGGAGCAGTCATGGGAACTCAGCGCATGCTGGAAGGACTTTAGCTGAGGATAAAAGAAAGTCACTTCAAACTTCTGTCAAATACAATCTTCTCTAGAATGAGACGGTCGGTGATACAATAGTAATTCTATCTCTTTATATCTATCTCTTTCTATTATATATAGAGAGATAGAATGAATAGTTTTAAAAAAGAAATAATATTAGTGGGTTTTATTCCACATCAGTATTTATTTCCATTGCAAGAACAGGGTAAAATAAGTTACAAATAGGTAATATTTGACAGTATCATGTCTAAAACACAATGCTGGTACCATGCTTTTTACTGATGAGAAGTCTTAGCTTTGATTCAACCATTTTTCTGCGTGCATCCATCATTTGCATGCAACCTATTGATGTAACTGTCCAATATTTACAAATGACGTCATACATTTGCACCGTTCTGACGGTCACCTACAAAACATAACTGTGTTCAAGAAATACGAAATTAAAAATTAAAGTTTGTGGGTATTATT
Source organism: Cyprinella venusta (assembly GCA_038021265.1). Lineage (NCBI taxonomy): Eukaryota > Metazoa > Chordata > Actinopteri > Cypriniformes > Leuciscidae > Cyprinella > Cyprinella venusta. The sequence goes on from CM075884.1 coordinate 22,267,946, forward strand.
TGAAAAGTAAAAGCAAAAAAAATAATAATTATCATGTACTAAGCAAATACTAGTTTATTTACTAAAAGTACCATTTTGCATGATGCATGATCATACGCATTACAGTGTCGATTATGTAAATGAATAACATATGAAGATGAATTACTTGAACAATCTTACTTTTCCTTTATACGAAGTCAGGTTGCAGAGGACATCAGAGCGCAGCGCTTCTTCACTGAGCAAGCGGGCGCACAGACTTCGCCACACCTCGCTGTTTTCATCCGCCAGACAGTTGTACCAGTGCCAGCAAACGAGCGAGCAGTTCATGAGATCCGGCAGCTCCAGATAGGAGAACATATGCTCGAGAACTCGGCTGGGTAACCGGCCCGCGATGCTCGATCCTCCGCTTAATAATGCGGCAGAACCGGCGCCCGACGAGGAGGAGCAGCAGCCCGCGGCGGCAGAGCCCAGCCCCGCAGACTGCGCCCCTCCACCGGCCGCTGCGACAGACATGTCAAACTCCCCCGCTGAAAGCAACCGTTATTACAACCGCTAAGCTGGATTCAACAGCGGGTCAGAACCCCACCGCGGTCCCGTGAAGCACGTTTGCCTGACACATCTCCCGGTGTTGTTGCTGTTGCGGCCAAATGGATCAAAATCTAAGCTATGTGACTGACTATTGTAAAGGTCCTGAACGGCGTGCGGTCAACAAATCCTCCTAGCTCAATAATCAGGATGGAATGTCCGAAAGTATATCGTTTGATTTAGCTACTTTATATATCAACAATAATTATCCAAGTATCGCACATAACACGTTGTAATGCTACTCTTTCTGTTTCTGTTTCATGAACGAATCATTCTTGCGAGGAAGATCTTTGCAGTGAATTGATTGAATCCATCCTTTTTGATGAGCCGAGAACAGATGAGTGAACCGTTTGGAGTAAACCGAATCTTTTGAAAAATGGACCGAGGTACATGTTCTATATGATAAATGTTTATGTTTTATGAGGTTAAGCAAGGTGATTATTTTACTATGGCATTATATTCAAATTACATTTAGGCCCTAAATAGTTAAGTTGTTTCTAACCGGTTCTTTGAACTGAACGAACCGGTTCGCGGATATGAACATATACCTTCTCCATTTTGTTATACACGTCTTTAAGGACCTTACGTATGGAGGGAGGGGAAATGAAATGTTACGGAAAGACGACTAGAGGGCGCCGTTTAGTTTACAATTCTTCACACAGGCTGAAATAAATAACCTAAAATGTACACATTGGACTCATAAATTAAGATAAAGTGCATTATCAATATCGCTGAATATTTAAAATCATAAATGAGTAAAAATTTTAAGAGTTTAAGGGGATAGTTCACCCAACAATTCTGTTGAACTTCTGTGTTCAACAGAAGAAAGAAACTCATACATGTTTGGAACAACTTGAGGGTGAATGATGACACAATTTTCATTTTTGGGCGAGCTATCCCTTTAACTCGCATAGGAATCAACCTAATATGCAATAACTGTGGACCCTACGAAGAGAAAAAGAACCCATCACTTTATTTAATACATGCCTTCAGTCTGTTTCTCAGAAGAAAAAAAAAACACCAACTGGAATTTGCAATTATTTTACTTCCTAAATGGCCAGTTATTAATTATTAACTATTATTAAACCTTCAGGGTTATTTAGTAGCTTGAGCTAGACAAAGACTAATTATGTAATTCTTTCTTAACATCTCAAAGAAAGGTTAGATTTCCTCAAATCCTCTGATGTTGTAGGAATATTATGTTTTTCCCACCTTGGTTATGCAACTGTCGGTCTGTTTTCTGCATGATTCATTGCCTGCTGCTTGAATCCTGTCTGGTCTGATGGATCATTGGCTTGAACGGAGGGGGGCAGGTAGTGATTGCTTATATATTTTTTTTTTTTGTCCCTGAGAAAGCGATTATGTCAGTTATGGCTGCACTATTGCTTTGCCTCATACTCTTAATTAGCTAACATCTACTATAATGGGTGTATTTCTGCATAAAAGATTATTTATTGTAAACTTGTAAGTCCATGTTTCAATGTTCCGTGAAATTAGCTGTCAGACCGGATTGACTGGTTGACTGATGGTGCTTTCTGTAAACCACTGCCACTATATCTGCTGGGGGAATGAGAGTATTAGTGTTATTGACTATAAATAAGGGAGTAGTGCATACTTCTGATGCTGGCAGGGAAATCATTTAAAGTGACAATACCCAATATTTGTGAACAAAGTTGTAGGAATGTTTTGGAAAGGTAGACACTGAGGGTAAGGGTCATTTTCTTGAACTAAAGCTAAAACCATTATACAAATTAATTACTTGAAATAAAATCAGGATTAACTGACAGAAATGACACTAAAATAACACGGATGCACCTAATATTAAAATGGATAATCAACGTTTTTCCCATGCTAAAAAAATGCTTAAACTTAGCTCTGTGTCCCATGTATTCTAATATTTGGTTACTTGAGCGTAACACAAAAAAGTAGCCACTAGATGGATCAAATCCCTTTACAAATCAACCTTCCCTTTGGTGGAGTCAATTTATATTCCTAAACACAGATGTTAAGCTCCCTAGTTATTCTGGATGGCCTGAAATATAAATAATAAGCAGCAAATTCAGGAATATTAATCTTAAGGATTTTTTTTCATATATATATTGAAAGAAAAGAAGTGTCTGTCAATATATTATCCAGAGTGCAAGTACACCTGTTGTTAGAGGGTGGAGACTGAGGCCACGCCTTTCAATCCACCAGGGCCAATCATGAGTTAGAGGGCCGTTAGAGGGCGGGGCGAAGCAAGCAGAATGTGATGCTCGCATAGACAGCATTATTTCGGTTTACGGGACTGAGATTGTAGAGCAAACCAGGGATTTAACGGCATTTCGGATATATGTGAGCTTCCAGTATACATGTATCTGCGTGCAACGATCGAGATATGCTACTTCAGTAAGTATGCATTTTCTAATTTCATATTTGAAATATAACGGAATTGCTTGACTGGTTGGATTTTGATTAATAAATATTCTACTCCGTTAATAAGATGATGAAGAACTACCGCTATATGTGAAATACGTATTTTAAATAGTATTGAGGTGTGCAATATCGCATTACCACCAACACAGGAAAGTTACAAAAACTTTATGACCTCGGATTTGCGTAAACTTTCCCCCTTATGCTACCTTTTTGAGGAATGTTATTTGGTAGTTTGAGAGTGGACTTCACGTGTCCTTTGACATTGAACGCAATCTTTGTAAGAATTTATAGCTACGTTTACTGTGATTGTTTAATTCTTTAATGCGCCATTCTGACAGTTTATTTTAGTAAATATAGGCTATGTTATTTTAATTCGTCAAATAGTGGCACTTAAGGATTTTTGCATAATGTGTGGAATTGTCATAATTTGTGTGTGATGGTAAATGTTTTGGACTTGCTAGCACAACATGGTTTCTAGCACTCATATTTCTCTAAAAAGGAGTTGAAATTCTTAAATACTGACATGTTTAGTAATGACATGAATCGACTTTCTACTTTCTTTTCTATTTCTTTTTCTTCTTTCTTTTCTACTTTCTTTTTTTATGTGTGGATAAAATCAGTTGTTCTCTAAAAGAATTGTTGTGACTGTGTGACAGTGATTCTTTCTTAAAACAATTGCAAACTGTTCACATAAATACAAAGAGAATTAGCCTATTAATGTTATTTGAAAAAAATGAACAGTAGAATTTCCATGTTTTTTTATATTTAATTCAAGTTTTAAAAAAAAGTCTTTGTAAATGTTATAGTAAATATGTTTCTGCGAAGTTCTAATTTTTATTTTCCTAAATCTATGGACATTCTAACAAAATAACTTGTCATATAAAGATATTTGGACAAGTGACAGTTTTATTTACAATCCACAGTGTGAGTTCTTTCAAAAATGACAGAAATCCTAAACAAAGACAAAGTGAGATGTTACTTCATCTTTAGTCTGTGAGGTTAGATGTTTGGCTGTCCTCAAACTCAATGCCTTTTATCTTGAGCAAAGAAAAGGCATTGGGATTGTTTTTTACCCACTATAAAATTCTATTAAGAGCACTTGATATAAAGAATGCAAGTCTTATGTAAAAAAAAAAGCTTGATGGAGACATATTTAGACTCAGACTTTACCCAAGCTTTTCCTAAGCCTCAGGTCACAGTCAAAATATGCCTTTGAAATTCCTGGTTTGCTTGTAACTAATATCCCCATCTCAAAGTATACCCGGCCATATCGCCTTTAGCCTGTTTGAAGGTTTCTCTATTTGAGATGTAAATCACTTTTGAGACTCAGTGGAGTCTAAACCAATTTGGTGTGTAAGACATCCCTATTAGAGCACAGCTTAGATTTCTCCCCTGTGTATGTGCGGTAAAGTCCTGCAAATAGAAGTGTTCTTGTCTTCAAACATTAGTGGGTTAACCATACGTTGTCTCTGTTGTGCTCACAGGAGGACCGACTGTCAGTGAGGAAACTCTTGGAATCTGAGAGTCTCCTGGGAACGTCGCTCTGGGATCCTTTCAAACTGGCTGCGGCTGGGATGTTTGCTGCTGGGATGCTGCAGCAGAGCAGCGGAGGACTGAACAAGCGATCGCTGGGAATGGCTCGGCTTCCCAGCTCCCACTTTTTCCCCCTCTCCTCGGGTTCGGGGTCGTGGGGTTTGGGCCGTTCTGCGAAGAGCGGCTCTCTGAGCTCCGTCAGCTCGGGATCGGACAGCATTGACATGGCGGGTGCGGATCCCGACTACATCATGCAGCTGGTCAACGAAGTGCGGAGGTTTGCGGATGTGCTGCTCCACCTCAAGGAAGCTTTTAACACCAAAGGTAAGCGTGAGATCGCACGGTGTTGATGGAAAGAGCTTGTTGTTGCTGTCAGAGTTTCAACCTGTTGTGGGGTCAACTTTAGCCTTGGTTTCAGGGCCACTAACCTCTCTTTATCTTTTTTGGATAGCGGCGAGCCGAGGGAGTTTATTTGCCACAAATGTTAGTTCATCAAATGTTAGCAATCTTAAACAAAGATAGTCGGAAATGATTCTGTCTTTATTTAGACAGGTTAGTTTATTTGCATTTCGTTTGAAGCAAAGAAGAGACATTTGAGCCATTTTTAATCCATTATGTATGTTATATAATTTAAATGAAAAAAATATACATACACAATATATAAAAATAAATAAGTTATTTTATATATATGTATATATAAATGCATGTTTATATGCATACATGTACATACTGTTTATACACATATATACCAACGGCATGAGTTTGGGGGCCGGTTATACACACACACACACACACACATATATATATATACTGTGTATATATATACACACATCTATATATATATATATATATATATATATATATATATATATATATAATTATATAGTTATATAATAACTGTATATATATATGTGTGTATAACCCTGCCCCCAAAATTGGAAAAATTAAAATCATATAGTTATTTAATATATATGTATAAATATATGTTTGTGGATAACCCGCCCCTAAACTCATGCCATTGGTACATATATTTAAAATAACAATAATTTTATATATATATATATTAGGGCTGTGCAAAAATTAATTGCGATTAATCGCATCCAAAATAAAAGTCTGTGTTTACATAATATATTTGTGTGTGCTGTATATAATTATTTTGTATATATAAATACACACACACATGTATATATTTAAGAAAATGTGTTATTCATATAAAATATTTATATAATATAGATTATGCATTTATATACATATACAGAATTTAAGCGCAAATAATTCTTAAATTTAAACATGCATGCATAGGTATTTATATATACAAAATAATTATATACAGCACACACAAATATATTACGTAAACACAGACTTTTATTTTGGATGTGATTAATCGCAATTAACTTTTGCGCAGCCCTAATATATATATATATATATATATATATATATATATATATATAACAGCCTTGATTGTGGGATTATTTATTCAAATAATACACTCTGTTGTAATAATTAGCCTTTCCTCTATACTCTGTAATCTAAAGTGTTTTAAAACAGCAAGAAATGTCTTATAATAGAGGAGTGAATGAAGATTATCGGGATGATCACTCTTGCATTCCCAAGGCAGTGCCGTTTGGGTCGGTTTGGATCAGATCCAGTGCACTAATCCTTCCCTTTGCTTGAGAGTTCCTTAATAAGGAGGGGATGGAGGGGTGGTTGTGTGTATGTGTTGGGGGGGTGTTTCCAGCCTCCCATTGTGTCTGTGCCATGTTGTCCAGGGACTGTAGGAATCTCTCCTTTTGTTTGGCGGGGTGATGGAGGGTCCTTGACCCCAGCTGGGTAGGAGAGTAACTCTGAGAGCTGCCAGTGTGTGACCAGTGCTTTTGGCCTCCAGGTCTCCCCTTCCCGCAGCTTTGGACCTTGAACAGTAGGAGCACCAGATCTGAGCGGGGGTGTTACTCTCCCAATCACTGGAGACTTACAAACTATGTGTCAGTCTTACATTGTTGTCATCGTTCCGAAAGTGTGGCGCTTTACAAATCCGTCTCAGGCGTGGAATCTTTCCGTAGAGTGACCTTATTAAAGATCTGAAAAAAACCACTGCCAAAACGGTTGCACTTTTACAGAGAAAAAGTTAACCTTTAAACACGCATGTAGCATCCTTGAAAAAACCACTTTGTGTCTTTGTCTTGGTGGCTCATTTCAGCGGATATATGTAAATAAGCTTAGTAACACACTAACATGTGAGTCATAGCGCAATGCTTTTGCCGTTATCGCCTGAAATTCAGCTAAATGCAGGAAAGGACACTAAATGAACAGGAGGCTGAATATAAGAGAGTGCAAAGAACTCAAAAGCAAATAAACATTACTTCTACTTTGTAGACTGCTGACAGTATAAATGTGTGTATATATGAAGAGTTCAGATGCAAAAGCCTCTAAGTGCCATTTGAAATTTTCTTCTAAAATGATCATTTTTATCAAGCTTATATATTCAAGTTCAGTAATTTCACTTGAATGACAATTAATAGGTAATCTTCATTGCAATTTAAGTGAAATTACTGAATTAAAATATACAAGCTTGATAAAAAATGATCATTCTAGAAGAAAATTTCAAATGGCACTTAGACGCTTTTGCATCTGAACTCTTCATATATATACTATATATAGCATTATTTAAATACTTTTTATTGGCACGCAGGTGTCTTTAAGGGATAGTTCACCCAAAAATAAAAAATAAATGTCATTATTTACTCACCCTGGAGATGTTCCTACTGTTTGTTGTTTGGACCCCATTGACTTCCATAGTATTTTTTTTCCATACTATGGAAGTCAATGGGGTCCAGGAACTGTTTGTGTTCCAGAAATCCATACAAATTTTGGTACAATATGAGGAAATGATGACAGAATTTTTCATTTTCGGTGAACTAACACTTTAAACAGTGATGACGCCATAGTCACTGTGCTCCTTTTTCAATTTGTATCACCGACAAAACAAAATCGAATGTACACTCTAAAAAAGGCTGGGTTGTTTTACCCCAATTTTGCGTCAAATATGGACAAACCCAAATGTTGGATTAAAAAATGCAATTAAGGAATTTAACCCAATGGCTGGGTTTGTTCATATTTGACCCAAAATTGGCTTAAAACAACCCAGCCTTTTTTAGAGTGTATTGTAAATATTCAATATATTTTATAATAATATATAATATATATATGACAAGTTCAGATGCAAAAGCCTCTAAGTGCCATTTAAAATTTTCTTGTAAAATGATCATTTTTATCAAGCTTATATATTCAAGTTCAGTAATTTCACTTGAATGACAATTTATAGGTAATCTTCATTGCAATTTAAGTGAAATTACTGAATTAAAATATACAAGCTTGATAAAAATGATCATTCTAGAAGAAAATTTCAAATGGCACTTAGAGGCTTTTGCATCTGAACTCTTCATATATTGCCCATATACTTTTATGTATGTTAAAGCAACACTTATCCTCACATATCATTACGTTTCTCCCACAGCCACTTATTTATTCCTAAATCGTACATGAGGCACTTCAGACGTCCATTTAAATGAAGAAACACTCCTAATTTCCATTCACAAGTGACTCTTGAGCCTTGTTTACTCTGGTGTGCGTAGGAAATGAACATTCTGGGTATCTGGGTGATTAGTGTTTTGCTTCAGCGCACATCTTCAAAGTAGTAATTGTTGGTAGTGAACTGGGTGGGGCTGAAGCAGAGCGTAAAAGAGCTGGTTGGGAATCAGTTGCTCTGGTGTGATTGAAAGTGATTTAGATCCTTTCGGTTTATGGCTGTATTGTCTCTGCAGTACGTGGCAAAGCTCGTTTCTCAAAGCTTTTCAGGAAGGGTCGGGAAACCACGGACCCTTTATCACAGTGCCATATTTCGTCTCGTTACAAAACATCTGCTTTATTCACATGCGCTGATGTGAGGGTGACTTTCTTTGTCACTCGTTCTTAGAATTGTTCCTCGAACAAACTGGCAGATTCTGGCAATGAGTCGACTTTCCCATGCAAGAATAGCAAGAACCTTGAGATCCCTCCTTAGGGAGTAGTGGTCTGCTATAGTAGGAATTCATTTTTTTTCTAACTGAAGTCAAGCTTGTCACCTTAAATGGCAATTACTAAACAACAGCGATGTTAAGAGGCTGACCTCCCTCCATGTTTCATTCTACTTGAGTTTTATGGATTTGAATCAAGAAAAAAAAACCATCCTGATGGCACGTTTTCACATCATTCCCAGTTATGAGGTCTAGACAGCTTCCATAAAGATGTCTTCACAATGAGGGATTTTGAATATCTTGAAAGGGTCATGACCTTGCCCGGGGGCCGCACTTGATGGACATGTTGGTAATTGGATTGGATTATTTTGGGGTCTGCGCTGGCCTGGGACATAACTGACAGTTTGGGCTCTGAACTTGCAGGTCAGTATTGAAGTGTTTAGTTTAATGTGGGGGTAGTAAGGATTATTTCTTAGCCTATTTTAAAGGCTTAGGAACTTGGTTACATGTATCTATATTATGTTTACTATATACTGTTGGTAGTGTAGGTAATAATTTGATGTGTTGATTTATATCGTGTGGACATATTGTAATAAAGAACGCTCAATACGTCGGTACTGTTAATATACTGGTTATCAGCTCATTTTTATTTTACATGCTCTTTTCCCCTATTTTTACATTCAGATTACCTAACTAATGTTAATGGGATCTTTAAAAACACTTCAAAAATCTTTAAAAACACTAATAATGTAACTAATATCAAAATAAATATAAATTTTTCCACACTATGTACACTATAATGTGGTCATGCCTAAATGCACTTGTAGCATTAAAAATATTTTTTTTTAAATATATTTTATTGTATTTATTTAATTTTAATTTATTTATTTTATTGTATTTATTTAATTTATTGTTTAAAATATTCAGCATTATTTATATTTGACTGCCATAATTCTGCCTTAGATATAGTCAATACAATGCAATAAAGCATGGCAGGTTGCATTTACAGAGCATCCATTGTTCGATTGACCCCTTGTTTTACATTTTGAGGCCGTGTCTTTGATTTTCCGAGCTGGTCAGGTGTTGCGTCTGTCCCATGGGCGACTCATTCAAGCAGCAGGATGGTTGGCATGTGTCAGCTATTTTGGAAATGAAAAACAAGATGGCCTGTAATGAATACTGGCCCTATTCACTGAGGGAAATAAAGTGTGTAAGGTTCACTGCTCTCTTTATGATGTTTTGGAGACCCTCCATTCACGCTTGCTCGTTTCTGATGGGAACCGCAGCAAGCTTTTTGCCTTTTGGATAATAATTTGGAAAGCGCTGTGCGAAAGCACAGTTTCAAGTGTCATTTGCTTTGGTTAGAAGGTGTCGCTTTTGTTGAAATTACACAACTGTCTGACATGCTGAGAAAACTGAAAAACGTTGCCTTCGGAGGCCGTGTGAATCCAATATTACCTTTACAGTTCCGATCTCTTAAGGGTGCTTTCACATCTGTAGTTTGGGTCATTTGGCCTGGACCAATTATACTTTGTAGAATTTTTCAGGGGTTTTGGTTCGCTTTCACACCACACTGATTGCTCTGGTCCGAATCAGTTAATGAGTTGATACAAGGAACCAAAATATAGTCACGTGACAACATCCACATTACCTGTTGGCCAGATATGTCTCGAATATATTTACATAAGTACACTTCAATCGGTCAGAATTAACGTGCGTGATTCGATTTTTGAAGGCAGCAGAGAAGATGTTTCCTTCGCTGCTTTTGATATCCCACAATCCCGTGCTTTCCATTCTATGACAGTTGAGATAAAAAATAAAGATGGCATCTGAAGGTCAGTTTGTGTGTGAATGTATGTTTTTAACGTTTTCCAAATTCGGTGGCATTTCTAGCGATAAATTACTATTGTAGTTCGCTTAGTTTTCACCTTTTCTCTATTTTGCTGTAGATCATTAAAACATCTGTCTAAAATCAGTTTCTTTTCTGTGCAAAAGCTGCCTGCAAAGTCATTGCCTGATGGGGCAGTGAGGCAACAAGTCAGCTGTCTAGGTTTTTTGGACACTGCCGATTTGTTTATCAATCCACTAACTTCTTTGGTCGCCCTGAAGTCTATGTGAACTAAGTGCTTCTCAGAGCGGACATTTGTTTATTACGAGCTCCTAAGGGACAGTAAACTGTTTCTGTTCTCCCCAAGTGCAGGATGGGTAAATAATCAAATTGTCATGTAATTTCCCTCATTTTTTCCCTCATAATTATTTGGATTGCTTTATCGCTCACAGATGTTTTCTGTTTTCCCATACATAAACATTTAGTTATGCTAACTTTTAAGAGAATCAAATTAACCGCAACTCGTACACTTAATGATATCTCAGTACGGTTTGGTTCTTCTTACAGGTCTCTGTTTGATAGTGCTAGTGTAACCTTGAGAGGACCAATCTGGTGTATTTTTAACTGTTAAATCAATATTGACCCTCTCCTGGTCAGCCATTACCACGGTCTCGGCTCATCATTTTGATGGGGTGGGAAACACAGTCCTCTCCTCTCCCATCCCCCCCACATACTTTGCATTCCTCCAGAACAAATGCTCACTTGTTGCTTTAGTGTCTTAGATCAACAGTTGCTGGATGTTGGACACTTTGGACAAAAAGAACCGGCATAAAACATTGACAGTTCTGCTGTCCTATAGTACAGTGACTTTACAGTCCATTATGATGATTGGGAATGTTTAGAGTCAAAGGGAACAAAATAGGTTGTCTTCGTAATCCTTCATCAAAATGTACTACTGTTGTCACTGAAAGGGATAGTTGACTTTGAAATACATTTTTGGTATGTTTTAGCTTACCTCAAGGGCATCCAAGATGTAGGTGTCTTTGTTTCCACAGTATTTTCAATTTTGATATTTTTAGGTCAAACCGTTCTTTTCTGTCATATAATGGAGGTCTATGGTCACCACCTCAAAGCACAGAGAAGTCCAAATTAAACATGATTTAATGACTCGTAAATGTAAGTACACATTGATGGCCTAAGACACGAAACGAGCGGTTTGTGTGAGAAAACTAACAGGATTTATATCGTTTTTACCTCTTGAAGAGATTTCAGAAGTGTTGCCCTTCACTGTGAGGATCTAAACATGTTTAGATATGCAGGAAATTGCAATGGAGTCACAGACCGAAGCGCCCGTGCCTTCAGATCACTTGGACGTGGCTGTGGTTACAAGAGGTAAAAACGATATAAATACTGTTCGTTTTCTCACACAAACCGCTCGTTTCGTGTCTTAAGCCATCAATGTGTACTTACATTTATGAGTCATTAAATCATGTTTAATTTGGACTTCTCTGTGCATGCTCTTTCAGGTGGTGACCATATACCTCCATTATATGACTGACAGACAAGAACGGTTTGACCTAAAAATATCAAAATTGAAAATACTGCGGAAACAAAGACACCTACATCTTGGCTGTCTGTTGGATAACAGTGTATGTCAAATGCATTAATATGAAAATAAATATATTAATGTATGGCACATTTAATTTAAAGGACAAGCTCGGTATTTTACACTTTCAGCCCTGTTTTAAGATTTTGATTAGATTTTAATTAGCACTTATTATTATATTTCCCATTATTATTTTAGTTTGTTAGTCATTTTATGCACTTTTTGTTTTTTCTTATTATGTTTTATGTTCTACGTAGCTTTAATTTTTCTTTTTTTTTAGGTTTAGTAATTTTAGTATTTCAACTTTATTTTATTTCACATTTATTTCAAATAAGAGAAACAAACTTTAATTGTTTTTTATTCTTTAGAATTTAAGATATTTTATTATTTCTACCGTAAATTAAAATGATATTATATAATAAATATATATCATTACTTTAGATTTATATATACGTTTAAAGTTAAACGTTTTTCGGTATACATAAAAAAGCCCCTTCACTTCCAATATTGTGCAAATTTGCTGCGACGGGCTGGAAAGGTCTCAAACTGTTGCTGTTTAGTTTGTGGAGGGTCCAAACTGCCCTCGCCGTGGGGTGCAGGTCGAGTCTATGAGTGGGATTAGACCCCTCTTCATCCCCAGTGGCACCACATTGTGCTCCAGCCTGCGGTGCATGGGGGGCTTCCTCTGATCGGCTAAAAGTGATTTTCTGGCCCCTATTGTGAGGTGATTTGGGGGCTGGTGACCCACACCACTTGCCCTGTGAACGACAACCTTCAAACACAGGCATGAAGGACCACATGAACCATACATATGGGCTGCTTTGATCCCGAACAGATTTCAGATGCGTTTCTAGCTCATCTGTTTCAGAGAATCTGTTTGTGCAAAGTCAGTGCTGATTAGTTGTGGCACAGCTGATTTTATGCCATGAGTCATGGGTGCTTTACATTTAAAGTCAGTCACATCTGCGTTTTAAGTGTTTAGTCACATAAATCTTTCAGTATTCTTAATGAGTCATTGGTTTCAGGTGACTTAATTGCTTGGCTGAACAGTAGGGTGATAAAAACGGTCATTTTCACAGTATTCCTGCACTGTGGTAATGTTAATGTGTAACTTGTTAGGTGCTGAGAACTTCTCACCAGGTGTTTCACAGCACCTTCATTTGTCAGACGTCACCGTGAGTAATTCCTGGTGTCGAGCCAGGAATGTTTTTAGGATTACTGTTTCTTTCCCATGTGATACTACGGCCTGTCTCTCAACTGGTGCGCATATGTTGTGTTGATTTCACTCATGGTATATATAGATAACAATGAGAAATACAACTTCTCTTAAGTTTTATGGGGAAAAGGTCATACACTAGCCCCTCTGAGAAAACCAATATGCTCCAATGTGAAATTCCAGCCTAATTTTAGCTGTCCCAAATTTCAGTGGCTTGTTCTGGCATTTTAATGCAGCTGTGCTCCAGCTGTACTCCTGGTAGATGACAGATCTCCTCTGAAAGGAGATGCTTGGTGCAGCCACCAGTCAGTTCTCTAATAGGAGCTCCTTTAATGGCCACTTTGAAGATATTCTTGTTCAAAGGCAAAGTAAATGAGCTCATAAATGAGTCTATCATCTTTGAAGATCATATTACACTTTCTTGTTTCATCAGAATTAGAGTTGGAGCTAGGAATCTTACTTAGAACCGCTTATAACCGGTTACAATAAAAAAAATGTAACCAAATCATTTTCCATTATGAAATGTTTGCAATATTTATTTATTTAGTACGTACTTTAAAGATGACAGGCCCTGCACACTTTATTTTTTTATGCCTCTGGGTCGTTTTTTAAATGAGGAATATTGTGATGTGTAGGCCTATGTTCCTGGAAGAAAACTCAAGACTGACTAGGATCATGGCATTTCAGGGAGTTAAAGGGATACTCCACTTTTTTTTTTGGAAATAGGCTCATTTTACCTCTCCCCCAGAGTCAAACAGTTGAGTTTTACCATTTTCAAATCCATTAAGCCCATTTTCTGATATTTAGAAGAATATCAGTAACCAGACAGTTTCTGGTCTCATTGACTTCCATAGTAGGAAAAAAATATACTATAGAAGTCAATGAGACCAGAAACTGTCTGGTTACTGATATTCTTCTTAGTATCAAAAAATCGGCTGAATACATTCAAAAACGGTAAAACCCAACTGTTTAACTCCGGGGGAGTGGTAAAATGAGCCTATTTCCAAAAAAGTGGAGTATACCTTTAAGAAACAGTGTGCTCTGATATAGCGAATAACTCCCTTTGGAGTGACTTTGCAGATCATCTTTGTGCTCAAACAGCAACATTACACTCTAAAGAAAGTTGAAAATGTAAAAAAAAAAAAATAGTAGAACAGGTGTTTTGCTCCTTATTCTCCTAGATTTTGCTTATCTATAGTGGAGCCCATTCAGGAGGTGAGCTTGGAGCAGAGATTACAGCCTTCTGGGAAAGCTGAATGTAGGGCAAGGTGAGATTCATTCCAACCCTGAGCAAAACACAGAGAATAATAGATAAGGCACAACTGTGAGACTTCAGGGCTGGCTGTACCAGTGTACATGTGTGGGCTGCGGATGGCTGTTTACTGCCTGGTCTAGGCTGATATGTGGAGTTTTAACAGTTAGCCATCCTGAAACAAAATTTGTTGGCTGATTTCCCCAAACTAGAATTATATAATTTCACTGAAATTCACTCTAAAAAATGCTGGGTTGTTTTAACCCAATTTTTGGTCAAATATGGACAAACCTAGCAGTTGGGTTAAATTTATTAATTGCATTTTTTTAATCCAACATTTGGGTTTGTCCATATTTGACCCAAAATTGGGTTAAAACAACCCAGCATTTTTTAGAGTGTTCATTTTATGTTTTTAAGTGATGGCAGTATATTACAGCATAGATTTTTTAAGAGAATTACTTTTGATGCATTTTCCTTACCTCAATTGTTGAATTTTCTCATCTCAACTATTGATAAGTAAAGCTTATTCAAAAACACAATTTAAGGAATAAAAAATAACACGCACTAAAATAGATTTTGTCAATGCTGTGATGCCGATGTCTATTTAGGCATTAGAATGTACCATATTAAATCATTAAGTCATGCATAAAATGTCAAAATGAAGCATTTTTGTAGTTTACGTTTTTTTTTTTATTAAAGGGATACTCAACTTTTTTGGAAATAGACTCATTTTACAACTCCTCCAGAGTTTAACAGTTGAGTTTTCGAATCCATTTAGCCGATTTTCTGATATTTAGAAGAATATCAGTAACCAGACGGTTTCTGGTCTCATTGACTTCCATAGTAGGAAAAAAATATACTATGGAAGTCAATGAGACCAGAAACTGTCTGGTTACTGATATTCTTCTAAATATCAGAAAATCGATTGAATGGATTAAAAAACAGTAAAACTCAACTGTTTAACTCTGAGGGAGTTGTAAAATGAGCCTATTTCCAAAAAAGTGGAATATCCCTTTTAAAAAAGCTGTATTTATTAAGAAGTTCCTGAGAGAAGGATCCACTGACCATTTGAGGCATTCAGATTAATACAAAGTCCTAACATTGGGAGCTCTGGAATGAAGAAAGTTTGCAGCAGACGTTTGGAGAGAGCTTTAACCTAGTCAAACATAGGACACAAAGGAATGTCAAACAGTTTTCAAGAAACTGAAATGATAATGTTGGTCAATGGTAACAAGATGCCCCTCCTGAGGGTCCCAGTAGCTTTGTGTTTTATCTCCAAACCAACCTAGCAAATATGGTCTACAGATTAACCCTAAATCTAGACAACCCCCAATCAATCCCACCCCTCTGGATTAGCAACTTGAATCCGAGACGGCAAATTTATCCTGTAGATTAGATTAAGGTAGCCCTCCGGTTGCCACTGGATTACATTAGTCTGGAAAGCAGCAGATTTTATGTGTCCCTGGCCTTCAGTCTCCTTACCCACAGTAAAGTCAGGAACGGATTAATCTCCTCCGCTCCCACACAAAACACAAGGGGTTCTATAGCATAGCCCTGCAAGACCAAATACTCAACTTGATCTGACTCAAATCCTGTTTTCGAGCACTGGGTTCCTGGTACAAGATGAGTGGTTGAAGATTAATTGGCCCCTGTTTTGCATCTGAGGCCTGAGCCCTGGAAAGCCCATCAAAGAGACACAGCTTCACGTTGAGAGGGGAAACCCTGTCCGTGGCTTATCCTTGGCCGAGCAACAGCTGTCTGGTTTTTCTCACGGACTTTATGGACAATTGCACAACTAGTGTTAAGACAGAATGAAATGTATATGTGTTCCACAAAAGAAAAAAAAATGCATACTTTTCATTTTTGGGTGAACTATCCCTTTAAAGGCTCAATATACTCAATGCATTCACGTTTGCGCACAAATGTAACGTGTAATGGGAAGGTTAAAGATAGAGGCAAATATATATATATATATATATATAATTTATTTTATATATATTTAATTTATATATATTAATTTAAGAAATTATATTCTTAAATTTATATTTATAAATTTAAAATTTATATATATATATATATTTATAAATTTTTTAATATAAATTTAAGAATATATATATGTTTATTTTTACTGAATAATTCATCAGATTATTGGCTAATATGACCTTCCAGAACAATTTCGCTCCAGGGGTCATCGGATGCCCATTTTCCACAAGTTGGTATGATTCTTTAGGGTCTTCATGTTAAGTTTGTAACATACTCTGGTTAAAATTCCTCAATGGTTGTGTAAAACAACACCCCTTTCCTCAAAAACAGCTCTGTTCACGGCGACCCGTTTCGGTTCATGTCTCTTTAAATGATAATGAGCAACCGCTCACCCCACCGCTCTCTTCCGTTGGGGGTGTCGACCCAAGACTGCCTTGGCAGACAGTACAAATGGCTGAGGGCAGAAATATGCTAATACGGTCATGTACGGTAGTGGTCATGGGCGGAGCATGCGCAATATCATAATGCTCAGAAAATCCAAATGGCTTGATTATTGAGAGTGTTTAGACTTTTTGAGGATTAAAAAAAGGAGTGAATGTATTTTTTTTTCCATTGGTTGTCCACACACTGTAAAGACACATTTATACTGTAAATAAATATTTATAATTTATATAAAAAAAATATTTTCAAGATTTGTTATCACAACATTTTTTCTTTTGTCAAATCAACTTAATTTATTTAGTTCAGATAACTTATTATTTTGAGTTTCTGATGATTAAATTAATCTCCTTCATTGTATTAACTCACTTTTTCCAGTTCAATCAACTTAAAATTTTAAGGCAACCAGGTTACTTACTTTTTTAAGTTAAACCAACAATATTTTTTTACAGTGTGCAAACACCATATAAAAGTGAATTTTGCATCCGATGACCCCTTTAAGCCATCAACCGATGATCGCTATAGCAAACACAAGGTCCGTAAACATTTTGGCTCTAAACTGCAAGTAATGTGTTACATAATAAAATAAGTATTTTTATTTAAAAAGATTAATAAAAGAGCCACAGTGGAGCCACAGTTTCTACAATTTCCATTTTCCTTCCCATTGTGCAAATTGATTTGTATTGCATTCCGTATAATATAGCATAAATTCATTTAGCCATAGATGACTGACTTCAAACTTCACATTATATAATGATATGTAATATAAATCATATGCCATTTTAGTGGATGAAGCGAATAAACTGTTTAGATCTTGTTTGAGTAGGATTCTTCTGTCAGATTTCTGTAGCTTATGCTTATTAGGACCGCCGTGAAGCTTTTTTTGTGTTTTACTCTGCTTGACTTTTGACAATAAGTCAAAAGTTAGTTCTTCTGGATGTCAGGTCTGCCAGGCCCGAGATGAGCTGGTTGCAGTAATCCATGTGGAGAGAGCTCTGTGTCCTGGTCGGCATTGCTCTGTGGGAGATTTTCAGTCGTGTTGAATGCGGCATAGCTGGAATGCTGAGGCTCAATTCTCCTCATAAACATTACGTGGGGAACAGGAGGGAGTGGTGGCTGTCTTTTTTCCCGCTCTCTGAGTGATTGACAGCTCTGCGGTCTGATGAAAGAAAACAAGCGCATTCCTGTCTCCATGCGAGGCGTCTGATTTATATGCAGAAGGAAACTTAGGAGTATGAATACTAGGAATATTTAATGGAAGTGAAGATATTATGATTTGTCAAAATGGATGCATTTTGCAAGTAACATTCGGCTTCACAATCAGCTGTCCTCTCCAGAAGTGATTCAAAATCAATCTGAAGAGCATCTCAAAGTGGTGTTTAAGGCTTTTCAACAATCAGGGCATTTTGTACCATGATTACTAATGGCACTTGGTGAATAATGTGACCTTACCATGTCATTCAAGACAATGTTCATTTTTACACAACTTTTTGTTTTAGTTTTTTTTGCACGAAGTATACTTTTGGCTTAATATCTTGTGTATCTAGTGTTTATTTAAAATCATTGATATGATGCAATTTTCGTCTTCGCTATCCTCGAAGAAATACAAAAAAAGGTCAATAATTTTACTGACAAGATTAAGACTTGATTTATTTTACCTTTGCAAGATGTTTCACTTTATGTTGGCGAATGCTCTACCTGTCCCGTTCGACGTCCGAGGCAAGTCTATGCGAGTATGTGTGTGTGCTAGAGGCTCTTTTAAACGTTGGCCCTTTGTGTGCAGTCATGGGAAAGAGTGGATGAAAGGTGGATCAGCAGGGTACTTTGGGGCAGGGGGAGATGCTAACGCGAAAGGCCCCTTTACCGCGGAGCATGTAATATCCTGATCCTGGGAGCTTCCCTGTCACAGGGGAGGACCTGGCCCACCTACCTCAACAGAAAATGCCCCGGGGTGGGCCGTAAGCGCTGAGGAACGCATTAGACTGTCAGCCCTGGCAACTCTGGTCAAAAGGGCATGTTAAAGGCTAAGTAGTCTGAATTTGACCAAGTCTTTTGACTTTAAGTCATAAAGGAGGAACGTAACCAAAGATGTTGATCACCAAATTACTGACTCCTACACTGCTGTTGACCCCTAATCAGAAGATTATCATAATGAGTGTTCTTGCTGGTCTTTGTGCTGGCTTTTCAAGCAGTTGTTGTTGTGGGACTCCAATTAAAATTTATTTTCAATGGTATAATTGCATGTTTTTTTAATCCTTTGTAGAGTGGGGTTTACATTAAATACCATAAGCTCTTTATAATTTGATTGGGCCTTAGCTGGCTCAATTATGACATGTTTGGCGATTTCACACTGGCCAAGAGGCCCTGCCGTCCATCTCTCATATTCTGGAGCTTTATTATTTCATTGTTCTCATGATTAGCCATGCATGATTGAGCAAGATAGGGGTCGCAGGAAGAGGAATGTTGCAAAGGTTTCGTATTGGTCAGTAGTGTATTTTAAAATTGAACTGTTCATAGTTCGTATCGGTTGATACTGTATTCTTGTTGGGTTTTAATTTTAAAATGTAATGGTTTAATTGAATAATTTGTTTTTAAAACTAATAGTTACTGTTAAATGTATTTTTTAATGTATTTTTCTAGATTTTATCAAATCTAGAAATATTGACTTTTTTATACTGTTAATTATAATTCAGTATAAAAAATATTATTATAATAGATTTATTGTATAATGTTGCCTGCATTTGTCTTCGCTTTAAAAAATGCTGGGTTGTTTTAACCCATTTTTGTGTCAAATATGGACAAACTCAAACAATGGGTTAAAAATGTAATTTAAAAATGTAACCCAATGGCTGGGTTTGTCCATATTTGACCCAGAACTGGGTTAAAACAACCCAGCATTTTTTAGAGTGTTGTAGATTTTACAGTACTTGATTTGAATTTATATTTTCTTAATTTTTGTATTTATTTGATTTATTTTTTTATATAGATTTTTAAGAATTCCATTTATTAGATATTGGCCATAATGTGAAAGTAATTATCAGTAGCAGCCAAAATTGTAATATTAGCGCACTCATTGTACTTGTTTTGCTTTGTACTACTAAGCTTATTTCTTATTACATTACTTATCGCCGTTTTATTTACGTGCTGCAGGTTTTGAGGAACACATATTTCCAAGAAAGGAGTCTTGGCTGTTATACTTATTTGGAAGACATCTTGTGTGTTTACATGTATGGCCCCTCTTTTCCCACTCCTACACTTGATGAGTCGTCACCGTACAGGAATGCTGGGTTTCCATGACGCTAACTGGGTAAAAATGAGTCCAGAGTGGGCTTGTAGGAGTGGAATATACATGCTTCCCCAGGTCTTAACCCAGGTGCACATATCTGGACCCAGGAAGAAGATCCCAACTTCCCCCTTCCTTCGCTTTTCCGTTCCCTGTGGAGTCCTACGGCCCATCTCTCGTTTCTGAAAGCCTCCCAAGATTTATTGTTCTATAAATGCCTCATGCTGCAGGCCCCAAAGAAGACATCCCAACTGTTTGCAAATGGCCCCCGGAGACAAAAGGAAGGTTCCCCCAATCAGAAAGGCTTTTCTTGTCCCGCTGAAAGCTCACTCTTGGTTAAACAAGGTTTCCCGTCATCACCGGTGAGGGGTCTCTTCCCTGCTATATCAATCTTTTGGTGAGTGATCGTGTTTGGCCCCAGTTAGAACGAACTCAGTGCTGTTGTTGCCATCCCAAACTGGGAACTGCAGGGTTAAAATCATCAACTTCCCATCCTTCCCGCTGTTC
Source organism: Cyprinella venusta (assembly GCA_038021265.1). NCBI lineage: Eukaryota > Metazoa > Chordata > Actinopteri > Cypriniformes > Leuciscidae > Cyprinella > Cyprinella venusta. The sequence goes on from CM075884.1 coordinate 22,288,584, forward strand.
TAGGACTCAGTTGTGCTAATTGGTTGTTTTTTAGGATCGGCCCAAACGAGCAGGGAGCCATTTAAAGTGTTTGATGGCCCTGGGTCTTGTGGCCTCTATTCTCTCTGTTCAGCCGTACCGAGGAGAGCTGAACCCCCCCGTCCTTTCGGGATGCGTGACCGTGTGTGCATGTGAATGGGAGCGCTGTGTGGGGATGGGGCCTTGCTTTGTGTTTGTATTATTGTCATTCAAAATGTAATGTCTTTAAAAGAGGGTTTTTAATTTGACCCCCACCAATTAAGAGATTTAGGTTTGGGTTGGTTGGCGGTCACCTTTGACCCACCTGCTTATTATACTCGCCGTCTTCACATCATGGTGTGAAATCCTCTTGTGTCTCCGAATATCTCCCTGTCCGCTCTCATTCTCTCTTTACGAGATTGTTTTTCCTGATGGTAATGTAGATAATTGTTGCCAAACTGATTGAGGATTTCTTTTAGCAATTGTTCCTGGTCTCATGTTTCCCAAGTGAAATGCAAACTTAATATAGCAGAGAACTTTAATAATACTATGGCAGTTTCAGCATTGCAGTGATTAAGATTAAAATTAAGACTTAGTCAGCGAGTTGGTTCTGCACTTAAAGGGATACTCCACTTTTTTTGGAAATAGGCTCATTTTACAACTCCCCCAGAGTTAAACAGTTGAGTTTTACCGTTTTCGAATCCATTCAGCCGATTTCCTGATATAAGAATATCAGTAACCAGACCGTTTCTGGTCTCATTGACTTCCATTGTTGGAAAAAATATATACTATGGAAGTCAATGAGACCAGAAACTGTCTGGTTACTGATATTCTTCTAAATATCAGAAAATCGGCTGAATGCATTTGAAAACGGTAAAACCCAACTGTTTAACTCTGGGGGAATGGTAAAATGAGCCTATTTCCAAAAAAAGAGTATCCCTTTAACTCTGAGAGGTCTTTAGTTTGTGCAATGCTCTGAGAAAAATGGTGCTGTATAGCCTACCGTCTAGAAAAGCAAAACTTTAAATGTTGACTTGGCAATCTTGATTGAAAGTTTTGAAAAAAGTTTAGTTTAGGTATGGTTTATTAGATTTGTATGGGACTTGCAACATTGCTGGGATTAAGATGGCCATTTAGATTGTACACAGTTAAGAAATGAATTGATGGTGTCTTTTACATTTTAATGACTTTAATGAATTTGAATTGAGCTAACAAACAGGATGGAGAATTGCAGTTCAAATTTGTATCTAACAAAGTCTAAAATTCGATTAATTCAAATAGCTATAAAAGCAAAATTTGGATGGATGGATGGATGGATGGAAGAATGGTAGAGGAGTGTGGCTAATTCATTTAAAAAATGATAAAAAACTCAGATGTCTTCAGATACATGTTATAACTCCTCAGATACAAATGTAAAAGACTGTCTGTAGGCGATGGTCCTCTTCCTCTTTCAAGGCCCCATTGACTTTAGATGATTTAACTTGGAAAGCATGGTGACTTCACAATCACCTAGAGTAGCCTTTTCCCCACAGCTCAGAGTAAGACATTGTAGGCTTACAGGAACACATCTTGCACACTCCCACATGCAATAACCTCATCTGATGTGTAATAGCACTCATGGCGAGGGGTCTCAGGGTCAGAAGTGCAGGGTTGGCCTCTTTCAAACAGGAGGGGAGCTGCTGAAGATTGGCTACAGAAGATTAAAACAAAAGCTTGGTTCAGTTCTCATAAGAGAGCAATGGGTTATCTCATCAGGAAGCGCTTATACATGACACTTGATGAAGATAAATGAGTGTTTAAGCAACAGGACAGTGGCAGACCCGCTGTTCACACTGGTAAGGGCAGCAGGGTTGAACATCAATGTAGATATGTCATTCTGGCATATTGACTCGTGGCATATTGGAGTTTTCTAACATTTTGATGCCAAAGACCCAAATTATGACGCCCAGGCAAATGACTCATAAAATATAAAGGCAATATTTTATTTTATTTTGTTTTATTTTTTATTAATCCCACGGACCCAAGTTCGAAAAGGGCTGATTTAGCTTTTATTCAAAGTAGCATATACTGTACATTGACAGCAATCCCGATTACTGCTCAAGGGCACGTTGGTGGTATTTATAGATCACGGCTTGTGTAATTATATCTTATCGTATCAGGGCATGTGGGTACAGATGCGTATTGCATAGGAAGCCTATTGGGATTTTAGACGGTACTTTTTTAACACTACTTTTTATCACTTTCAAGGTTCTTGAGAAGCTGAGGAAAACACTGATTTCTATTATTACATGATTTAGTAAACCACAGTGATTGGACTGTTATAAGGTTGCACGATGATATATCAGTACCATATCAGTGAACGTCTTATTTAATATTGTAATTTTTCAGTCTGCATTGCACATTTTTTAAAATATCTTTTAAAATAAATTTCATTAATGTTATGAAAAGCATAGTAAACACCGTTTCACGAGGACTTTTTTTTTTAATTTTAAGACTTTATAAATAAGACTTTATGCTCATTTTTATTTATTATTATAATATTTATCTTTCATGATTTATAACATCATGTTGTGATGTCTAAATTGAATTGACAATTATATAGTTTTTTCGTATATTGTGATTTTCTTTATATTATTAGCCATTTATTGGTTATTGGCCACGTCATGAAAATAAAAGTCAGTATTTTCATAATATATAATGATAAAATTGTTTTCCTCTAACTTCTCTTGCGTAACTGTGATGTGGTCAGACTGCATTGGCTCTCTAAGGCCAGAGAGCAGCAGTCATTTCCATGGTAGTCACCATCCACAGCAGCATTAGTTCCACCGCAGGCTCTTTTTGTTGCTTTTCGGAAAAGAGATGGAGCGAAAAAAGAGGGTAGAGGGGGTAAAGTCTCCCTGATCCCCTTTTCCGTATGCCGGGTAATCCAGAGGCCACCGTCAGCACAAATGTGGCTTTGATGGCCGAGAGAGGGTGCGACTGAACATGGTGCCCCTGAATGTGTTTATGGGTAAGCGAGTGCGTGGGTATGTGTTTGTGTGCTATTGCGAATCTAGGGGGAAACGGGTCAAAAGAAGCTGTATAGATAGAAGGCCCCATGTGGGAAGTTCAGTTTGAATGTGTCTGGAAAGTCGGCACTAATTGTTGGGTTGTGCAATGTGTGCTTGGACTGACCAGGCAGCAGGCCGAAGTTACATAATGAAAGCAAATGTGTTTCAGAAATGGTTATCTCAGCCACAGAAGGTAATGAGATGTGAATGTAGATGTAGTGATCAGACGGGTTCATGCCATTGTGGTTTTGTTTCTAATCTAAACAAAAGATTCTTTCAGAATAAGTATAAGCTCTTCCTCCATCGGGTGTATGTTAAGCGTTTGATGATGACGTATTAGTAGGAATCAGGTGTCAAAAAAAAAAACAACTTAGTTCAACTTGGATTTCTGATATTTGCTCTTGTTATGGATGGAACTAACTGAAGAGAATATACCTTAGTCAGCACCATACTTAATTTTTGACATAAATAATAAATAGGCTGTTATGGAGAGAAGTACAGTTTGTTCCACGGATCATACTATTGTTTAACAACAACATACAAATTGTTCAGCTGAAAAAGTTTCAGTAGATAAAAACTCCACAAACAGTTTTGAAAGTTGAATCGTGAAAATGATGTGATCTATCACCTTTATACAGTGTGAGCCATTGTAAAGACTGTAAGTCTATCCCCTATGGCAAGCCGATTTAGCTTTTATTCATTTCCAGGATATGAATTCTTGATATCAAGAATTCAATTGTTGATATCAACAATTCAATTGTTGATATCAACAATTACATTTTTTGATATCAACAATTGAATTCTTGATATCAAAAAATGTAATTGTTGATATCAACAATTTAATTGCTGATATAATTGTATTTTCACTAATGAAATTTCTCCATAGGCTGCCATTCAAAATGAATTGTTGATATCAAGAATTGATTTTTTACTAGTAGAAATATCATTTGTATATTAATAATTACATTGTTACTAGTAAAAATGTGAATTCCTAATGTCAATAATTAAATTGTCACTAAATGAAATGTCTATTCTTGATATCAACAATTCAATTGGTACTAGTAAAAAATTTCATTTTTGATATCTGAAAATGTATTTCTGATATCAATACCATTTCAGATATCAAAAATGTCTTTCTTTCTAGTAACAACCACATTCATGATATCAGAAATTAACATTGTCACTAGTAAAAATTGAATTATTGATATCAAAAATGAACATTGTAACTAGTAGCAATTCAGTTGTCAATATCAAGAATAAACATTTCAGCTAGTAACAATTGAATTCTTGATATCAAAAATAAAGTAAAAAACTAGTAAAAAAATTTTTACTAGTAAGAATTGTATTTCTGATATGTGAAATTGGAATTTCAACTAATCAAAATAAGAAATCAATTCTTGATATCAACAATTGATTTTGAATGGCAGCCTATGGTGACATTTCAGTAGTGAAAATACAGTTGTTGATATCAAGAATTACATTTTTGATGTCAAGAATTCAATTGTTGATATCAAAAATGTAATTCTTGATAACAATTGAATTGTTGATATCCAGAATTCATATCCTGGAAATGAATAAAAGCTAAAACGGCTTGCCATAATCCCCCACAGCCTTGTTTTCATCTGTTAAATTCAATATGGCATCTAACCTGACTAATGCCTGTTAGGTTTCCAATAAATAAAACTCACAGTTTTTGCCCAGTGAATTATAACATGGATGGGATGGGCTCTTTTGGACCAGTAAGCAACCACTTATCAATGCTTTAGCAACAACCCATAACACCCTAGCAACGACCCATAACACCCTAGCAACTCCCTCGCAACCAATCATGTTTTTTCAGGGGTTTTTTCTTCAGAAAATTAAGAAGTGTGTGACTTTTTTTGACTGTAATGCTTCTTTATATGTGTTTCAGATCACCAGAACTGTCTGCACCAGGTGGTTCACGAGCGTTTGGGAGAGCTGCTGCGTGTGTTGAAAGCTGTGATTTCCAAACACCACTCCTTGAATTCAGTTGAAATCCTCAGTGCGGCAGGAACCCTAATCGCAAAGGTCAAAGGTAAAGAGTTGTCTCACTCTCCTCCTTCGACTTTAATATTACACAGTGTGGAAGAATGAGGGAGAGACGCTCATTCATTGCTATCTGGTTCCTCTCACGGGCCTCCCACTCTTGTTGTATCACTCTAAATTGTCTCATGTCACTAGTAACGATAAACCCGAAATTGCCAGAGATGATTTTCCAGCAGGATTACCAGTGCATACAAAGCTCTGTGAGATGCATGCGGAAATCCCTCAAAAAGAGACATCTTTGTTTCTCAAGCTTCTCACAGGGCTGACATTGGAAAAGCAGAACAATGCATGTCTACAAGTGTGTTTGTGTGAGTGCACGTATGTGTGGGGGCAAACGCTTGCTCGGAGTACAATGTCCTTGTCAGAGCAGAGGAATCCCGTTTCACTCGGTTCCACGGTGAGAGATTAGCATCTCCATGCATGGCGATGCTTCACTTGGCTTGTGGACAAGAATCTCTGTATCTGCATAGCACTTAGAAACCACTTTGATAGTTTGATATTTTGTTGTCTAAATCAATGATGTTTTAAGTGCTGCCTAAGTGTGTGTATAGTTTTTAGGACCACTGTGTGCATGTTCATGGTCATTTCATAGACAAATATTAAATTAACCACATAATATGCTGATATGTGACCTGTAGTGTCACTGATATCAACATTTTCAGTGCTGAATTATCTGCTGGTTCTCACTTGTTAACACAAACAGAACCGGGACTAAATGGCAGGTCTTGGTTTTTTATGTGGTCAGTTTACTTGCACTCTTCACTGTTATTGGGAACTGAAGCTAAAATGCCTAGCTCTGTTTTGACAGTTGATCTCATAGCGGGTCATGTGATGTTTTTGTATAAACACATCCCCAAACCTTTCAGTTTCCTCTTTTTTAAACAGTTATGCTGCTATGCATGCCTTTTGGTGTCCTCTTTCTGTGCAGCTAAAAATCAAATTTATTTAACTTAAATCATTTTTTTTAGTCTTTAGTATGCGTAAACTGTTTTTATTTTCTAACATGAGTGCATTTTGTACATGTGCATAAATGCTGAATGTGTTATTGACTGCAAGTTGAGATACTTATGAATGTATATGTATAATATGAATCCTTTGAGGTAATATTTAATTTAATTTCAATTTGATTAATTTAGATTTATTGTAATTGTAGCAAATTTGGTTAACTATTATTATATAATTACAATTCTATAAAAATATTATATTCTAAATTAATTTATAAATAAATATTCTGCATTTAAATTTTAGCTGTGAATAATGGATTTGGATTTCAATGTTTAACCAAATGTACAACAACATTTTGTATGACAAACCTTGACAAACCTTGACAAAAGAAATTAAGGTTTTTGATGAAAACATTCCAGGATTTTTCTCCGTATAATGCACTTTAATGGGAACCAAATGTTTCAAACTGTTCAAATGGCTTTAAACGATTCCAGACGATGAATAACGGTCTTATCAAGCGAAACGATCGCTCACTTAAAAAAAAAAGCTGAAGTTTTATAAGCTCAAATCCTTGCTCTGTTCTATGATGCGCATTTGTGACTCTCCTGTTCGAACTCGTTCATCAAAATGATTCGTTCATCAAAATCATTTGGTTCATCCAACGAACGAAATGAATGAATTGACTCGGAAAAGATTTGTTCATTTTGATGAGCGAGTTCGAACAGGAGAGTCACGAACGTACATCACAGAACAGAGCAAGGCGACCATTTGAGCTTATAAAACTTAAACTTTTTTGTTTTCTGGAATCATTTAAAGCCCTTTGAACAGTTTGCAGTTTGCACTGAAACTGTCTTTTGGACCTTGAACTGTTTGGTTCCCATTGAAGTCCATTATATGGAGAAAAATCCTGCAATGTTTTCATCAAAAACCTTAATTTCTTTTCGACTGAAGAAAGAAAGACATGGACATCTTGGATGACATGGGGGGGAGTAAATTATCAGCAAAGGTTTTTTAAAAAGTGAACTACTCCTTTAATAATGGTAACTTTCAGCTTCCACCACTAGAGGGGCAAAATGCTTCTTATGTTGGCACCACTTTCCAATATCTCTCTCTCACTTTCTCAGATACACACACACATACTGAAACCTTTGTAATGTGACACTTGAATAATCAGTGTTCTAGCTCTGTGGCTCGGAGATTAGAATAAGAGAAAGTTGAATATCCGGATCGGGGAGCTCCAAGCATGATAAGAACTCCTCTGTGGAGTTTGAACAGGGCTGAATCTCTCATGTTCAGCTCGGCACATGTGTCCGCTGCAGAAATGTGACACTGACCCTCCTGGCTGGGCCTCAGGATGAGATAGGGACCAGCAGGAGTTTAGGCAAACCTTCACGGAGGCTCTAGGGAGGACTGCGGTCCAGAACGTTACGTGAACATCCCAACATAAACTCCCCAAAAGCTGAATATCCTGATGGGAAGATATGTGCTGATGTTGACGAACCTCGTGCGACGTGTCCTTGATGATTTTAGCGCTCAGCATACCGTCCTGTTCTGAGGAAATAAAAATAAGCCTTGTTTTCTTGAGAGAGAGCCACGAGGAGGTTTTTTACCTTCCTGCATTGTTGTTATGCAAGAACTCATGCAACGTTCTTGTACGTATTTGGTTTCAAAAGTAATTGAAGTTTCTCTGTGGTACGGCGTCTCTCATGGGCTGCCAACAAAAAGGGGGTGTGTTTGTTCCCATCAGCCCTGTGGCTCTTTACCTCTCACCACCTACATCCCTCAGGGACGCTCCATACCCATTCATCCGATGGACTGGAGACCATTTGACTAAGTGCTGCTCTCCAAATTCCCAGAGCTTACGGAGACTAATCCATCAAATTCTTCTGCTCACCCAGTTAGGACTGCATTTTAACCACCTCTAATGTGAGGACGTGTCAGTGTCATCCTTATCTGAACAGATAAGTCTGGTATCTTCTGTGGGAAACATCTAAACTGGGTCTCTGGGGGGCTCAATGTTTGGTCTCATCCATGTTTTATCAGTTCCTCCCTCTTGATTTAGAGGTGAAATTGATTAGCAAGCCTCGCTGGTGCCTGATTTCCCAGAGAGAAGGGGGAAAAACGCGAAAAAACAATGCCATTTTTGCTTGATGATGTAACTTCCACATTGGGATTGTGTGTGGATGGTGAGGGCTGCCATTGTGTTCTTGCGAGCTTCAGGATGTCCTGTTGGGGAGGGGTATGTGGAGGGACGAGGGGACGTGAGGACCAGACAGAACTTCGTAAACGGCGGTAGAAGGAGCTTCTGATCCGCATCACGCTCGCTTCAGAATCGAAAAACCTTTTGGGAAGATCTCAAAAGGTCAAGAAGAGCAGCCTAACTGTTTTGTCCATTCAGACCAGGAGTGTCTTCAAGCAAAGTTTGTTGGCGAAAGACCCTAAAAAGTGTCCTGGAAACTAATCGATCTTGTCTTTTCCCAGCGGTTTGGTGTGTGCTAACTGAATGGGAAGTGTAGTGGTCGGTAAGTGTTTGCTTTGAGGAATTGTTTCGAGTCTTGAAGACTGCTTCTTGATTTGCTTTTTAGCCACGCTATGATTTTTGAGGGCTTTCAAGAGTTCCTAAAGCTTCTTGTTCTTAGTTGAGTGGCACCGGAAAGCTAAACTGAGACTGTAATGGTAACTAAACCAGTAGTGACCAGATAGGAAGGTATATAACAGGTGAAATCTGTTGTAATGGAGTACCTGGACATCCACTAGCCTTCTTTATCTTCACAACTCTTCTTTTGGCGGGTGTGTTGGGGTGGATTTGGAATCGTTGGGGGGAGGGTGTTGATAGGAATGGCGTCAGTGGTTTTGGCAAGGTCTGCCACTTGTTTATTTTCACTGTGTGTATTATTGGAGCTGATTGTAGCTTATTTACACTGCTGTTTAGTTCCTCCCTGTCTTTACTAGTCCAGTGTTTAGACTCAGGAAACAAAGTTTTCTCTAGATTACAGACTGAGTCATAATGTTACTCCCAATCTTAGAGTAGAATTTGACTTAAGCGTCATATATTTTTATGTACGATGTGACTGGAAAAGTTGACGCTAAATCTGTTTAGCTAGTAATTTATAATTGTTACTTATCTTTATATTATTATAGCAACACCTTTGATATATATGGCTATACATAATATGATTTTTATGTATATTTATTTATTTATTCACTCATTTGTTTCAGTATCCATGTAACAATCAAGATAACAATTTTAATATTTTCATTTTAAACCCTTTTGTTTCTCATCTTTTGTCATCAAACAGGTGTTAACTTCAAGGAAGTGAATGAAGACAATAAGCAGACGCTCTTTTCCGAGATCTACACTTCCATAGATACATTGGCCTTCACGTTTGGCAATGTGTAAGTTGACTTCATTACATGTTACTGTAAAATCATTGGTTTGTCATGAAACATTATCTGATTCGTCATATAAAAAACATCTGCACAGAGGATAGTGACCTCCCTGAGTCAGCAAGCTGAATGTGTGTTCAGCTCACGTCTGTTTTATAAGATAACACCGACTCTATGTGGTTTAGGTGTCGCTTGTTATTTTTCACATCAGGAGTGTGCACGATTGTGTGTGTGAGTCATTAGCTTTGTTCCTAAACCTAGTGAACTTTATCATAGACAAAAGCTGTTTCAAAGGGCAACTTGAGTGTACTACCTCTTAAGATGCTTTGTTTAGGAAAATTACAAGAACCATTGCATCGTTTGAATAGAAAGGCAGTGGCTGCATCCAAACATGCATAGGCTACATACAACTCCTAGTATTTATAAAAACAGTAGGTGCAAAATACCCGACTGACTTCTTCTGGTGAGATTCTGAAGTGTGCATCCAATTGATAATTTATCCCATGAGGCCACTGGAGATGAATTGTGAATTTCAGCAAAGTGACACAACTGACACTGCTAGTAAGTCACATGATAGTAACAACTTGGCAATGTAGTATTTACGGATTACATTCATACTATACATTCAGAACATATAGAACATACTTTTTTAATGGTTGTGATGTAGTTACTTCAAAAGAATATGCAATTTTGGAATATTTGTGTGTGGTATGTATTTTTATGCTTAAGTGTATTGCAGTGTTAGCTTAGCAACATGCTAACAACAAACTATTGCAATTAAGTCAAGTCAAGTCTCTAAGTCAATTTTTCTTAGTTGCTGCGTATGTAGACCACTCCATATTGTTAACTTAAGACGTTTCATGATAGTTACGATATTTTCCACACAGAATGTGTTATTAGAATTCCACTGCACTGTTTTTCCATTGTTTTTCCACGTAGACATGTGTTAGAAGAATGTGTTTTGCGTCTTTCAGCGTTAGCTTAGCAACATGCTAACAACAAACTATTGGAATTAAGTCAAGTCGAGTCTCTAAGTCAATTTTTTTTAGTTGCTGCATATGTAGACCACTCCATATTGTCAACTTATGAGGTTTCATGATAGTTACGATACTTTCCACACATAATTTGTTATTAGAATTCCACTGCACTGTTTTTCCATTGTTTTTCTGTGTTAGAAGAATGTGTTTTTGAGTCTTTCAGCGTTAGTATAGCAACATGCTAACAACAAACTATAGGAATTAAGTCAAATCAAGTCTCTAAGTCATTTTTTTAGTTGCTGTGTATGTAGACCACTCCATATTGTCAACTTATGAGGTTTCATGATAGATACAATCCTTTCCACACAGAGTGTGTTATTAGAATTCCACTGCACTGTTTTTCCATTGTTTTTCTATGCAAACATGTGTTAGAAGACTGTGTTTTTGCGTCTTTCAGCATGACACTCAAGTTAAAAGTGGTTAAACGTTCCAAATCAGTCACTTACAAGGTTGCACGACTGCTAGAATGGGTTCTTGAGATGCAGCTACCTATGGTGGTTATAGATAGCAAGCTGTCTCAATAGATTTTTGAAACAAAGCTGTGGTCCAGCTGTGCATGTGTGCATATGTGTGTTGTTTTAATGTTGAGTTTGTTTTTGTCTTGTCTTCCTCAGAGTGTCTGACTTCCTTATGGGAGATGTAGAGAATGGCTCAGCCTCGGGGCTTCCTCAGGCCCGCAGGAGCAGGGTGAGATTTCCCGCTTTCCACTCCTCATTATACACTTTAAAGCAGTCCGAATAACAGGTGACTGTATGTCATGTCAAAGGCTGAAGGATCTGGCTGCTTTCTGTGCTTTAGATGTGGGGGTCAGAGAGTGCAATGCTCGGTAAAGGAAAATAGAAACAAGGTCTGTTTTTGAGAAGAGGGCTCTTCCTGTTTGGATCGCCCCCCCGTGATATATCTCATGGAAAAAGCCAGTGACACTTTGGCATTGTGATTTAACTGAGTACTCTCAGATAAACCAGATATAGAAGATAAAGCGCGTTTCCTTTTCTGCGTTGGATTGTTTGTTCAATCTGCCGTGTTTTTTATGGTCCCCTGTGTCTTTTATTTCAGTCTTCTGAAAACCTGACGGTGGAGTCCGGAGGATGTGGACCGGAAAAAGATGACCCTCCAGGTGAGAGTCAATCCAATTTTTTTATCAAGATTTTATGCATGTAAGTTACTTACTTATTAAATATTAGATTTAATATTTAAATATTGCACATATTTAAATTAAATAATTAATGAAATCAAATTGGACAATTTTCTCCTCATTCCAAATTTGTTTATTTATTCATATTCATATTTATAATTATTTATTTATAATTATTTATTTGATTTAAAGATCTGCATCTAAAACTTTTTTTAATTTAATTTTATTTTATTTTATAGTTTATCTGCCTCTGTTACAACTTTCTTTTTCGACTGTTAGCAATCTTTCTTATTTTCAACTCCATCCCACCTTTCATAAAGGTCACTTTTTATGATTCAATTGATTTCTGATGGATAAAATTAGTTTTTTTTATCACCAATACCCTGTTTCAATTGCAAACATGTCACATTACAGAAATAAAACCACAATTGCAAAGGTTTGAATTTAGCAACACGGATCATACCCACATAGACTCGCACATATCAAGCAGCTCCCTGTTCTCAGATCAGATTTCACTGATCATTCTCAGGCTCAGCGTGTGTGAATAAACTCTCGGCTCACACATTCGCTGTCACTTTAAATCCTGGCAGGGCTGCTTAGTGACAATCCACTCTAATACAGCCCCAAGGTCAGTAAACACTTTCCTTCAGTCCTACACACACACACGCGTACGCAAACACCCTGCCCCTGGTGTACAAAACACCTATGTCTGGGGTGGGCTCTCTGGGATCCATGCGACAGCCCTTGCTGCTCACCCTCACGGATGTGTTTGGCTATGTGTCTGTCCCATTGGCAGGTCCCTCTCCTCCTGCGAGGGTGGAGGAGATGGATGGAGCTTTGCTCCGGAGTGACAGTGGGGTGGAGTCGGCCCTGCTCTATGCCAAAGCCTGGTCGAAATACACCAAGGAACTCCTGGCCTGGGTGGACAAACGTCTTAATATGGGTGAGTCAAGCATCTAGATATCTGTACAAGCATGTTTATCTATCATTACTTGATGAGGGAGTTACTGTCATGTTTTGTCTTCACCTTTAGTGGTCAGTTGTGTGTTTTTCAGTGTCTAATGAAAATGTGAAAACAAATATATGTTGAATTTAATATTTGAGTTGGGTTTAAGCTACACAATCAGGCTAATCAGAAAGCTGTACGCTAAGTTAATATGAAGGGCTTGCAAAACGAGAATGAGAAATATTTAATTTCCACATTAGTAGCTATACCATTATATGTTACACAGGCAATGGTCATGATAATGTGATTCAAATGACACGCTTCCTTTTAAATATTTAGAATCTGTAAGATTTCACAGATTCTAAATCTGTGAAATCTTACAGATTTCACAGATTTTACAGAAATCTTACAGATCTTACAGATTTCACAGAAATCTTAAAAACATTTTTTTAAAATGTTTCTTATAATTACCAAGGCTGCATTTATTTGAAAAAAGAAAAGGAAAAATGAAAAGATTGTGATAAAATATTACCATTTCAAATAAGTGTTTATGTTAATGTTTTTTAAAAATCATGCAAAGGCAAAGCTGAATTTTCAGCTGCATTTATTTGAAAAAAGAAAAGGAAAAATGAAAAGATTGTGAAAAAATATTACCATTTCAAATAAGTGTTTTTTATGTTAATATGTTTTTTAAAAATCATGCAATGGCAAAGCTGAATTTTCAGACGCTATTAATTTAGTCCTCAGTGAATCATTCTAATATGTGGATATGAATGTATATGTATGTATATATACATTCACAAGAGTGTAACAACTTAAATAAAATATTTTAATTAGTCGGATGACTGTGTAATTGAACTGACAAACCAAGACTCTAATTAATCATATCCTTTGAATTTATTCCCAGACATTGAGTGTGCAAAGTGCTACGCCAAGATGGCTGAATCTGCAAAGGCGCTGGCGTCTCAACAGGTCAATATTTCTATGATATCCACTTCATATAAGTGCAATTCAAAGACTTTTCCAATCTCAGACTATAAAAAAATCAATGCTTTGTATCTATTTGTTCAATCCTTTCCAGGAGCACATGCCATTCCAGGATATTTACATATCTGCCTTCAAAAACGATATTGAATACAGCCATTTGATCATGCAAACCACAGCTGCTCTACAGTCCAACAAATTCATGCAGGTACAACTACTATTCTCTTTCTGATTTTGATGTTATGCTAAACTGATTCATTGAAAATGTACTCGTTTTTTAAAAGTGTATGTCCTTTTTTTAGCCTCTGCAAGCTCGAAAAAATGAGCTCGATAAGTTGAGGAAGGAGGTGAAGGAACAATGGCAGAGAGAGCAGAAGAAAATGGTAGGTAGATTTGTTTGCAAATCAATCAAAAGCAGTATTTGCGAAATGCGTTGCTCACTTATGAGGTCCCCTTCTGAAAACCGAGTCAGCCTGTTTGTTGTTCAAATTCCTCTCTTGATCTAATAGAGGCTCTGTGTTAACACTAATTACATCAGATTCAATTGCAGCGACTTCATTCTGTCGGTGCACAGGCATGTCTTTGTGTGAGGTATTTTGGTAAGCGGCTGTTTAGCACCTAAGCGTGACTTATTACTGCCGAAAAGAGAACAAAGAAAGTTTAAGGTAGTGCTTATGCACCGCTACACTCTGAAGTGCAGATTGCCCGTGTGCTTCTAGTGCCTCTGAATGGGCATCAAGTGTGTACTTCCTTTAAAACGCATTTGTGTGATTTGATAATTATAGAAAATGTGTTGTGTTTTAAGTATGCATATGTGCATGTGCTCAATTTAGTTGATGAGTTTGACTTCATTATGAGAAATGGCTCTTTAATGGTGTTTATTTGGTATTTTTTAGGGACCAGTATTCTTTTTTGAAGTGTTTTATTATTATTAAAGCATTTTTTTGTCTAAAAGCAATGATTGATTTGCTTATCATCACGTTAAGGAAGTAAAATGACCTAAACATTAAAAAGGCTGTTTTTGTTGCTGTACCTTTAAGATGTCTCCATTAAAAGACTTCTGTTATGATTGGCTAATCATATGAATGTGTTTCTATTGTGTATTTACAGCATGAAGCAGACAGTGCGCTGAAGAAGGCCCGGCTCCTGCAGGCTCAGAGGCAGGAAGAGTACGAGAAAGCCCGCTGCTCAACCAGTCGAGTGGAGGAGGAACAGAACGGAACGGCTGGAGGAAAACAGCTGGAGAAGAGACGCAAACTGGAGGAGGAGGCTCTGCAAAAGGTCCGACACGGACGCAACACATAACCGTTGCTTTATCCATTTTGCAATATGTATATGTAAATCATAAAAAAAAATTAAAAAAATAATTTTAATGAGCACTTTGAAGACTTTTATTTTGTAGCTGCACTTTACCTATACTTTTTATTCATTTATATACATTATGGAGGTTTTATTTATTTGTTTATTTTACTTTATTAGTTGTATTTTTATATTTTCACCTTATGTTTTTGAGATCCTTGTTGTTAAAGTGCCATTAAATCCAACTCTGATTTTTTTTCAAATTAAATTATAATAATAAAATATTTTGTAATTTAATATTTTATAATACTATAAAATAAGATTGCACCCTTAAGTAGCTTCATTGTTGCAGCTATTTTTTGTTTGTTACTAGCTACTTTTCCAAAATACTAAGAAGTCACGACTATAGTTTACTACTATATTGTTTTCTACAATACTATACTAAATATATTTATTTAGTATATATATATATATATATATATATATATATTTACTTTACTATAAACTGTAAGTTATGAGTTTCTTGTGGCTTGGCAAAAGTGGTTTTCTCCAGTCTGCTGTAAATAATCAGTTGTTTTAGACACAAATATGATTTTGGCCTGAAATGAGAGAAACAGGAAATATCCTGGTCTAAATATAATTGTGTTTGTATGTGTCCGTTTCTAGGCAGAGGAAGCCCAAGAACATTATAAGCATTGCATTACAGATGTCGGAGTGAAGAGAGTGGACCTGGCCAACACCAAGAGCGAGATTCTAACTCAGATACGAGAGCTTGTGTTTCAGTGCGACCTGACCCTGAAAGCAGTGAGTAATAATGTACACACACCATTAGATAAAATCTAACTTATTACTGGACATTCAGACAAAACAGGCACACCTGGGATCCTTGAGGGGGATTGTAATTGGTTGACTTCACTTCAACAAAGTGACCTCAGGCTACAGGTTTAATTTCACAATTTCTTAACCAGGAATGACTCAGTGGTCAAGCTATCAATCTTTTAAATTGTTTTTTTGTTGTTTTTTTTTTTACTTTTTTCTTTTTATCTGTGTAGCCAGTGTATTGAACCATGTTATTTATATACTATTATAATGTTTATTATTATTATTAATATTATTATTTTATTTTTTATTTTTACAGTTTTTAATTTTAGGTTCAGTTGTAATTTTGTTATGTGATATATATATATTTCGTTTATATATTATATTAATATATATATATATATATATATATATATATATATATAATCGTTTATTTTAGTTTTCATTTTAGGGATGTATTACTTTAACTTAATCACATTATATTTCGGTTTGTTGCCAAGGCAAGTTTCAGTTTATTCATTTAATAATTATATTATATTAAATAATTATATTATTATATATTTTTAGCTTTGTTTTATTTAGTGATATGTTATGTGCTTTTGACATTAGTTATATATATATATATATATATATATATATATATATAGAGAGAGAGAGAGAGAGAGAGAGAGAGAGAGAGAGAGAGAGCATTAATCTATTTTTAATTTAATTTAAATTTTTGTAGTTTAGTACTTCAACTTCAAATTATTTTATTATTTAATTTAGTTGCTATGGCAATACTTCTACTTTTCATTTTTCTACTTCTACTTTTTATTTAACATTTCAAGTTTTTTAAATTGATTTTAAGTTGTAGCCTTTTAGTTAATGATAACACTGAATCTCATTGGTCTGAAATTCTTTTCCACTTAATTGCATTTTAAAAATTCAAAAATGTTAACATTTTAAAACGGATTAACATTAAAGTTTGGATCATGAACATAAAAAAAAATCCTTATATTGTTCCACCTCTGACCAGTTACTTTTCTGCAACATATTCCAGTTGTTTGGCACAATTAGGATTGACTGTTTGTGTCAATGCCCTCAATTGTCCTCATTTGACAGTAATTATTTATTTTCTTGTTTGCAGGTGACGGTGAACTGGTTTCAGATGCAGCAGGCACAGGTGGTGTCCCTGCCCGTGAACTTCCAGTCACTATGCGAGAATGCTAAACTGTACGAGCCAGGTCTGTGTTACACTGAATTTGTGAAGAGTCTGCCTTCAGACAGGACCAGAGTGGAATCGTTCTCCTTTGACATCCCTGGGACACAGAACACAGGGTAAGTCTATTTCCCTATCCGTAACTTTTTCCCAGCTCAGAACATTCCCACCGAGATGAGTATCCAGGAAAATCTGTGTTTTGGAATCACTATTCCAAATAAGTTTTGCTTCTCAAAACTGGCAAAGGCCTGCATTTTTTTTTTCCAGATCTTTGACTTTTAAGTCACTGAGTGATTGAGAAAAGAGAGAGAAAATGAATTGTGTTGGTGAGAATGTCACACAATTGTGTGGTCGCCCTCAGGTCTTCCTGAGGAAATGGCTGTGGTCAGGGTAGAGAGGGATGCAGGGAACGGGACAGGGAGTGAAGGGAGGAATGTTTCGTGTTGTTTCTATTTAATAGATCTCACGTTTCTCATGCACTCTTTCTGGCACATGACTCTTGGTTGTGTTGGGGACAATATTTCAGAGCAACCTCTTTTAAAGACACACCTCTAATTCCTGAAATGAAACTCAAAAGCAGTCTAGTCAAAACAACCATTTTCTAACACATGGTCCTTTTTTATTCGTGGCTCGGTGTGTGATAGCTAAAGACCTTTTGTTTTGAAGTGTTAAGAGGTTTTACTGAAATACCTGGGAGGTGGTGAAAACAGTATTTCATCAGTTTCTCTCTGTTAAATGCCAATAAAGAGCAACCCAGTTGTACACATACGTTGAGGTGCATGTGGATATGCATAATTTGTGTACAAATGTAATATATGTATACATGCAAAATATATGTATCTTGCAAAAAACATCCTGCATCTTGTTCTAACATCTTATCTGTTCTATCATCTTATCTAATGTTTTTGCTATGTATTAAAAATGAGCAAAATTTGTATCGTATATATAGTATTTTAATGTGTTTTTTTTGTTCATTAAAATAAAGCTGAAATAATATTTAAATAAGAAAAAAAAAACTTTAAGAAAAACAATTAAAACTAGAACTTAGAAATGTTGCAAAAATTTGACAAACAAAACTGAAATAATAAATTAAAGCTTTTGACAAAAGCAAAAAATATGACTAAAACTTAAACATATATATATATATGTAATATATCTTTGTTGTGTTTATTGTCTATATAGACAATACACACAACAAAGATATATATATGTTTAAGTTTTAGTCATTTTTTGTGCTTTTGTCATATATTTTGTATATATATATATATATATATATATATATATATATATAGTACAAAATGACTAAAACGTTATATATATATATATATATATATATATATATATATATATATATATATATATATATAATATCTTTGTTGTGTGTATTGTCTATATATATATATATATATATATATAAATGACTAAATATATATAAAATATATATACATATATATATACAGTATATATATATATATATATATATATATATATATATATATATAAGCATACCAACATTCTTATAGTATTTAAATGGCCACAGTCATTATGGCCAAGTATGTTCTTTCTCATATCAGGTTTGTGGCATTAAAAACTGACTAATCTAGTCCAAACTATTTTTAACTGGCTTTCTGAAATACTTTTTTATGTTCATGCAGGTTGCCCCTCTCAAAGCGAGTGATGAATAGTGGTCATTCATCCCAAGTTCACTTATCCCAGGTGTCTCTCGCACCTGGAGACTTCCTGAGTGCTGACGATGTGGAGAGTCACGTCCAAGCACGTACTGGAAAGATGACGGACGGACGCTCGCACAGCAGTTCAGATATTCAAGGTAGCACATCAAACACCTCTTCACATTTGAACAAGTTTTCCTTAAAAGCGCAGCACGTTTTAATGTCCGATTCCGTGAGGTCCAGTGAGGCTGCATCACTGCAGGGTTTTGGCTGACTTTCCTGGAATGCTAAAAGTGATTCGCTCCCTCAGGATGCGCCCTCGTTTATCTCTTTCATGAAAAGTTTGTTCTTTTCACTAATGACACATGAAACCTCCGCTCGGAGATACGCCTGTCAGACCTGCTTTTAGCAGAGATCAATTGGACACATTAGTGTTTTAAGACATGTCATTAAGGTTTTACGAGAGTGTGAACTAGCATCAGCTGAAGACAGGGCAGAGGAAGTGGGCGGCCGATACACACACAGCACTGAACTGATCATCTGTGAGGTTCTTGACTCTTATTTCCAATTTTTCGTCCATTTCTTGAAACAACATTTCTTTTATTTTATCCTATTTTTTATAAGGGTATTCAATTTGATTCAATTTGGTATAGTTCAGTTATAATGTCCATTTTGCATAAAATACATGTGATGGTAATTTTCTCTCTGTTAACCTTGTAAATTTTACCTGGTAACTTTAATTAAAGCTATTAATTAAAAGAACCGGCTCATAAGAGTCATGTTTCGGGAATCAGGCTACATTGATACATTAAATAGTTTCGATTCACTGAAAATAACTGGTTCATAAGAGTATTTTGTTTCAGAAATCAGGCTACACTGGTAGACTATATGGTTATATGATTCACTAAAATGAACCGGTAAAATGAACGAGTCATTTGTTTCTGGAATTAGACTAAACTCTATTGTTATGATTCACTAAAAATCCAGTTCGTAAGAGTGATCTGTTTCAATAATTGGGCTACACTGGTACACTATATGGTTTTATGATTCTCTAAAATGAACCGGTTCATAAGAGTCATTTGTTTCTGGAATTAGACTAAACTCTATTGTTATGATTCACTAAAAATCCAGTTCGTAAGAGTGATTTGTTTCAGTAATCGGCTACACTGGTACACTATATGGTTTTATGATTCACTAAAATGAATCTGTTCATAAGAGTCATTTGTTTCTGGAATTAAACTCTATTGTTATGATTTACTAAAAATCCAGTTCGTAAGAGTGATTTGTTTCAGTAATCGGGCTACAATGGTACACTATATGGTTATGATTCACTAAAAAGTACTGGTTCATAAGAGTCATTTGTTTCTGGAATTAGACTAAACTCTATTGTCATGATTCACTAAAAATCCAGTTTGAAAGAGTGATTTGTTTCAGTCGGGCTACACTGGTACACTATATGGTTATATGATTCACTAAAATGAACCGGTTCATAAGAGTCATTTGTTTCTGGAATTGGACTAGACAACTCTATTGTTATGATTCACTAAAAAGAACCAGTTCGTAAGAGTGATTTGTTTCAGTAATCGGGCTACACTGGTACACTATATGGTTATGATTCACTAAAAAGTACTGGTTCATAAGAGTCATTTGTTCATGAATCAGTCACTTATTTACCATGTTATATAGTAAAACACAAGGATAGACGTACATCAAAATAGAACGTGTGTACTATTCAGATCAAAGTTTCTGAATGTCATGTCGTATTTGATAGCTCTGAGGATCCAGGGTCCGTTCCGGGTCTGGAGGAGCAGCAGTCAGGGTGGAGGCATGTGCAGTGACTCTGAGAGCGCTGGAGGAAGCAGTGAATCACGCTCTATGGACTCCCCTACGGCAAGCCCAGGTACAGCGACAGTCACGCTTGTAAATCTTTCTTAGCTTGAGGCAAATAAACACACTTGATTGACAGGTGTTTTGTCATGAGTGTGTAGCATAGTGATGGTAAACAGACCAGTTGCGCTCTCTGTTGCAAAATTACCCAGAATGCCATGTTGGGCTTACAGTGCATGTACTGTTCAAAAGTTTGGGGTCTTTAAGATTTAGTTTCATTGAGCAATGATGCATTAAATAGATCAAAAGTGACAGGAAAGACATTTATTATTACGTTGTTTCTCTTGAACTCTTTATTCATCAAAGAATCCTGGTAAAAGTATCATGGTTTCCACTAATTAAGCAGTATGATTTAAACATTGATGATAATAAGGAATGTTTCTTAAGCACCAAATTAGCATATTAGAGTGATTTCTAAAGGATCATGTGACACTGAATACTGGAGTAATGATGATGAAAATTCAGCTTTGCATCACAGGAATAAATTACACTTTAAAATATTAAAATAGAAATAATATTTTACAATTTTTACTGTATTTTTGATCAAATAAACGCATCCTCGGTGAGCATAAGTAAAAACGATTAAAGAATAACACCACCCCTAAACTTTTGAACAGTAGTGCATCATCTGTATATGATTTTGTATTGATTGTAAACATAAACATGTAGTGTTGAAACCACTGTGCCATTTTCCAGGTGATTTTAAGAGAAGGCTTCCCAGAACCCCATCCACAGGCACCATGTCTTCAGCAGATGATCTGGATGAGAGAGAACCGCCATCTCCTTCAGATAATGGTGAACTTTTGTACATTGAACAACACTTCCAAACACGCTGTTTGACATTGCACAAATATTTTTTCTTTAGACTGTAACAGACAGACAATGTTCAGAATGTAGTCCAAGCATGTTAGCAGTGCGCTATAATTATTGTTGGAAACATTTTTCAAAATCTTTTGAATGAAAAAAGCAAAAATAAAGACCGTAATCATTTGTCTCTTAGGTTTGAGTGAAATGGTTACGGAGGCAGCCAGCTCTCCTGGACCTTTTCGCAACACACAGATGTCTAAAGCGGCACAGACGCACAAGCTGAGGAAGCTCCGTGCTCCATCCAAGTGCCGGGAGTGTGAAAGTCTTGTGGTATTTCACGGCGCTGAATGCGAGGAGGTGAGTTTTAAATGAACACACACACAGCTCGTTGCATAAGTCATTGATAAGCAAGAGCTAAAATACATTTTGTAAGATTTAATGTTTTTGTGTTGCAAATGGAATTTCATGCCTTAAAGGGATACTCCACTTTTTTTGGAAATAGGCTCATTTTACCACTCCCCCAGAGTTAAACAGTTGGGTTTTACCGTTTTCAAATGTATTCAGCCAATTTTCTGATAATTCTTTAGAAGAATATCAGTAACCTGACAGTTTCTGGTCTCATTGACTTCCATAGTATATATTTTTTCCTATTATGGAAGTCAATGAGACCAGAAACTGTCTGGTTACTGATATTCTTCTAAATATCAGAAAATCGGCTGAATGGATTCAAAAACGGTGAAACTCAACGGATTAACTCGGAGGGAGTTGTGAAATGAGCCTATTTCCAAAAAAAAGTGGAGTATCCCTTTAATAACTTTTGAATCTGCACCATAAGAATTTAATTATGTAATATTCTTCATTCTTGTGTTATTTTCAGTGTTCTCTCGCTTGTCATAAGAAGTGTTTGGAGACTCTAGCCATCCAGTGTGGGCATAAGAAGCTACAGGGAAAACTTCATCTCTTTGCTATCGACTTTGCTCAGGCAGCCAAGAACAGTCATGATGGAATCCCCTTCATCATCAAAAAATGCTCCTCTGAGATCGAAAACAGGGCCCTGAATATCAAGGTGTGTACTTCCTCTCTATGCCTTATGTATTTCCAGGAGGATATGAAATGTGAATGCTGAGGGAGACTGAAAAGGTATGTTTTGTTGTATTTTTAAAGGGAATTTATCGTGTTAACGGTGCCAAATCACGGGTGGAGAAGCTTTGTCAGGCATTTGAAAATGGCAAAGACCTGGTTGAGCTTTCGGATCTCTACCCTCACGATATCAGCAACGTCCTCAAACTCTACCTACGCCAGGTATATGTCAAAATTATGCTTTTTAAATGCAACTTAAAGGAATAGTTCACTTTTAAAAAAAACTTTTGCTGATAATTTACTCACTCCAAAGTCATCCAAGATGTCCATGTCTTTCTTTCTTCAGTCAAAAAGAAATTAAGATTTTTTAATGAAAACATTCCTGGATTTTTTCTATATACTGGACTTCATTGGGAACCAAACGGTTCAAGGTCCAAATGAGAGTTTCAGTGCAGCTTCAAATGGCTTTAAATGACATCAGACGATGAATAAGGTTCTTATTTAGGACCCTTCAAGTCATTTTGATGAACTTGTTTGAACAGGAGAGTCACAAACGTCATCACAGAACAGAGCAAGGCGAGCATTTATGCTTATAAAACTTAAACTTTTTTACTTATTTTTTAGATGACCGATTGTTTCGCTAGATAATATCCTTATTCATCATCTGGTGTCGTTTAAAGCCCTTTGAAGCTGCACTGAAACTCTCATTTGGACCTTGAACCGTTTGGTTCCCAATGAAGTCCATTATATGGAGAAAATCCTGGAAAGTTTTCATCAAAAACCTTAATTTCTTTTAAATCATATAACCATAAATTATCAGCAAAAGTTTTTTTTTTTTAAGTGAACTACTCCTTTAATACATTTATAAATGCATTACATGTTTTTGTGCATTACATTTATTATTATTATCAATGATTAAGCAAAATTATTTAAAGCATTTTCTGCCCTATTTCAGTATTTTAAATGTAATGAAATTTATTTCATTTTATTTAATTTAATAAAATTGTATTTATGTACCCATTACTAAAATAAAATAAAAATAGATGTATAAATTTGTGTAATAAAAATGATCATTTTATACCCCTCAGCTCCCAGAGCCCCTCATTCTTTTCCGATACTATAACGACTTCATCGGATTGGCCAAAGAGAGTCAGAGCATCATTGTTGATGAAGTAGAGGCATCAAGAGGAAGTCCCGCATCCGACAACCGGCAGATCAGCGTAGAGCTCAACCGAGTCCTCTTCAAGATTAAAGACCTGCTGCGTCAGCTTCCTCCAGCCCACTACAAAACCCTGCAGTTCCTTGTTCAACACTTACACAGGTGTTTTAATGAGTATAAGTTTTAAAGGGATAGTTCACTTTGAAATTAATTTTTGATATGTTTTAGCTTACCTCAAGGGCATCCAAGATGTAGGTGTCTTTGTTTCCACAGTTTTTCAATTTGGATATTTTTAGGTCAAACCGTTCTTGTCTGTCAGTCATATAATGGAGGTATATTGGGTCCACCTCAAAGAGTATGCACATAGAAGTCCAAATTAAACATGATTTAATGACTCGTAAATGTAAGTATTGATGGCCTAAGACACGAAACGAGCGGTTTGTGTGAGAAAACTAACAGTATTTATATCATTTTTACCTCTTGTAACCACAGCCACGTCCAAGTGATCTGAAGGCTTCGGTCTGCTTAGACGTGACTGTGATTACAAGTGGTAAAAACGATATAAATACTGTTTGTTTTCTCACACTTAGGCCATAAATGTGTACTTACATTTACGAGTCATTAAATCATGTTTAATTTGGACTTCTCTGTGCATGCTCTTTGAGGTGGACCCCATTGACCTCCATTAAATGACTGACAGACAAGAACGGTTTGACTTAAAAATATCAAAATTGAAAATACTGCGGAAACAAAGACGCCTACATCTTGGATGCCCTTGAGGTAAGCTAAAACATATCAAAAATTAATTTCAAAGTGAACTATCCCTTTTATTAGAATATAGAAGGAAACTGCATCACAGTTTGTAATCACATTTTTCTTTCTAATAGGGTGTCAGAAAGGGCAGACGAGAACAAGATGACCGCCAGCAATCTGGGCATCATCTTTGGGCCGACCCTGATCAAGCCCCGACAGGCCGATGCGGAGGTCTCTCTGTCCTCTCTGGTAGATTACCCCTACCAGGCCCTGATCGTGGAGCTTTTGATCCGCCATTACGAGATGATCTTCGATACTCCTCTGAGTCCTCTTCCTCCTTCCTCCCCTGTAGCCGAGAGCTCTCCGCTCCCCATCAAATCACGTCTCACCTCACAGGATAAGCATCAACAGCTTAGCCGACATTCAAAGTCCATGGTGGATATTAAAGAGGTGAGGCGGTTTGTTGATGTTGATTATAATAATGGGTAAAAAAAATTGTTTATTTCAATATAATCAAAATCAGAAACCAACTTCTGGCCCAAACTGGTCACTACCTGGTCAAGATGGTTTGGTTTGAACTGTTTTGACCAGCAATAGTTGGGTTTTTTGTGTTGGGTCCACCAACTGGTTTTTCCATCAGAGAATAGATCGAACCAAACCTTAGTCAACCTAAATGAACCAAATTAAAATCCATCTTTGTTTCATTTGTCAAAGCAGCAACAGTCAAAGCCTAAGGCATATAAAAGGCATTCCTCTGTAATACCTTCTACTCACTTGATGGATGAGGTGAAGATAAGTTCTGACAAAGACTTCGCTGCAGGTCAGTATTGTTTTACATTGCTAAAAAAAACATATTGTCATACGACGAAAGCTTCTACTTCTCTCTCTCTTCGTCTTTGCATCCAGTTGGTGATACAGTGGACATCAACAGGCACCTCTCATCAAGCGTTCCTGAAATGAGGAACTCGCCCGGCCTCAGCCGCCGCAACCACGTCTCCAGAGTTCAGCTTCGGCCACCGAGACCCAAGCTGGCCTCTCGACCCATCAGCATGCCGGCCGAGCGGCTCCTCAACCTCGCCAAGGTGGACGAATGTAACGTGAAGAACTCCGTAGAGCAGGGGGACAACCACACTCGCGATCCCGTCATCGAGGAGGTGTCCGAAGAGGAGAAGCCCAAGTCCAAGTCCAGAGCGGGAAACCATTACAGGAAGTCTTACATCGATACGCAAACCCTACGGCGGACATGGGACAAGCAGTATAAGCATCACGAGATCACTCCAAAGACCTTTGTGATCACAACCACCTATCCTTCTGATTCCGGGACCAATGATGTCGACGTTCACTCTTCTTCCCTCACGTCATCGTCTTTTTCAGAACAAACCAAAACCGTCAGCACTGCTCTTGCTAACAGACCCTACACCATTGCCGTGAGGCCTGGACGGACTTTACGTAGGGAAGGAAACGTTAGCGAGTACTGCCCCGTTCCCACTGCCTTCAGGCCTCCTAGAACTCTGCAACCTCCTCCTGGAACGTTCTACAAACCTCCAGGTAGCAAAACCAAAACATTAACGGAGGTCGAGCTTAAGTCTAGTAGAGCAACCGCAAACAGCACCGAGGAAGAAGAGGAGGATGATGATGACGATGACGAGGAGGAACGGTTTGGGGTGGAAGTCTCGGTTGATGAACCTGAGACAGATTTGGATCCAGAACCATCACCAGTGCTGGATGCCCACAACACAAGCCCGCTTTCGCTTCCTCGGTCTCCCGGCTCCGGCACGGAGGAACTCGGACAAAACGAGACCAAACCCGTGTACCAGAGACTCAGATCACACCGTATGCAGGATCTCGAACACAGGGAGGCACATTTTGTTTGAGATCTGGACACGTATGATTGCAGAACTGTTGAATGTCATCCGGGGACGAGGTCATTTTAGCAACGGCCCCATTTTGTGTATGTGGAAAGGTTAACTGTGAAGAGATGCAAGGACATGGTATATATCTATATATTAATATATTGTGCATCTGCTGTTTGTAATGATCAAACGAACCACTTGGACAAGAATTTACACAGTATGCACTTAACGTTTTTTTAACTTTATCGCATCACTTGTGCACGAAGTCAAAACAACTCGTTTTTGCATTATAACACCTGAACGTCACTGTCATCGTGCAATTTCATTTACACTGTATATGGATTTTTTTTGTTAAAAAATATAAATATATATATATATATTCTGTATATTTCTGTATTTTTATGTTTTACACCAAAACCAAAATGACCAAGCTGTTACAGTTGAGTATCGTCACTTTATTATAATCATATAAAATGCACTTATTAGACTTTGGAACCACACATTTCACGCTACTGAACTACATGCAGTGTTAATTTTGTTTTTCAAGAACAAAAGAGATGTACACTTGTTTTTTTGTCAAAGTGTGCAAAGGTATTTTCTTTTTAATTGTCTTGTTTCTTTTTTAAAAAAACAAAAAATGTTGATATTAATTATTGTTTATGTCTATTCATAGAGAGCTTTCAGAAATGCAATTCGGCCCACGTTCTATTAAGTGTACATAACAAATTGTAACAGTTTGCCCAAAGTTTCCTTTTTTTTATTATTTTTTAATGGTCATATCAACAAATTAAATGTCAGTATACCCAAAACGAGCAAGTCAAGCCAAAACAAGTGCCTTCATTTATGAGAGTCCACTGACTGGTTGTCCTACACAAATTAGCTGGTCTAAACTACAGTACATTTACCAGTTTAACACTCAATCAGTGGCTTTTATAAATGGCACCCATGTATCTGATGTGATTATACTGTATAAACGGATTCCTTTAACAGCATTTTCAAGATGTCTTACCTTCCCTCAAGTGTAAAAACAGGTACATGTGAGAATACACACTTGTAACTTATTAAACCCACAGCTGATGTCATATTTGAGTTCATGTTTTTACTTTAAATTGTTCTGATGTACCTCTCTGAATGTGTTCTCCTCATTATGTGTGCATATAAATATGTTTTTCAAGCCCCAGCTATAATTTAAGAAGAAAGAAAGGTTATGATGGATGACAATGACTGTTGTAACATAAGGAATTGTTTACAAATTATCATCACTTATTGGTTGTTTTAACCTCATTTAGTATGATGGTGGTGCATCTTGATATAAACAGCAATGTTAGGCATAGTAAAAAAAATGTTAGATAATTTTAATTATGTACAGCTAAGTTT
Source organism: Cyprinella venusta (assembly GCA_038021265.1). Lineage (NCBI taxonomy): Eukaryota > Metazoa > Chordata > Actinopteri > Cypriniformes > Leuciscidae > Cyprinella > Cyprinella venusta. Next base: position 22,316,034 of record CM075884.1, read on the forward strand.
TTAAAATGCTAATACTAAACTGAGGCAACATTTAAACATTTTGTGACAGCATTATTTTGCAGGAGGGAAGTTTCCGCCATTGTGTGCAGCATTGGGGCATGTTGTCACGAAAGATCGATGTTTGTTTACTGAACTTTTTTCCTGTGCAGTGACGATGAAAATGTCCAATAGTTTTTTTTTTTTTTTTTTTTTTTTTTTTTTTGTAGCTAGACTTTAAGGAATGTGTTTATACAGAAATACTTGATATATTCACTGCCGTAAATTTGTGACAACTAGCCCTGGTCTCCACTAGGGCACTCTGCACATCCAGACGATGAATACGGGTCTTATCAAGCGAAAAGATCACTTATTTAAAAAAAAAAAAAAAAAAAAAAAAAAAAAAAAAAAAAAAAAAAAAAAAAAAAAGCAAAGTTTAAACTTTATAAGCACAAACGCTCGTTCGTGACTCCTGTTAGAACTCGTTTATCAAAATGAACAAATCTTTTTTCGCGTCATTTGGTTCATTAAACAAACGAAATGAACGAATTGACTCGGAAAAAGATTCGTTTATTTTGAAGAACCAGTTCGAACAGGAGAGTCACGAACGCGCATCACAGAACGGAGCAAGGCGACCATTTGAGCTTATAAAACTTAAACTTTGTTATATTATTTAAATGAGCGATCGTTTCGCTTGGTAAGACCCGTATTCATCGTCTGGAATCGACTTTTTTGGGGGGGGGGGGGCTGGGCAGTATAGTCACGTACTATTAGTAAATGAAAATGTATTCGAGTTCCTATTCATCACCAATTACTGTTAGTAAGGTCACAGGTCCCACTCAGCATAGCTTGGGCTCAGAGCATCGGCTCTCACACTGGTGAAAGGAGCTTAAATCAATCAGATTACAAACCTGCTTAGCTTCTGCAGCAAGCCTACAGTCAGTCGAGTGAAGACGGCCATGAGCTTCAGCAGACGCAAGCGTAAAAGAGCCTTCTTCTCCTGAGGTGAGTTCTTTCTGTTTAATTATGTTTCGCGTGTGTCCTTTAGCCTTTTCCGGATGAATGGTTATTGAGTGTTGCATAAAGGAGCATCCAGGCCCGTTACGTAATAGCACCGTGTTTGTCTCTAATATGCTGAGCTGTATTCACAGCCCTCACAAATCATTTATTGTCTCATTATGTCTCATGACTGGTCTTATGGTTTAGACAGTATTTATTTTGTACTTTTCTGAGGGGTTGAAGACAGAAACAGTATAGTTGCTTTGTTTTCTTGCTCATCTTCCCCCGCTGCCTTTGTGTTGCTCACAAGCCACTATTTTCTGTAAAACTCTTTGGCACTAAATGCTTGAAGTCGTATATGCATTCTTAGACTGGATTATTAGACCTATGTGTTGAATTAATCAGAATTATAAACATCTGATGGAGATAAAATTGCGTCTTTTCTTTCGTTGTTTTGTCCAGGTAGGTCACCTGTACGTGACCCCTGTTGGGGTGAAGAGCAGCAGTCATGGGAACCAACAGCCAATTGCGGCTGCTCCTCTGGAAAAACTGGACTATCCGAAAGAGGCAGAAGGTGATCAGCTTGTTCCTTCACTATACGCAGCTGGAAATTACTACATTTAACTATACAAAAGGAAATTCCAGTCATGTTATGCAATCAATATGGGTTAAAGGAGTAGTTCACTTAAAAAAAAAAAAAAAAAAACAAACCTGAGTTTCATTGTAAACAGCAAACTGTTCAAAGGGCTTTAAACGATTCAAGATGATGAATAAGGGTCTTATCAAGCAAAACGATCGCTCGTTTAGAAAAAAATAATAACAAAGTTTAAGTTTTATAAGCTCAAATGGTCGCCTTGCTCTGTTCTGTGATGCGCCTTCGTGACTCTCCTGTTCGAACTCGTTTATCAAAATGAACGAATCTTTTTTTCGTGTCATTTTGTTCATTCAACGAACGAAATGAACAAATTGACTCGGAAAAAGGTTCGTTCATTCTCTATCGAATCTTTTCTCCAACGAATCTTTTCCCGAGTCAATTAGTTTATTTCGTTTGTTGAAAAAAATCCTGGAATGTTTTCATCAAAAACCTTAATTTATTTTTCGACTGAAGAAAGAAAAACATGGGTATCTTGGATGACATGGGGGTGAGTAAATTATCAGGAAAAGTTTTTTTTAAAAAAAGTGAACTACTCCTTTAAGATTTGATCTAGGACCTGAACAACTTCATCTAATATAGACCAATATAGCCAGCTCAAAATGTTTTGTATATTTACTGTAGGATCTGTAGGATAGATGTTCTTTGTCTGCATTTCTTGAGCCTTTCTAATGAATTTTCCTGTGTTTTAACCCCAGCCAAGGCTCTTTATGGAGATTATGTGGCCTGTGGTGCTATTCATTGGACTGGTTTGGCTAAGAAGAGCGAACCCTCTTTACCGCCAACATGAATGTACGGAAGCTTGAAGATGTTTTAAATAGTTTTAATATATATATATATAGATAGATAGATAGATAGATAGATAGATAGATAGATAGATAGATAGATAGATAGATAGATAGATATAGATAGATATAGATAGATAGATAGTATTATTAATTTTTTATTATTAAAATGTATTATTATTTTTTTTATTTTTATTATTTTTTTTTATTTTACAATATTAATAATAATTTTATTTTTTATTCTGTATTACAGTATTTATAGTCACATTCAAAAAGCAACCGTTCTCACTGATGTTGGTTGATGTTTGTGATGCAAATGTTCATTTGTTGGCATTAATGCTCCATCTCAGGTCATTTTCCAAACAAAGCCATGCCCTCCACTGGCATCCTTCCATGGATCCAAGGGATCTTCTGCAATGCCAATAACCCCTGTTTCCAGCACTCAACCCGTGGAGAGTCTCCAGGCCTGGTGTCCAACTACAACAACTCAATGTGAGTTGATTTGTTTCATGTGCAAATGATGCAGATGATTGCTCCAATACACACGCACCCCTCTCTGTTCAGACTGGCTCGGTTTTGGATGGACGCGCAGGAGCTGCTGTTTGAAGATACAGAGTTCCTGCAGCTGGGACGGCTATGGCGAGAACTCATGGCCATGAGCAACTTCATGGACACTCTCCGAACCAATCCAGAACTGATCGCAGGTCAGCTAACCTCACGTCACCTCGGCTTCCCAGCCATTCCTTCACTGTTTACACCGCTCTCTCAGATTACATCACATGCTCAATCTGCCTTGAAGAGGTCCTTTCATGGGGAAAGCTAAGAAGCTTACGCTCCTTCCATACTATTATTTTTAGAGAAAGCACGTCCATTTGTTTACCTCATGACGGGACACACAAATAGAAGTTGTCTGGGTTTGAGTCTGGCATTCCTTCGCTGAAAGCTTTAATTGGCCTGTCCTCGCTAGAAAAACAAATGTCTATGGCCTTCAGTGGAATGTGATTGATTGTTCTCTGGTGATTGACTGAATAATTGTCCGGTGAATTATGGCGAGGGCAGGAATGAATGATCTTTTGGTTCCTGGCAGAAGAACCTGTCTTAAGCTTAATCCTTCGTGCAACAGTTCGCGTTCAAAGTGCTAATAGCTTCGTGGCCCTTGACCAAAAAGACCCATGACTTGTTTTTTGTGTCCTGCTGTGAAATGGTCTCTCTCTGGCTCCTCTGATTCGTGCCGGATTCTCTCTCCTCTATCACATTCTCTTTACACTTTCTTTCAAAAATAAGCATAAACGAAGTGATAAATTGGCCGTGTTTTAGTAGGTCATGGATGCCTGGCATACCAGAGCTGTTTTTTTTATCTGTTCATCTCATTAGAATGATAGTCATGCTGCTGAAATCCTTCCAGCTGAGCATCTCTTAAGTGTTGAAGTGCTACATTCCTTTCATCCTATTGAAATTCTTCACTCTGGAATCCTGTTCTCACACATTTTGTTGACTTCGTGTGCAGGTCGAGGCGTCAAAGTGGAGGACATTTTGAAGGATGACGAAACTCTCACTTCATACCTGCTCAGAGATGTTCCTCTTACAGAATCTGTGGTGCATCAGCTGGTTCATTCGCAGATCCGACCTGAACAGGTAAACTGTGTTGGACTGCTATGATCCAGAAATGTAATTTGAAACATTTGTCATTTACTTTTTATGTGTCCATTTAAATACAGCACGCGTTTTAAGTAGGGCTGTCAAACAATTAATCGCGATTAATCGCATCCAAAATAAAAGTTTGTGTTTACATAATATATGTGGGTGCACTGTGTATAATTATAAATAATTTATAAATAATAATAAATATTTTATAAATAATAAATAATATTTTTTTCTTAAATATACATGGATGTGTGTGTATATATATATATATATCTATATATATATAATTATACGCAGTGCACCCACATATATTATGTAAACACAAACTTTTATTTTGGATGTGATTAATCGTGATCGTTTGACAGCCCTAGTTTTAATTACTTTTTAGTTACTCTTTAAAAATTGTTTTCCAGTTAATATTTAAAAAAATAAATAAAAGAAGATAAGTTTACTTGAGAAGAAACAATAGAATATTAATTTAGTTTTTTACTTGTTTGCTATATTAAAGACACAGTCTTAAAAAAAAAAAAGTCTTAATCTTTGCTACGTTACCCATCAAGTAAATACATTTTATTAATGATTTTAGACTTTTTTTTCTGGAAACAAGACATTTTCCAGAAAAGACAAGACAAAAAAAACGATAAAGAATATGATTTATTTCCCTTAGAATTAAACTATTTTTGCTACTGTACCTTTAAGACTTATAGATATCCATTAGAAGGAAATATTCTAGAGGAGTATATGTAATAAGATTGCTTAGTCTTTTTGCATGTAAAATGACTAAAAAAGTTAAGGTTAAACTCACATTTAGACCATTATAATTGAAATTGGCACTAGAAATGGACGAAAAATTACAACCATATTAGTTATGGGTGATATTAGAGATTTCTTTATTTATAAAAGCATGCTCATTTCAACTTTAATCTTAAAAACACTTATAGTTTAATAACAATGTTAAATGTAATTTTTTAGCAAATCTCAAAATAAAATATCAAATTTTCATGCTGTAGTGCTGTGATGCCTAAATACACTTGTAGTAGTCTATTTTAGTAATAACCGTAACCGTTCATTTTAGCTTTTAGAGTTTTGTTTTTTTAAATAAAAATATATAAAAATCATCCGTTTATTGCATACAATATGAAAATAGTCATTTTAATCTGTAACTGCCAGAATATCTTTGCATCTATTTACATTACAGGTACAGGTTCAGCTTGAAGCCTCCAAAACTCTAACCCGAACCGTCCTTTTTTTTGTGATTGTCTAATTTAATCGTGAATGATACGTAGATTGATTTCGCAGCAGAGACAAAACGTCATCTGCTTTCTCTGCTGCTTTGTTGGTGGTTTTGAATGTCTCTGTTTGAGACTGAGAGAGTCTTGGCCGCTTCTCAAGTGCCCGTTTGTTCAGCATCGGACTGCATGTTTGGGTTTCTCAGCTCCCTGTACAGACCTTTTGTGATGTATATATTTGTCATCCCAGGGCCCTGTGAGTAATCAGACCCCCAACCCAAGGCAGGACGGCTCTGGCTGAACCTCGCCCCCATGTTACCCTGCCCCGAGATTCTTTGTGGGTTTATTTTCCAGTGAGAACAAAGCACCGATGATGATTTGCACGAGACCCTATCTCCTTTGATCTTGAGGGCAGCGATGTGGACAAAGAGAAGAGCAGGTCTAGAGGAAGTGATTGCACGAACACAAGAACATCAGGGTCCGAGTCACTTTCATATGGAAATGGAACGGAGAGGAATGCGAGGCATTTTGAAGGCTTTCTCAGAGGTGCTGCCAGTCAGCCAGCAGGGGCGTACAGAAGAAGATGGAATGTCCTGGTTGGATAAGTCTTTAGCTAATGAAAAGGAGAAAGAGAGAGGAAGCTGGTTTGAGAGGATGCTTGAAGCTGGAGGTTTTCCAGTTGGGTTTTCTTGCGCACTGGTTCTGAGCCATGGCTTGGATCTATATGTATGTTTCATCCAAGTGTGTAGCCACACAATAGCTGCGTACAAATTCGGGTACTGAGTAGGTACTACATTTAAATGTGAATTTACTTTGTCGACGTTAAAAAAATATACAGTATGAAAATAGGTATTATGAATGAAATTTGGACGTACTATATCCGCCATTTTGTTTCTGTCATGTGACCTACTGTACTTCACTTGCATTCATAAATCCTCTCCCACAGCCTCTTGGGATCCATCAAATGCACACTTCAGAATCTCGGCTGAAGTCATTCGGTTATTATTCGCCTACTCTATTTGAATATATGTATTCAGACATACTATTTTTTGGCATACTGTTTTTCGTAGTAGGGAAGTATTTGACTTCGCATCCAGTTAAGTTGTTTATAATGTCTGAATATTGTTATTAGCTCCTTGTACTGTGGATACTGTACAAGTCATTGGTTTTTTTCCCTTCATGTTTCATGGAAGTTGCAGACATAAAACAAATTCAAAGTAAGAAGAGAAACAAGTATGAAGGAGATGGTTGCGCTACTTAAAGGAGCATTTCACCCATTTCAACATGAATCTTTAATGAAAGTGGATCATATATGTAGTCAAAATGTAAAATAATTTTTGAATTTGGTGCCCTCTTGACCGAGAAAAGACGAGGGGTGCATTTGTAAGACAACAACTCCCACAATGCACCACATTGCACAGCTCCGCAAGCCACACCCACTAATCTCAGGGGAAAATAAGGGAATAAACAATGACCATTAAAAAATATGACTGGGTTTCTAAGTGCCCCTTTAATATTTTTGTGGAAACTGATACTTTTTTAAGGATTCTTTGATGAATAGAAAGTGCATCGACAGCATTTTTTTTTTAAATAAATATTTTGTTGCATTATATTGTAAATGAATTTACTGTACTTTTGATCAATTTAATGCATCCTAAATAAAAACATTAATAAAAAAACTCCATTTCCCAAACATTTGAACGATATAATTTTATTTTTATTCAAATTATTTACAATATGTCACATACAGTAAATCAAATATGTGATGTCTATATTTTATACACATGCAGATAATTAAAAAAAACAACTTATGTAAGCATACATGTTATACTATTATATATGTCATACTATATAAATAGCAGATGTTGTATTGTCTAGTGGTAGCGGGCAGCAACACCTCCGAAGTGTTTCTTGTGATTTAAGCTGATGGTTAAAGCTGTTCCAGAATGTCTTGGATGTTAATGATTTCCTCCGATTTTGTTGCCATCCTCTTTTGTGCCCCCTCCTTGAGCTGAAATGCTATTCCATGGGGAACCTGGTGGTGTTTGACGAAGGTTGAGTACAGGTTGAGTTTGGCTGACTATCTGCTAGTGTATGTTGTTTTGACTTTTAACCTGTGCATGTTGTACTCTATGAGAGGAAAATTTGCACATTTTTTAACCTAATGGTAAAACACATTAGGTTAAAACACGTGTAAAACACATTAGCTTTTGTTGCTCATGCATTTGTATGGCTTTCAAATGTTTACTATTTGTCTTTCTGCCATACTGATCAATAATTGTGCTAATTTAGATAACATTAGCTAAATACCATATCATTAGTCTATTTGAGTGATCAAAGCATTCATTAAAAATGTATTAAAATGATAAATAAACCAGTATTTTTTCATATAAATCATATGTATTCTTGTCACATTTAACGCTAACGCTAATGCTAATGTTTTTATAGTGGGTGCAGAGAATGTTAGCATATTAGCAGCTAGTAAAAATCTCAACCTAACTTAAAAAAATAGTTGATGGTAAAACAAAAATAGCATTGAGCTCTCTTTTTCAGTGTTATTGGTGCTAGTGTCTTAATCCATGTGCTAAAACAACACTAACAAAACATTGCAGCAACAAAACTGATTTATGTTGCCGTTTTGATATGTTCTATATCAATCACCGACTGATACATGATCACTCTAACAATCTATTTTTATCTCTTTCCAGAAACATTTTACTACTGCTGAATGTTAAGTCCGGCTCAGACTAACACAGCATTAACTGGCCTCAACTCCTAATCTTTTCATTCTGTTTTTCCCTGTCTGTCTCTCTCAGTTTGCATACGGAGTTCCTGATCTACATCTGAAGGACATCGCCTGCAGTCAGACTCTTCTCGAGCGTTTCCTTATTTTCCCGAGCCGTTGGGGCCTGTATACTGTGCGCAATGCCATGTGCATTCTCACGCCACAGCGTCTTCAGATCATTGAGGACAAATTCTATGCTAACCTCGACTTCTTCAAACTTTTCCGCTTGGTCAGTCTACTCATACACTCAATGAAATCACTAATATCATCTTTAAATGTTGGAAATAGGCATGGGTGTAGAGGAAGTGCTGACACAGATAGCTATGCCAACTATGAGGGAAGTCAAATCAGCTCGTGTTTTTGGGTGGAAGCAACAATTAGGGTTCAGAATGTAGTTTAGCCAACACCAAAAAGACCAGCTTAAAGAGATAGTCCACCCCAAAATTTAAATTCTATCATCATTTGCTTACCGTTGTCATTCCAAACCAGTTTTCTTCTGTGGAATACAAAAGAAGATATTTTAAGGAATGTTTTTAAAGGCATACTCCACTTTTTTTTTTGGAAATAGGCTCATTTTACAACTCGCTCAGAGTTTTAGAGTTGAGTTTTACCATTTTCGAATCCCGTCAGCTGATTTTCTGATATTTAGAAGAATATCAGTAACCAGTCAGTTTCTGGCCCCATTGACTTCTATAGTTGGAAAAATATATACTATGGAAGTCAATGGGACCAGAAAATGTCTGGTTACTGATATTCTTATCTTATTATCATCATATTCTTATCATTATTTCAATTCATTTGTAAGTGAAACTGAACAAAGTACAATTACTGATTGATTATAACAACAGAAAGTGCATGTTTTTGTACTTCCTGTATGATGATATCTCTTAAATTTTTGTAGAGTTAGTAACCCCACACACACCCTTCCTGGTTGTTCTTGGTAGTTTATGGTTTCTAAATGAGAATGGGGAGAGGACAGAGGGGCATTAGCCTGAGTCACCCGATCAGTGTTAGTGTAGGGGACTGTCTTGTCCTATTTCACTAATTAGATTACAGTCAACACACCTCTGCTGGACTGAACCCTATGAGAGCTTTAAATAATAATTCTGATAGACTGTACTAAAGACTACTTTATCCAAGCATCCCCCTCTGAACAGACACATAAACACATTAATGTTTATTCATTTTGACAATCAAAAGCCACTCATGTGTTGTTAGCATCACGTTACACTTGAACACTGCAAGTATAATTACTCTAATTCTCAGTTATATGCAAACACTGATGGCTGGATCCATATGAACATGTCACTTTTAGCATTAGAGATGGATTGAGAGGCTGATAGGAAGGATGTCTCATATTTGGGGCTGCTCCTGTGACACACATACATGGCATTTCCTGAACTTGTAGCTTGGATACTGTTGAAGAAAGATTGTTTCTGGAAGTGTTACATCTCGGAAGACAGGATGTGAGCCATACACGCATTTCCCAAAACCTGCTTTGCTGTTTCAGCTAAAATGATTTGGACACTGTTTAAAATGTTAACTTCATTTTATATATATTTTTGACATAAATGTAACTGAAACCAGTGTTATTATTGTTATTTTTTACTAAAACTGAAACCATAAAAACATTTTGATTACTTAAAAGGATACTCCACCTAGTACTATTTAAGTATTATTACTTGTACTCACTTACTTTCTGTGTCACATTTTGTGACTTTTACCTTGGTGTTGAGTCTGTCGGCAAACAAAACACTAACAACTTGCGTTAGCGCAAATCCTATTTTAGTGTTAAAAAAATTCTGTTAGTATTTACTAATGACACTTAACGACACTAAAATTTGCTCTGAAAAGGCATGGACAGGGTTATTTGTGTGGCTGGCCTTATTGCATACACTCTCAGAAAAAAGTTACAAAACCTGTCACTAGGGCTGTACCTTTTCAAAAGTATCTAAAGGGTGCATATTGGTACCTAAATGGTACATATTAGCACCTGAAATGTACATATTAGCACCTAAAATGTAGATAATAGCACTTAAAATGTACATATTAGCACCAAATATCCATATTAGCACCTAAAATGTACATATTAGCACCTAAATGTACATAATAGCACCTAAAATGTACATATTATCACCTAAATGTCCATATTAGCACCTAAAATGTACATAATAGCACTTAAAATGTACATTTTAGCACCTAAATGTCCATATTAGCACCTAAAATGTACATATGAGTACCTATAATGTACATATTAGCACCTAAATGTCCATATTAGCACCTAAAATGTCCATATTAGTACCTAAAATGTACATATTAGCACCTAAATGTCCATATTAGCACTTAAAATGTATTAGCACCTATGCATTTGTAAGAGTTTGTGATCTACTAAGGTTTACTAAGGCTCCATTATTTACCGCTCTAAAAATCATGTCTTAAACCAGTCTCTAATTTGGGCTGCTCACGGTAGATTGCGTTGGTCATTATGGAAATGATCCAGCTGCGTCTGTGTTCTTTAATGTGATTTGCACGTCGTCTCTAGTTCAAGCAATAACTTTCCACTCTCATTGACTCTTTTTTGGTATTGCGTTCTCATGCTAATCTGGCCCATGGACTGTTAATGTATTGAATGCACTGTACATCTATTCGAATTGATGGTCTCATTTCCTTCTTTTCTCTCATTCCCAGCTTCCTCTAGTTCTCGATAACTACTCCAATGGACTCGACCTGCACTTCTGGGCCCGACTTCTGCCTGCCGTGTCTGAGAAGCTGAGAGCGGTGCGTATGAGCCCCAGGGCCCAACAAAAGTTCAACTGTATTTTTAGCGATCAGGAAATCACGATTTCCTCTGCTTGACTTTTTACGCAAGGATACGGATATGGAGATATCATTGGTTTGTGTGCGGAAAGCTAATTACAGCCACTGCTCAGTCAGATTCATTGTAAATAAGGTTGAGGTTCACATGTGGTTGGTTGACAGGTGAAGGCATGTTATACCCTGCTGAAAAGGGGGAAACGCAGCAGGGATGTTATACGTCAATGCCTGCTGGTTAAAGTGTGTCAGTGTGCCGGCAGCTCTTCAACTCAGGGACTTCCTGTTGGTGGGGCTGGAATTTTTTTTTCTGTCGCCCCAGCTAAGCGGGACCCTGACGCCAATTACTCATTTTCCGAATTCCTTTTTCATCCTGTTCTCCGTACCTCTGGGCCAGATGTAGCAACAACATAATGAAAAAATCCAGGATTTTACTGTCACCTGTTTTCCAAAAATATCCCTTTTTATTAACTTATGAGGAAACAAATGTGTTTCACAGAACCTTCTGGCTTTTGTTTGAAGGAATATGTATGAATCAATGGACTTCTGTTATCTGACATCCTAGACGCTGTTTTTTCTCTCTCTTCACCTGCCGTAGTACTGTGGACCCCAAAGGCTCAGATTATCTGTCCTGTGTCTGTAGGATTTGATGTGTTTGAGTTTAGAAGATAATGGACTTTCCCACCAACAGGGACTTTAGTTTGTTGTCAAAAGATTTGGACTCCATGACAGATATGAAATTCGTACTCCTTACTTTGTTGAAAGATGTGCAGATTACGGTGATTTCGGCACAAACCACATCAGAAATATTTTAGTACAATTAATTATGTATTATTTTTCTGTAAGTTGGAAGTAGTTAAATCCACAATATCCCCAATCTTGACAGTAAGGTCCCATATATGGAATATGAATTATATTGCATTAAATACAAAAATTTGACATGACATTTAACCAACTGAAATTAAATGTTCTAAGACAAGTTAGACAATCAGAAAGTATCCGACTTTTTAGCATCATTTGTAACTGTCCAATTTTGTGCCAAACGTTTTTATGAAATGTTTAGCTTGAAAATGTAAAATAATAAAAAAATACGATACATTTTGGAAAATATAAAACATTTTGGTTTGATATTTGGTATTATAAGTAACGCATTGGCATTCATACATTAAATGTGACTGAACAGTCTGAATACTTTTTTTGAACCACTATATTCTAAAAACATTGATTGTTTTTTTATAGCTAAATTAAAAAGTGCACATTCATTTTGATCATTTTTTTCAACAGCTGTTTGACAGAACTAGCTCTAAAGACCTCCTGCAAGTGGTCTCTCTATTGCTTCAGTCCCATGAGACCCCATCTTTCAGCCAGCTCATGGCCGCCACCTCCAGCTTGTTCTGTGGCTACACTGAAGGGGCCTTCTCCAGGGTCACCTCCTTCAACTGGTACGAAGATAACAACTACAAAGCATTTTTGGGCATCAACAGCACGAGGGGAGAGGGGAAGTACAACTACGATCACACGGCCAGTGAGTCCTTTACTTTACACAGACTTTAGTTTAAGAGAAGAGAATGGTCTCGTGTTTCTCATAACTCCAAATCTCTCGCAGCTCCGTTCTGTAACGACCTCATGAAGGATATGGAGTCCAATCCGGTCACAAGGATTGTCTGGAGTTCAGTCAAGCCTTTCCTGATGGGCAAAATTCTGTATGCTCCTGATTCCCCGGCTGTCAGGCAGATCATTAAAAATGTAAGAGGAACAGCTCTTCTTTGACTGTACACACACCTGGGACAACAGTAGATGAGTGTATTAATAATACAGGTGATCTTGCTCCGGGCCTGTCGGATAAATCACATTATTGCTGTAGACTTGTCAGTGGGTTAACCAGAGGGGAAAGACGCAGGACTGACGGCTTCCCATAGAGGCTAAGTGTGTTTTAGGAACACTTCAAGTCATATGACTATCAGGACGGCAGGTTTTTCATCTGGTCGCTTTTTTAAACGAGTTTCCATCTTTCCACGTATAGCATACCCTTGCATTTCTGTGCCTCAAAAGGTTAAGAATGGCAGTAGCAACTGATAAAATATACCTTAAATGACATGTAAGTTGCTTCAAATTGGTAGTTGATTTTATACATCTGGCATCTGAGAGTCTAATAGACTGGCAAATGCTTAAAAAAACGACTAATTGTCCAATTTTTTTGGTTTGAACACAGAGTAACTGTCTTCTGGGAATCATGTAAGGTTACACTTTATTTTAATAGTTCACTTTAGACATTTTACTGACCAAAAGTAACTTTGCAACAGCTAACTCTCAATAATTTGCAACTACATGTCAACTGACTTTTATTAGAGTATTAATTGACTTTTAGGTTAGGGTTCGGGTTAGTAGAATAAGTTGACATGCACTTGCAAAGTTACTTATGGGCAATCGAATGTTGGTTGTGAGACCATCAAAATAGTGGGTCCCACTTTATAATAAGTGGGTTTAAGTACTACTGTATTTACATTGAAATTAATAATTTGATACTATGGACTCATTGTGTACATACGTGTTTTTACATTGTTTGTACTTATATTTTAAAAAATACCAGCATGTAATTACTTATGTATTTACACAATTGACCCTTCCCTTACACCTTAACCCACCTTACCTTATCACATCTCAATAGCAGCAAGTGTTTTACAATACAACATGAACACAATAAGTACATAGTACTTAAAGGGATACTCCACTTTTTTTGGAAATAGGCTCATTTTACCACTCCCCAAGAGTTAAACAGTTGAGTCTTACCGTTTTCGAATCCATTCAGCCGATTTTCTGATATTTAGAAGAATATCAGTAACCAGACAGTTTCTGGTCTCATTGACTTCCATAGTAGTAAAGAAATAAACTATGGAAGTCAATGAGACCAGAAACTGTCTGGTTACTGATATTCTTCTAAATATCAGAAAATCGACTGAATGGATTCGAAAACGGTAAAACTCAACTGTTTAACTCTGGGGGAGTGGTAAAATGAGCCTATTTCCAAAAAAAGTGGAGTATCCCTTTAAAGCCACTTAATATAAAGTGGGACCAAATAGGGTTACTACTGTGGATTTTAATCAACAATATAACAATATATAATAACAAGTTAAGATTCAAGGGTATATAAACTAGTTCATTTGAGTAAATGCAGCTCTTTGTGAATCTTTCCTTGGTGCCTCTCAAATTGGAAAAGTGGAAGTAAAAAACAAAGAATTGGAGTGAAGGAGGGCGGTAAGGTGTTGCCCCTGGAGAGAGCTCTGGTGCAGGACAGGCTTAGGTGGGGACATGCTTGCCCTGGGCACTGGGCCATGGCTTTGGTCCCATCAGATCAGCTTTAGAAAGCTTGGGTTTCTCTGTTTATGCAGTAGGGCTTTCAGTGGGACTGTGTAAACTGCTCCTGGTGGGAATTCAGTCATTCTGTGGTCAAACGCTAAGCAGACGACCAGTTGCCAACACCTGAGTATTGTTGTCTCTGTGACTGCGCCATTGAATGCTAAACAAACTGATTATTTAATTTGTGCTTACTTTTATTTGAATGCTTCTAACATGTAAGTTTGTGTGTGTTTACCCAGGCAAACACTACCTTTGAGGAGTTAGAAAGACTTCTGAACATGGGTCGGGCCTGGGAGGAGGTGGGCCCACAGGTGTGGAGCTTCTTTCAGGACGGGATACAGATGAACATGCTTCGGGTGAGCTTGGTTTCTTAAACAATCTTTGAAAACACTCTTAGACACCAATACATTAGAGATCCTTTCATTTTTAGCACAGTATTTCAATTGTGAACGTGATTTCACCAATTAGAACGTTTTCCTGGATTAACATCCAGTCAGATTTAAGAGATAGGTTTAGAGTTAATGTTAAGTTTAGGCTCACAACAATTGTGTTAGGGGCTTCTACACCAAGCTTATTCACCTATCACCTCTATAGGAATATCGTTCCAGGATGTCTTACTTGGCAAAAATCACGGCAACAATATTTCATGCAAGGTTTCAGTTCCATACACTCTCAGAAAACAAGGTACAAAAACTGTCACTGGGGTTGTACCTTTTCAAAAGGTAAACTTTTGTCCATTTTAGGTGCTAATAAGTACATTTTAGGTGCTAATATGTACATTTTAGGTGCTGATATGTAAATTTTAGGTGCTATTATGTACATTTTAGGTGCTAATATGTAAATTTTAGGTGATATTATGTACATTTTAGGTGCTAATATGTACTTGTAGGTGCTATTATGTACATTTTAGGTGATATTATTGACATTTTAGGTGCTAATATGTACATTTTAGGCGCTATTTTGTAAATTTCAGGTGCTAATATGTACCATTAAGGTACCAATATGCACCCTTTAGGTACAAAAGTGTATCTTTTGAAAAGGTCCAGCCCCAATGACAGCTTTTGTACCTTTTTTTCTGAGAGTGTAATATTGTGCCTTATTTCTCAGGACTCTATTAGAAACCCCACAGTGATGGATTATATCAACAAAGGCCTCCGGGATACTCCGTTTACTGGCCAACACATCCTCAACTTCCTGTACAACGGTCCTGAGGAGGATCGAGCCCAGGACATGCCTAACTTTGACTGGCGGAACATCTTTAACTTGACTGACCAAGTTATTCGCCTCATAAACAGATACGGAGAGGTATCAAATACTTGCAACAAGAATACTAATCACACAATAGTGAACAATGAAATGCAAAATGTGCTGTAGTGCTTGAGTTCAGTGTCCCACAATGCACTGATCTTCCATTTTCAGTATGATTAACTACTTTTTATTGATTTATTTAAACAAACCTGGATCTAAAATGCAAAAAGGGTTTTGAAATATGAAGTATATATATCAAACGTTTGGGATATTTTAATTTAGTTGCTTGAACAGCATTTATTTAAAATAGTGATCTTTGGTAAAATCAGTTTAAAGTGTCTTTAGTGAAAAAAGTAAAGAAATCCCAAATTTTCAATGGAATAAATAGTATGCTATGCAGTATACAACATATCCAGTGCAGTCTGCAGTATGGTCATATTCCTTTTTTTAAACACAGCCTTTGAAACAGTGCTAGTGTTAGTGCTTTTATTGGTGATAAGCTAGAATTTCTAAGTTCATTTATAATTTCAGTGTAGATAAAGAGACCCAGATCAGCTCAGAAGCAGGAGGGTGAAAACCAAGTGGTCACTCTCAGCCGGCTCTGCCTCTGATGTCAAGCAGAACAAAGAAAACCGTTTGATTTCTCACTGAGAGTTCGCCAGTGTGGAAGAGCTCTTTAATGGTGGAGTTCAATGCTGAATGCCTTCAATACAAATCAGGGTGAGCTTAAGGCAGCCTGTGCCAGCGAGAGCAAGACCTCTGCTATCTAAACCGTGTGTCTTTTAGTTTTTTGTCTGTCTTAGCTAGCAACACTTGAGGAGTGACAGACAAACCCAACGAATGAGTCCGATTCGATACAGCTGTCAGTCTTCTGGACCTACACAAAGAGAAAGCGCAGGCCAGTTTACTGCAGTGCATACCGGCCACATGGAGAACAATGTCTCCTAGATCTCAAATAGACTCCCACCATCTTATGCCAAGCTGAAAATAAATCAGCAAACAATTCAATTAAACTGAAGACTCATTTGAATGAGTCTTTTTGGAGACTAATATTGTGCTGAATTCTGAATACAGTGGAACGACTTGATCTGATTCAGTTTGACAGTCTGGCATTCAATGGCATCATATTCATTTCTTTTTAATATATTTAATTCATCAGGTGCCATAATTTTAATTTATATATACTAAATATTTTCTATAATAAACCAGTAAATAGTATTATATACTGTATATTTAATATATATATACACACGCTACTTACTGTTTTCTTTATTAGGTTCTTTATAAGGATCATGTGACACGTGACACTGAAGACTGGAATAATGGCTGATGAAAATTTAGCTTTGCATCACAGAAATAAATTATATTTTAAAGTATATTAAATAAAAAAAACTTTTTTTTAAATTGTAATAATATTTCACAATATTACATTTTTTCTGTATTTTCGATCAAATAAATGCATAAATAAAATCTTGAAAAGCATAAGAGACTTCTTTTAAAAACATAAAAAATTGTCAGAAAAAAATATATATATATCTATATTTTTTATTTTATTTTTTTGTGTGTGTGTGGTTTATGTCCTGTTGTTGGGCCTAGAGTTGAAATAAGATGAAATTAAATACTTAAATACTCCACATCTGTTTACAGTGTCTTGTCCTGGACAAGTTCTCCAGCATTTCTGATGAGGACCAGCTGACCCATCGAGCGCTGGACCTTCTAGGGGAGAGCAAGTTCTGGGCAGGGCTGGTGTTTGTAGACATGTACTCCTGGACCACCAAGATTCCCCCTCATGTCAAATTCAAAATCCGAATGGACATTGATGTCGTAGAGCGCACCAACAAGATTAAAGACAGGTCTGTCTGTACACTCTCAAAAAAACAACAACATTCAAACACTGTACCTTTAAGGGTACAAATCGTGATTTTCTTTGCATTTATTCCAATATATATCCTCTATAATCAGATACTGGGATCCAGGGCCGAGGGCTGATCCAATGGATGATCTGCGTTATATATGGGGAGGATTTGCATACTTGCAGGACATGATAGAACATGGAATAATAAAGAGCCACACAGGGAAGGAATGGCCGTTAGGAGTCTACCTGCAACAGATGCCCTATCCCTGCTATGTGGATGACCTGTGAGTATCATACAGTATTTTTAACATTTATTCATGATATTTCTAGACCTATTACTATCTGCTAATATTAGAGATGTAACGGATCATATTTTATTTTGTTTATTGGATATTTAATTGTGCATGCTCATTTTCACTTTAAATTACCTTTGCGTCATGCAACACTCGCTTTAAACAGTTACTGGACCGAAGGTTTACTTGATTATCCATACATAATTATTAGAGAAATATGATACAACATTTATCTGTACATCTCTCAATCATTATTGTATAGCATTGCATTATATGTTTTGTCCCCCACAATAAAAAACTACAGAGCTTTGATCATAAAACTAAGCATTTAAATCTCATTTTACTAAGACATTGTTGAAAGATATTGTATAATAATCTATGTTGACGTCACACAGCTTCATGCTGACCCTGAACCGCTGCTTTCCGATCTTCATGGTATTGGCCTGGGTCTACTCTGTCTCTATGACTGTGAAGAGCATCGTGCTGGAGAAGGAGATGAGGTTGAAAGAGACTCTGAAGGCCATGGGTGTCACTAACCGTGTGCTCTGGTGCACATGGTTCATCGACACATTCTTCATGATGGCGTCCAGCACAGCCCTGCTTACTCTTATTATCATGGTAAGAGATGGTGTCCAAAACACCCCAAGGCTATAACACCAGTAAACCAGTGTTGTTTTCTTCAGTAATGGTTAAAGATCTGGTCAGAACCAAGATGGTTGGTTCCATTTCCCAAAGGTGATCCATGACATTCAAAAAAGAAAGAAATGGCTTTCAAAAAAGGGTGCTGTCCTTGTAAAATATTATTTTAGGTCGCTTTCAACTAAAGTGTGAGCAAAATACACAAGGTAGTTTTTTTCTGTTTTCAGATTTCATTTTTTTGCTATACTGACATCTTGTGGCTACCACCATAAGAGACATTTGAATTGGCACTTTTTAGACTGGAGGATCTGTTTACAGTGAATGTGTATGTACATGTGTGTAGCATGATACAATATTACTTATTAAACAAATACTGTTCTTTTGAACTTTCTATTCATCAAAACAATCCTGTGGGAAAAAAAGTTTCACAGACCACAACATTTTTACTATTTTTACTTGATAATAATACGTTTCTTGAGCATCAAATCAGCATATTAGGATCATGTGACATTGAAGACTGGAGTAATGATGCTGAAAATACAGCTTTGCCATCACAAGAATGAATTCCACTTTAAATATATGAAAACCCTTATTTTAAATGGTAATAACATTCCACAATATTACTGTTTTTACTGGATTGTTGGGAAAAAATGCAGCCTTGGTGAGTATTAGAGAGCCCCTTGTACAACCAAATGTATGTTGTAAGGAATATAAAAGCTCATCTTTGTTTTCTCACAGGGAGGAAAAGTGCTGAACTATAGCAATCCCATCATTCTCTTCCTATTCCTGCTCACTTTCACCACGGCAACCATCATGCAGTGCTTCCTCATGAGCGTGTTTTTCAATAAGGCGAACTTGGCGGCAGCCTGCAGTGGAATCATTTATTTCACTCTGTATCTGCCTCATATCGTTTGCTTCGCCTGGCAGGACCGCATTACCAAGGATATGAAAATCATGGCGGTATGTTGCGTGATAAAACTCACTACTGAACAGACGAATTCAGAATGTCAAAGCAACTTAAATGTAATATTCTGAATATTGTGTGTCAGAGTCTGATGTCCCAGGTGGCGTTCGGCTTTGGGACGGAGTACCTGTCCCGTTACGAGGAGCAGGGTCTCGGCCTGCAGTGGGATAACATCCAGACCAGCCTTCTGGAGGGGGACGAGTTCTCCTTTCTCACCTCGATTATCATGATGGCATTAGATACGGTCCTTTACGCCATTCTCGCATGGTACCTTGATAATGTCTTCCCAGGTAAACTATATTCAGGTTTATTTGATAATAAAAAGCCTTTCAGAGGATTATAACTGATACATCTTGTGTATATCATCAGGGCAGTATGGTATTGGTCGGCCTTGTTACTTTCCAATCCAGCCTTCTTATTGGTTGAACCGACCTGAGCCTCTAAAACAAGGTGGGTGTTTTGTTTTTTTAAGCTTATTATAAGTGGTTTCCACAGCTTTTTATAAACACCTTATCTTTTTTACACAGTTCCTGGAAAATCAGCAGTAGAGAAACCTCCTTTTGATAATCTGGGGAACAACACTAATGACAAGGCCGAAAAACACACAGCACCCGAAAAACCTCCGGAGCAGACATGCAAACATGGAGATATACAGGATAACTTATTGAAGGAGCCAAAGAGTCCTGATGAAGAGGAGATGACCAAACACAGCGTGAGCACAGACTCTTCAGGTGAGGGAGAAAAAAACAGCTTAAACCAGTTTAAGGTGGTTTGCTGGTCTTATCTGGTCCCTCAGGTGTAGTTTACCAGGTTTGGAGACGTTTTAGTCAGTTAATCCATATGATCTGACCAGGTAAACTAGCTGAACATCAGCGGCTGGTTGCAGACTACTCATGCAATTTAGTCATCTCATTTTTTTTTCTTTTGAATTGGTCGAAACTTTTCTTTAATGTACTGTAAGTTACATAAAAATGTAGATTGCTGTGAATGTGAACCTGAAAAGTAACAAACACTGCCTCCGAAATCGATTAATTCCCTACTATTTAGTATGTGAAAAACAGCACGCCAGAGGGCGGTGAAGCGATTAATCGCATCCAAAATAAAAGTTTGTGTTTACATAATATATGTATGTGTAATGTGTATAATTATTTTGTATATATAAATACACACATGTATATGTTTAAGAAAAATGTGTTGTTAATATATCAAATATTTATATTTAAGTATAATATACTTTTTGTTTAAAAAATATATAGTATATACATGTAAATATTTCTTAAATATATACATGCATGTGTGTGTATTTATATATACAAAATAATTATACACACTACACACACATATATTGTGTAAACACAAACTTTTATTTTGGATGCGATTAATCGTTTCACAGCCCTACGTAGCATGTCCAAATATATTAGACCAAATAACAGGCGAAAAGTCCCCGAATGAGTACTTCCGGTGAGATACTGAAGAGCACACTCGATGGACACTTTACTATCCCATGAGGCCACAAAAGAGGGTTTATGAATCACAGTGAAGCAAAACAACTAATGCTGGTAGATCACATGACAGTAACGACATGGCAGATGTAGCACGTCCAATTTTCATTCAATACCCATGTACTTTTTTCAAAGTAAGTTCAAATTCAAATGTATGCAATTTCAGACGCACCAAAAGTCTCAATCTAGTGCTGTGTTTATGCACCTTGCCCCAGTTTAGCCAGGCTAAGTTGGTTTATGCAGTTCATATCCTGGTGAATTGCTAATTATTTTACCTGTAAATTCTGACAGATATATCGTGGTTCCCGTGGGCTTTATTATCTATCAGGGGAAACATTTCATTCTACAGTATTTTGTGAAAGAACCTATTAGAACAAACAGGAAGGTGGTGTTTCTTTTCTTACTCCTGGAAAAGATCCCATCAGATGTATTCAAAGACCTAACCAGGCTTATCTGCTTGACTAGAGCGCAGGCATCCAGCAGGTTTCTTTGGCTTTGAACTGATGGAGCCCCACGGGAGTAATTACTGCAGTCTTAGCTTCGCTGGCTTTATCCATCAGCACTGGCCAGCGCTCTGTCTTAAGTTCAAGCGCACTGTATAAGGTGGCGCCAGGCATGTGTGCACTAGCACACATGTACACTAGTATAATGGCACACGATGCACAAACACATCTCTGTCCGTGCCCTTTGTGGGAACCCGGTGGCCTTGCGTCTGTTTGCTTGGCTGGCAGGTTGGAATGCTGGTTTCTGTGTTTGTCTCATTCCCGGTTAATGTATATTAGAGTCGTTAGAGATGTTTGATTCATCATCGTGACAATGACATTCCTTTCGTCTCACGGATCAAGGTGTATATACACCTTTTCCTAACAAAAAGTTGACCATGGTAGCCATGGTTTTAAACAAAATAATAGTTACTTCCCGGTTATATAAATATTTATTAGGGCTGTCAAACGATTAATCGCATCCAAAATAAAAGTTTGTGTTTACATAATATATGTGGGTGCACTGTGCATAATTATTTTGTATATATGTATATATACACACACACACATGCATGTATATTTAAGAAAAAAATATTATTTATATATAAAGTATTAATATTTACAGTATATATAATATAAATTAGAGATGTTTATAGATGAATTATATATCAATCTATATACAGTATATACATGAAAATATTTCTTAAATATATACAAACATGTGTGTGTATTTATATATATATATATATATATATATATATAAAATAATTATACACAGTGCACTCACATATATAATGTAAACACAAACTTTTATTTTGGATGCGATTAATTACGATTAATCGTTTGACAGCCCTAATATATATATATATATATATATATATATATATATATAAAATATTATATATATAATATATATAATATAATATTATATTTTATATATATATATATATATATATATATATAATATGTATATTAATAATTTAATTAATTTATAATTTAATATTAATATGGTAGCCATGGTTTCAAACAAAATAATACTTTTTATACCCATTTTATATGTATATATACTGTATACACACCCGTATAATTAAACAATATAAATTAATATAACTTTATATAATTAATTTGATTGTTTTTTTTATATTTGACCCTAAAGTCAGAATAAGTCTGACTTTAAAAACTTTTAAGGAAATATGTGTAATATCTATACTCAATTATCTCCCTTTACACACCACATAAATGTATTTTATAAGGATCTGAAGTGTTTCTGTATAATAAACATCTAATTTCTTTATCACCTTTTAATCTTTTATCTCCAGGGAGGCACTTTTTCGAGCCCGAACCCTCCGGTTTGGTGGTTGGAGTGTGTGTGGAGAACCTGTATAAAGTGTTCACCGGCGGCTCTAGACCTGCGGTGGACGGTCTGAGTATCACCTTCTACGAGGGTCAGATCACTGCTTTCCTCGGACACAACGGTGCAGGAAAAACCACTACCATGTGCGTTTCCAAAACCAGTGAAATGGATCTTTGTTTATCCATGGGAACATCATACACCGTTTCCTTCTCTCTGCCACAGGTCTATTCTCACCGGCATGTTCCCTCCCACCTCTGGCACGGCCTATATTTATGGGAAAGACATCCGAACAGAAATGGATGCCATCCGTAAATCTCTGGGAATGTGCCCCCAGCATAACATCATCTTTCACCAGTTCGTAAACCCCTCATGTGGTTTCCATTGAAGGGATGTTGATTCACATACTAATATAAAATCTGTCACAATGCTGATTTGTACTGATCTCTTTCTCTTCTGCAGTATGACGGTAGCAGAGCACATCTTGTTTTACTCTCTACTGAAGGGTAGGCCGTTGCCCGAAGCCCAGCTAGAGGTGGAAAACATGCTGGAAGATCTCGGTCTCCCTCACAAGAGGAATGAGGAGGCACAAAACCTGTCAGGTTAGATCATAAATACCTTTTTAAAAATCCCCTCCTCTGCAGAATGAACTCAATTCTGTTCTGTAACACGGTAAGACTGAATTGAAGGATAAAAAGAGGATATTGTCTTCCTATGTAGGTGGTATGCAGAGGAAGCTTTCCGTTGCCATGGCTTTTGTCGGTGGTGCTAAAGTGGTGTTTCTGGATGAACCTACATCAGGGGTGGACCCCTATTCTAGGCGCTCTATCTGGGACCTTCTGCTGAAATACCGTGCTGGTATATGAGCCAAACTAAAAAATACAACTACACTTTTCTAAAGATGGTTTCTGTCATTTTTGGTAGCTCTTATCACATGGACGTATGTTCAAGTGCTCGTTTTTCCAATAAATTTGATCTGTGATATTGGATAATGAATGCATCCATCCAGTTATAATAGATTTTTTATTATTATTAATATTATTTTAAATATTTAATTTTTTATTTAACATTGTTTTTATATTATATATAGAATATCCATCCATCCCTCCATGCATCTATATTTTGTCTAGTAAGTTGTATTAATATTTTGTTTTCATAAGTTTATACATTTAATTATTATTATATTAATTTTTAATACATTTTTATTTCTATATTTTATTACCAATTCATACTTTTATTTTTTTATATATTTCATATTTGTATCATATTTGCATCCATTACGATGAGTAAAAATATATTTTTATTATTATTTAAAAACATATATTATTATTTGAGATAATAATACATTTTTATACATTTATATATATTTTTTATATTAATATCCATCCTTCCATCCATATATATGTCCATCAAATACATTATACTTTTAATTATTATATATTTAATATATACTTAATATATCTTTTCATGTTTTTTATGATTTAGTTATTAATAGATTTAAATGTTATTTTATATATATATATATATATATATATATATATATATATATATATATATATATATATATATATATATATATGATTCCCATCCATCCATTTTTGTTATTATTTTATTTGATATAATTCATACTTTTATTTTGATATATTTTATATTAAAAATATGATATCAATCCATCCATCCATCAAGATATGTGTAAAAATAGGTTTATAAGTTTATTTGATATATATATATATATATATATTTATTTATATCTATTGTAAAATTGAGGATTATCTAACAGACTTTGTTCTATACATTTCTGGTTGTAAAAGTGTGTGTATCTGTGTGTTCTTCAGGTCGTACAGTGATCTTGTCCACACACCACATGGATGAAGCTGACCTGCTGAGTGACCGTGTGGCCATCATCTCTCAGGGTCGTCTGCACTGCTGTGGCTCTCCTCTCTTCCTGAAGAACTGCCTGGGCGCTGGCTTCTACCTCACTCTAGTGCGGCGCATTAAAGAGCAGCTGTCCCACGTCAGTCAAGAGGTGAGACTTTTACCATCCATTACAGAGAGTGAATAAAGCAGCCAGACTCTCATGGTTGTTGTGGTTCTCGCAGGGTCAGTGTGACTGTACTGGGGACTGCTCCTGTAAGTGCTCACTCTGTACCAAATTGAAGGAGAGCACTGTAGAGCAGCCCAGAGTGCCAGAAAGACAGATGGAAGGTAAAGTGTTCATATGTTGATGTCAAATCAATGAAACCAAACTGCAATGATCATAATTTAGGATGTATAATCTCGCTCTCTCAGGGGACATAGAGAGAATAACGGCCCTCGTCCACCATCACGTCCCAGAGGCCAAATTGATAGAGGTCATAGGGCAGGAGCTGACCTTCCTGCTGCCCAGCAGGGGCTTTAAACATCGTTCTTACGCCAGCCTGTTCAGAGAGCTGGAGGAGACGCTGGCAGACATGGGGCTCAGCAGCTTTGGAGTGTCAGACACTTCACTGGAGGAGGTCTGTCATGCACAAACAGATTCATTATTATCATTTGTATTTGAGACAGGAACATTTATATTTTTATTTTAAATTTTTAAATTTTAATTTTTAATTTTTTTAATTTTTTAAAATTTTAATTTAATTTATTTATTTATTATTTTGAACCATCCTCTCCCTTTTGTTTACAACCTGAAATAATTATTGATCAATTGATCAATAATAATAATGTTAATTTGTTTCATATATTTATTTTATTTATTTTAAATGTATTTTTTTATTTAAAAATTTTTAATTAAAAAAATAATAATTTTTTTTTATTATTATTTTTTTTAATTTCTAAATTTTTAAATGTTTAATTTTTTTAATTTTTAAATTTTTTTTCATTTTTAATTTTTTTTTAATTTTTTTTTTTTAATTTTTATTAAATTTTATTTATTTATTTATTTATTTATTATTTTGAACCATCCTCTCTCTTTTGTTTACAACCTGAAATAATTGTGTTGATCAATTCAATCAATTCAATTCATATATTTATATAAATTATTTTGCAGTAAGTTATCAACTTTTTAAAATCCATCATCCTCCTTTGCACAGCCTGTAAAAATCAAGTTTTGCCTCTTGTGTCCTGTAGATATTTCTGAAAGTCACAACTGATGGAGAGGCTGCACACATCAACACTGAATCTGGTAAGATTTCAGCATACTATCTCTCATTTAATCTCAGCTGTACAGATACTGTGCATATGTGTCAGATTATAGTGCTTGTGAGTCTTGTATATTGTGATGTTGATGTCTATTTGTGGTTGAACCCCTTAGACATCAGTGTTCTGCAACAGAAATCTCTTGCAAGTCTTTATAGAGAAACCGCAGTCAAAGTGAATATAGAAGAAGGTGACGACCAACTTAGTCTCTCAGGCTTATAATGCTTCATCCTTACTTCAGATAAAGCTGCCTTACTAAAACAACAGAGTTAAATGGACATAACAGATATGCCGCTAGACACTGCTAATAGTGCATGTGGTGCAGGTTAACTCTTTGATGCATAGATTGATTTCTTTTGATCCTTATAATTCTTAATTCTTGATGAGTTATTAATATTTATATATTTTATTTGACTGAATATATTGTATGATATATTATGAAATCATCTATTGGACAGATGTGTAACTCTCAAATATGAATTTAAAATATATATATAATTTTGTTCTTTAAAAATTAATACATCAAAGGGTTAAGCTCACTTTTTATAGTTGTAGCCAACTATAGCTATTTTTTATAGTTAAAAGAGATTCTGTATACTGGTAAGCCAACCCTTATTTATTTATTTATTTATTTATTTAAACCATCATCTTCCTTCCTACAACCTCTAATAATTATGTGTTGTTCATTTGTTTAATAATGATAATGTTACTTTTTTTAATTGCATTTTGTCTATATTCTGTTCTCTAGATATCTGCATCAGCCTTTGGAAAACCTGTATTAGTTAACCAAAAAACTATGTCAATAATTTTGTTCTAGATTTCCTTTTGACATCGTTTTATCTTTTGTGCAGAGATAGTCAGGTCGGTGTATGCTAACTGTGGAGGTTCGACCAGCAAAGAGTGCAGAGGATCCCCACAGGTGAAGGGAATCTTTCTGGTCCTAAAGCAGTTTTTCGCTCTTCTCATAAAGAGGTTTCATCACTCCACGCGCTCTGGAAAAGACTTCCTTGCCCAGGTCAGAATAGCATCATTGCTTTGTAAACATTTAGCTTTGGAACGACAGTGATGAAGTCCATATATAAGTTATATAAGATTAAAAAAATTGCTTTAGTCAATTAAATGTAATTTAAGTTGAAATGACTTAAATATATAAGTTGATTGTACTTAATAAATGTATTTACCGTGTTGATGTTCTCTTAGATTGTTTTGCCTGCCAGTTTTGTCCTGGTTTCTCTGATGTTCACGCTGATTGTTCCTCCATTCGGAGAATATCCCAGTCTTACTCTAAGCCCATGGATGTACGGCCGACAGTTCACTTTCTTCAGGTACATTTACAATGGAACAGGACTAGTTTTATCCAATGTAAAGTTATCTTAGATGTTAAAAAGAGCCTTTTTAATGTCTGTTTCCAGTAATGAAGAGATGCAAAGCCCAAATATGAGGTATTTTGGTGAGGTTCTTCTAAACAGACCTGGATTTGGGACTCGCTGTATGGTGGATGAACCTCTAAAGTACGTGTACATGACATGGATGAATATCCAGAGGATTTTGTGCTGCTTACTGTGACCATTTGTGTTTACCACAGAGACTATCCATGTAATAACATAACCACAGAGTGGGAGATGCCCCTGGTGAACCCGACGCTCATTGAGATGCTGGATAACCCTGAGTGGACAGACATCAGTCCGTCTCCCAGCTGCCAGTGCAGCACGCCCAAAATACTCACCATGTTACCTGTGTGTCCAGAAGGTGCAGGGGGTCTTCCTCCTCCACAGGTCTGTCTGTCGAGTCTCGACTATAGGTATGACACTGCAAATTCCTTAAAATGTTGTATAATGTTGTGGTTCCTGCTTTCAGAGGATTCAATCCACTGGTGACATGTTGTTGGATCTGACTGGAAGGAACATCTCTGATTATTTGGTGAAGACCTACCCAAACTTAATACGGACAAGGTATTGTGGCCCATTTAGGACAAATTGTTCTTTCAATAGCTCTTTTGTTTCCAGGTATTCATCTCATTTGTGTTTTTTTTTTTCAGCCTGAAGAGCAAGTACTGGGTGAATGAACAAAGGTATTGGTGTCTAAAACATGGAGCGGAAAATACAACGACTCCCTCTTGTGGACACTTAGAGAACACATGCGTTCAATGGTCTAAATGTGTGGAATAATGAAAGGATTCGGTCTCTTTTCTTCAGGTATGGTGGCATTTCTGTCGGTGGGCGACTTCCTGTTCTCGACGTGGATCCTAAAAGCATCCAGAATGCAGTTGGTCAGATAGGACGTCTGCTTAATGTCACAGGGGTAAATGTGTCATATTGTTTTCATTGTGAATTCAATGTAATCATGTTTCATATTATATTAAAAAAAGAACTACTCAAAGCCAAGTCAAATTATTTATGTATGATTAGAAAAAATTATAAAATAGCTGGGTTGTTTTAACCCAACATTGGGTCAAATATGGACAAACCCAGCCATTGG
This sequence comes from Cyprinella venusta, assembly GCA_038021265.1. Taxonomy (NCBI): domain Eukaryota; kingdom Metazoa; phylum Chordata; class Actinopteri; order Cypriniformes; family Leuciscidae; genus Cyprinella; species Cyprinella venusta. The sequence continues at coordinate 22,344,261 of CM075884.1, forward strand.
GTTACATTTTTTAATGACATTTTTAACCCAATGTTTGGGTTTGTCCATATTTTGTCCATATTTGAACCCAAAAAAAATGTAATTAAAAATGTCATTAAAAAATGTAACCTGGAAGTAAACATTTTAGAGTGTGTGTGTATATATATATATATACTGTAAAAACAACCCAGCATTTTTAGAGTATATATAAATAATATATATATATATATATGCACATTTAGTATTAAAGTATTACTTTAATTTGACAAAACATAATATAAGTTTTAAATGATAAAATGATAGGTTTATTGAAAAAAATATTTAGACACAAAATTCTATTTTTAAAAACGTTTTTGTTTTTAATACATTAACATTTCATAGTTTTTATTAAGTGTCAATTATTTTAAGGGTCCGTTCATGTTCATGTTGTGATCATTTACAGGGCAGATACTCAAAGCTTGCTCTGCAGGAGTTCGGCACTTTCTTGAGGTATATGGAGACTGAAAATAATGTCAAGGTGAGATTTTTTTCAGCTTCACTTCCTGTCACAGTTTACTGAGCCCATCCCATTCGAGATAAATAACCCATTTGTTATCTCCTCTAGGTGTGGTTCAATAACAAAGGCTGGCACGCTATGGTGGCCTTCATGAACGTGGCGAATAACGCCATCCTTCGAGCCAACCTGCCTCCTGGTGTCAATTTAAATGAGTACGGCATCACAGCCATCAATCATCCGCTAAACCTGACCAAGGAACAGCTGTCGGAGGTCACAGTGTGAGTGCAATGCTCACAGAACATCACAAATTTGTTTCGCTTGCAAATGTCTGTGTATGAAAGTATTGTTTACTTATTGATTCTCTCAGACTGACCACCTCAGTGGATGCAGTGGTCGCCATCTGCGTGATCTTCGCCATGTCTTTCGTACCGGCCAGCTTTGTGCTGTATCTGATCCAGGAGAGAGTGACGCAGGCTAAACACCTGCAGTTTGTGAGTGGGGTCAGTCCTATTGTGTACTGGACTGCTAACTTCTTCTGGGACATGGTTAGTATGAAGACAGTACCATTACTTGCCAACTTGTTCACTGTCCCCCTGTGTATGATGATTTTAACCATGTGTCTCCTTCATCTGTACACCCAGTATGTCACTTGTCCTACCAGAGAAGATAAAGTATTGGACTTATTTTTTGCAAACATCAAGGAGGCATACAGTACACTGCGATTCCCTAATTTATTGTACAGTAATTCTGTTTTTATTGTGAACAAACGGTACTTCTTTGTTAAAAATTTGTCTATGCTTTGTCCAAAAATTTGTAGAAATTTGAGAAAATTTGTCTAAAAATTTTTTCTTTGCTTTGTCTCTGCTGTTGCAAACCGTAATTTCCCCATTGTGCGACAAAATAACGTTTTTTCTTATCTTATCTGATCTTGTCCTGTCGTTTCAGATAAACTATGCTGTCAGCGCGGCAATGGTTGTGGGGATTTTTATTGCATTTGATAAAAAATGCTACACCTCGCCTGGCAACCTGCAAGCCCTGATAGCTCTGCTGATGCTTTATGGGTAATGTCCTCTTTTATTGATCCTTTAACATTTCTTTTAGCAGAACAGCCTTTCTAGGTATGTTTAGGTTTGTCGTAGTAATCCGTGTAAAAAGGTCACCCTCAGTACCTTTAACAGCACGGTCTGAGAGATGAAGGGTCATGAGTAGACTCAACTGTGTTTTATTCATGTTGCCATTTCCCAGTGTGTTTATTCGGCCCTTGATCACATCAACACAGGCAGTGCAATTGAAAGCCAAATGTCTCTCAGACTCTCCTCTGCTCAATGAGTCTTCTAGTGTGAATCCAATCCAGACACCCCAGCACAAATCCCTGATTCTGAAGATTTATGCATTCATAGAAATAAGTGGAAATTGTATCTGAAGATAAAAATGTTTGTTTTAATGCTGATTTTATTTTTTTTAATCTCCATAAATCTGACCTGTATGAATATTTTAAGATATACTAATCTGTCTTTTTTTCTCATTTGTGAAATAGTTGGTCAGTGACTCCCATGATGTATCCAATGTCATATGTGTTTAACGTGCCCAGCACGGCGTACGTCTCTCTGTCCTGCATCAACCTCTTCATTGGCATCAACAGCAGTGCCATCACGTTCATCTTAGACCTGTTCGACAGTACAGAGGTGAAACATCCCACCCTTCGAATTATTTTAGTCTAAAATAACACGATTTATTAGCTTTTTCCACCTACTGTATATTATCATTACAATTTTAATCAGATTAAATGCATTGGTCATTGGTCAAGTGTAAAGGTATGGTTCGTTTCATCCTCCATCTGTCTCTACTTTCCTAGGCTCTGTATAAGTGTAACCAGGTGCTGAAGAAAGCTCTACTTGTCTTTCCTCACTTCTGTTTGGGCCGTGGGCTCATTGACATGGCAATGAACCAAGCCGTGATGGACGTGTATGCACGCTTTGGTGAGTCCTGCTCCTTTACCCACCTTGCATTTCAGTCGGTCGTATTGAGGTTGCAGCAAGCAACCCTAGACTGGCCCCCTGGCAGGGTTTGGACTCTTTGATCTGACCTCCATAAAAGTCACTGAGCTTCAATCTATATGTCAGCATGATGGAAATACAAGACCTTACATTTGCCAACCGTGTCTTCATTGAAAAATCACATTGCATCTGATGGCTATTCAAAGCTACAATTGTTTTAGATAGCCAAAATGGAACAGACTCAAGCCGCTTTTCCAATATCTTCAACAAACGACAAGCGAGAGTCCGAAAGTCTTTCATTTTCAATGGAGAGTAATATGGGAGTTGCGAGTTCTTCTGACCATATGCGTAACTTATGCCAAGTTCAATTTCTTAATTTTACCATGGTGAATAAACTTCTGTCAGAGTCGGAGTGTTGGAGATAGTGGAAAGGCGGCTTCATGCTCAAACTGATCTCCTAAAACCTCCTCAAATTGATCTCTTGCTAACTCAAAATCTACAATGACTTACTGGAGAGGCTAACTAACTGTCTCTCTAACTAACTAGAGACTTCTGTAAGAGATTAGACGGATGATAGAATAGATTTACAGTCTCTAAGACTTAAATTGTAGAAGGTATCAGAGCCATTAATTGACCAAAAAAGCAAGGACTTCGAGACTAACGCCCAAGCAACAACTCTGATCACCATAGAAACTGCTTGGCAACACAATAACAACATCTTAGAATACCCTAACACCCTGGCAACTATCAAGAACACTTTAGGAACCACATAGCAACTCAATTCCCTAGCAACCAACCACCCAGAACACCATAGACACTGCGTAGCAAGACCCTAGCAACCACTTAGCATGGGAACACACAAGTAACCACTGAGAACACTCTGGAAACTTCTTAACGACACTCCATCAATCACACAGAATACAATAGAAGCCACTTTGCCACACCCTAACTACGACATAGAATATCCTGGGACACCCTGGCAACCACTAAGAACGCTCTAGGATACGGATCGCAGCATACTAGCTACTCAGAACAACCTAGCAACTGCATACCAATGACCTAGCAACCAGCCTTAACACCCTAGAAACCGCCTGGCAACACCCTAGCAACAACCCAGAACACCCTAACAACCGTATAGCAACACTTAACTACATGTATAGAGTTTTTATGATTCTGAAAATGTAAATGTTGGTGACACTTCTTGTGAAGTTCATGTTCTGTACATCGCACAGGTGAGGACTTCAGTCTGGATCCCTTCAGCTGGGACTTTGTGGGAAAGAATGTGACGTTCATGGCAGTAGAGGGGTTCGTCTATTTCATCCTGAATGTTCTGATACAGTACAGATTCTTCCTGGATCACTGGTGAGAAGAAATACATTCAGCCTTGAGTAGATCCAGTGGTTTCCATATATGCTGTAAATATGCTGTCTCTTTCAACAGGATGTCAGATTTTAAGAAGCCACCAGTAACTGATGAAGATGTGGATGTGGCCAAGGAGAGAGAGAGGATTTACAAAGGAGGAAGCCCTAGCGATATCCTCCAGATAAAAGACCTTTCAAAGGCAAGCTTACAGTGGTGCATGATGGGCATTGCTTCACACAACAGAGATAATGAATGCATTTTCTGTCTTTACAGACGTACTTGGGAACGATCAGGCCAGCAGTGGACAGGATATGTGTAGGAGTGTCACCAGGAGAGGTAATAAATGGATGCATTTGGTCTTTTTGTTGTAAGCTCCATGAGCTGTGCATGAATTGTCTCCCCCCCCCCCCCCCCCCCCCTCCCCCTCCCCCTCCCCACAGTGCTTTGGACTTCTGGGAGTGAATGGTGCTGGGAAAACGACCACATTCAAAATGCTGACAGGAGACATAGATGTCACTTCAGGGGAAGCTGCTGTGACTGGTTACAGGTTTGTTTAACTAGCTAATTGTTAAGGTATATTTTTGACTGCTAACACAATACCAATATGGCTAGGATGGTGAATGTGATTTCACCAAGTACAACATGTTTCTGGATCAACATCTTTGATAATATTCCAAACAACCAATCAGATTTAAAGGAGAACTCCTGCGCAAAATGAACCTTTGGTCTAATAAAACATTGGTACCTAGTCGACCGTTCTCTGAGATTTGTTTTCTTGATAATCGAATGTAAAGAGTTTTATCTCTAAATACTGTTTAGCGTATAACGCTAGTATATGGGGGCATTTACTAAGTAAGAAGAAATCGCTAGTTTATACCACTAATAAGGCTCAAAATAGCCCCACACTAACACAGTAACTTAATGAGGGTCCCTACATGCAAAACGAAGCATTGAGAACTATGTAAGTGTACAGACCGTTTAATAAGAAGATACGTTATAAAGACAGTTCACTTCGTGTATACAGGCAGGAGCCATCTTGGGAAAACAGTCACGAGAAGTCAAACCACGAACGATGTGCCAAGTGAGCTGAACTGTATGAAGTTCAGTGAACTTCTGAATGGCGTTTGTGGTTAGTCTGTTTTCCAAAGATGGCTCCTGTCTGTATACACAAAGTGAACTGTCTTTATATGTGCTTCTACATCAGTGTTATTCACCTATCATTTCCCTCTGATTTTAGGGATAAGTTATATGTTAACATGTTAATCCAGGAATGTGTCAGTGACACTTTACAATAAGGTTCATTAGTTAACATTAGTAAATGCATTAACTAACATGAACTAACGATGAGCAATGCATTAGTTACAGTGTTTATTAATCTTTATTAATGTTAGTTAATACAAATACAGCTGTTCATTGTGTGTTCATGTTAGTTCACAGTCCATTAACTAATGTTAACTAACACAACCTTTGATTTTAATAACGTATTAGTAAATGTTGGAATTAATATTAACTAAGATTAATAAATGCTGAAGAAGTATTGTTCACATATTGTACATGTAATATGGCAAGCCGTTTTAGCTTTTATTCATTTCCAGGATATGAATTCTTGATATCAACAATTGCATTCTTGATATCATCAATTTAATTGCTGATATCTGTAATTGTATTTTCACTAGTGAAATTTCACCATAGGCTGCCATTCAAAATGAATTGTTGATATCAAGAATTGCTTTTTTACTAGTAGAAATATCATTTTTGATATCAATAATTGCATTGTTACTAGTAAAAATGTGAATTCCTGATATCAATAATTAAATTGTCACTAGTTGAAATGTCTATTCTAGATATCAACAATTCAATTGTTACTAGTAAAAAATATTTTTTTTGATATCTGAAAATGTATTTCTGATATCAATATTATTTCAGATATCTAAAATGGCTTTCTTACTAGTAACAATCACATTCATGATATCAGAAATTAAAATTGTCACTAGTAAAAGTTGAATTATTGATATCAAAAATGAACATTGTTACTAGTAGCATTTCAATTGTGGATATCAAGAATAGACATTTCAACTAGTAACAATTGAATTCTTGATATCAAAAATAAAGGTTTTTACTAGTAATAATTGTATTTCTGATATGTGAAATGGAATTTAAACTAGTAAGAAATCAATTCTTGATATCAACAATTGGTTTTGAATGGCAGTCTATGGTGACATTTCACTAGTGAAAATACAATTGTTGATATCAAGAATTACATTTTTGATATCAAGAATTACATTTTTGATATCAAAAATGTAATTGTTGATATCAACAATTGAATTCTTGATATCAAAAATGTAATTCTTGATATCAAGAATTTAATTGCCCTTAAATTGTTGATATCCAAAAAATGTAATTGTTGATATCAAGAATTCATATCCTGGAAATGAAAAAAGCTAAAACGGCTTGCCATACATGTTAACTAATGTTAACTAACCTTATTGTAAAGTGTTACCAACGTGTCTTACAATTTTTTATATTTTTTTTGCAACAATAACTATTTTTACATCAGTAAAAATAGTTTACCAGTATAGCATTTTCACACCAACTAGAACACTCTAGCAACACCCAGTAGGACTTTTTATGAAAGCAGTTTGAAAATAATTATTTTTTACTATTTTTGTTAGGTTCTGCTAGTGGTGTGTAAAATTACACATTTTACTCAACAAACTCATCTAGATTATGTTCATCAATTTGATTTATGTTGCTCCAGCATTCTAACCAACATCCTGGATGTGCACCAGAACATGGGCTACTGCCCTCAGTTTGATGCCATCGATGATCTTCTAACTGGAAGAGAACACCTGCACTTATACGCTCGACTCCGAGGAGTCCCGGAATCGGAGATCAGCAGAGTGAGACGATATTCCATTTTCTTATCTCTTCTTATTTATTTCCCTCTGGGGATTTCTGTCAGAGTCTTCTATCTCCCTTTGATGCAGGTGGCTGAATGGGGAATTCAGAAATTGGGTTTATTTGAGTATGCGGGCTGCAGTGCCGGCACATACAGCGGTGGAAACAAGCGTAAACTCTCAACGGCTATCGCAATGATTGGCTGTCCAGCTCTTCTGCTCCTAGTAAGAGCCTTTTCTTTGTATATATGATCTCAGAATGTGATAAGCTTTGTTACTAGCATGTTGTTTTTCCTGTGCCAGGATGAGCCAACCACAGGGATGGATCCTCACTCTCGCAGGTTCCTCTGGAACTCCATCATGAGCGTGATTCAGGGCGGCAGAGCGGTGGTCCTTACCTCACACAGGCAAGAACACGACAAAGCACATGCATAATATAGTGCTAATTATAAATACTATAGATATAGGCAATAATATCATAGGCTACTTTTTACAATTCTCCAGTATGGAGGAATGTGAAGCACTCTGCACACGACTGGCCATCATGGTGAACGGAACGTTCAAGTGTCTTGGCACAATCCAGCACCTCAAATACAAGTAAGATCACAAATTTTATTCACATGAATACACAGTTACACACTTTCTGCAGTCTCATAGCTTTCTGCATTGCTATTATGATCATCTCCCTGCAGATTTGGTGATGGATACGTGGTCACCATGAAAATCAGGGCGGCCAAAGCAGGCACAGCCCCGGATCTGAACCCGGCTGAAGCATTCATGGAGAGCACATTTCCGGGCTGCATTCAGAGGGAGAAACACTATAATACTCTACAGTACGAGATCGCTTCTTCCTCTCTTGCCAAAATCTTCCAGCTCGTCTTAGCCAACAAGGAAATGCTGAATATCGAAGATTACTCGGTTTCCCAGACAACGCTGGACCAGGTATTTTTAATGTGATCCTGATGGCCTAGATAACCATTTAGATTTTAAATGAAATGACAACTAGTACAAATATTTGACAGTATATCCTTATGGTAGAGATTTAAAGCTACACTGTGTGATTTTTACCCCCCTCTAGCGGTGAAAGGTAGTGAATATTACTTTCTGTTCCTCTCAATTCCGATTTCGTTTTAACTCCTACGGTGGCCAATGTAGTCCAAGATTAACATGGCTTCCAGTTATGAGTGTTAACTCAAACGTAAACGCGAAAGGCGAAGCTTGAATTAACGGGTATGTCCCTCTTTGGCTAATGTACTTTCAAGATGGAGGTTCAACATGGCGACCGACATTAGAACCCCTTACCCGTATGTATTTTCAATGGCATATTATACACTCACGAGAATACTTTATTACTTGAACAAAGTAAATATACATTAAGCACACATATTTTTGAAAGAACTGAGTGTTTTAGCTATGGATAAACTAAAAGAGTTACGCATTGTAGCTTTAAGTTTGAAAAATGTATGATTCCCTTTATGTAGACCAAAACAGAGAGATCTATTATCATGTGACATGATGTGCCAAACTATAGAACAGTCCAGTTCAGGGTCAGAAGATTACAACAAGCCTTCATCCATCTTGTGACCATCACCATTTGTTTCCATACCTGAATGTGACCAATGCACTGGAACAAGGGGATTTGGCTCCCTATGTAGTCTCGCTCTCTTTGTTTCACTCCCTGTAGGTGTTTGTGAATTTCGCCAAGCACCAATCCGGAGAAGACGATTCCATTGTGTTGCACCCGAGGGCAGCCGGTGCCCGGCGGGACATGAGAGTCTTTCCAGTGAAAACGAAAGCCTGAAAGCTTGGTCTGAGCAGGTCAATTGGGGTCATCTTGCAGGGTCTCACAAAAGAGTCATAAAAGAAAAGGAGATGATTTTTTCTTCTTTACAAAACACTCAGACTTTTGATCGTTTACGCCGTAACAGCTTTGCGCACCTTTTTTTTGATTGGCCTTTTTTTATATATATAGAAATTAGGGCTGTCAAAACGATTAATCGCGATTAATCGCATTCCAAAATAAAAGTTTCTGTTTACATAATATATGTGGGTGCACTGTGTATAATTATATATATATATATATATATATATATATATAAATACACACATGCTTGTATATATTTAAGAAATATTTTCATGTATATTCTGTATAGATTTATATATAATTTAGATTATATATAAATATAAATATTTTATATAGAAATAATATTTTTTTCTTAAATATACATGCATGTGTGTTTTTTATATATATACAAAATAATTATACACAGTGCCTCCACATAATTTATGTAAACAGAAACTTTTATTTTGGAATGTGATTAATCGCGATTAATCGTTTTGACAGCCCTAATAGAAATGCATCGACAAATACAACAAAATACACACAGAAATGGACTTAGTCTTATGAATACTATAGCACTTTATTATCAAAAGTGATATCTATTATCAATATCACTTTTTTTATGAAGAATTTTGTTTTAAAAACAAATCAAATGATGCAATAGATTATATTGCCAAGGCTATTGCTAATGAAATGCATATTGCATTGTTGTGACACATTGCAAGTCACAGCTTTAAGAATTTTTGCCAAGTTAGAAAAGAGTAGCATACAAACAGTTGCTGTAAATGAACTAAATAATATACGTTTAGTTTTTTTAATTTGTTACTAGATATGGTTGATAAGGCAAGGAATTATAGAAAGTTGATTTTCTTTTTCTTTTTGTAAAAATTCACCAAAATAATACTATTAAAACGGTATGTGGTCGCTCACTTTGAACCTTGTCAAGAATTAATGAGAAAACATACAATACAGACATATTTGTTTAATGTGGTGAGATTCTAGATTGTGGTTAAATGGCTTAACCATTTAAACCAGTTAATGAGATTTCAGGTAAAACATTTTTTTTTTATTTGACCCAAAATTTATTTTATAAAACGGTTAGTTCCAATCCTTGATTCTTATTGGTCAATAGCTGTGCTTTATTCATGATATAACACGGCTATGACCGCTTCACCCAACGGTTCTATTTATTACTGCGGTTGTGTTGTTTTTATTTCAGCTTTCATGCATATTACACATTGGAAAGTCGTTGCTGGTCACGTTCAGGGACTATTTTTTTCTAGCGGAAAGAAGGCTTTTAGTGATTTTACTTCATGAAAGTTGCACTAATACATATATTTTTTTTAACTTTAACTTTAACTTTTTTTTATTGTGGTACTGTTTTATAAAAGCAATAAGGTACGAGAGGCAAGTGCCGTACCGTGAATAAGTAGCGGCTGAAGGGATTACTCGTGCCTAACAACGCCCTTTTGCCAACACTTTTACCAAGTACCTTATTGCTTACACATAAATATAGTTTTGAATTCGCTTGTATAGCTCAGTGTCTCCCTGTGTTTAAGAAAAACAATTTTCTTTCATGCTGAAGTAGTTGGTTTAAAGAGGTAGAGTTCTGTATATTGCACATGGATGGTTGGTGTAATGATTTAACCTACAAAAATTGCCACAATTATGCTAATTACAAATCCCAAGTCACATACCATTGTAAGTGCAACAATGTGTGACTTCATCTTGCATTATAACCGTGAGATATTTTTGAAAAGAGGATCTAACTTTCACAATCCTGCCCTGAGGGTGTCATAAATTAGCTTCATTTACATGCAGCTGTTGAGATATCATAGTTCTCTCAGCCAAAATCATAATGTCTCTGTATTTTGACCTTAAGTTGGTATATGTGAATGTCAGAGGATGAAGGGGATGATTGGCATGCGGAGGGTTGGGTAGTCCTTAAACTCTTGGGTGTAAATTTTGTGTTTTCCTTTGGCCCAGATGGTCATTTGAATGAACCCTACAAGTGTGAAGAGAGCCACTGAAAAAAAAGAAAAAAAAAAATGTAGCTCAGTGTATATCAGATATATCAGCTAACAGCTGTTTGATTGCAGTTACTCACCTGGAACGCACTGGGTCATGATGGACAGGCCCAGCCAAACACCTACCTGATGGAAAATTTTACCAAAGATGTGATGGGTTAGGCAAAGGTAGAAGACATTACGTTATAAACAAAGGTATAAATGTGTTGCAGTTACCTCATATGTGTAGTTGGGGCATGATACAAAGAAAAAGAGCCATGTAAAAGGGTTTTTGGATGGATGTGGGAACCTCCGACATTTTGTACCTTTTAAACAAAAAATAGGATCATACATGGGGCCATAAGCTGTAAAGCAGTCGAAATTTGACATATGCAGTGCACTCACCTTCACATTTTAAACTGTTCAATGACCAGTGGATGGAGAAATTACCTGCCTCACATAACTGAAACACAAACAATATACATCATGTTTGTACATTTATCCTTAATATAAAATGGGACCCGAACATCTGAGATTTTTTGGATGACACTGTAACCAATGTGGTGTTTTTTAAACCAGAAACACGTACCACAAAGATAATTAGTGCATAGTTGACCTGTGTCTCTCCGTATGCTGTAAAACGTAAAGGTATGTTTAATGTATCAAACTGAAGTGACTATTAAATAAATACCTTTATCTATTTTGGTACTCACATGGTGGTGTGTAGAGGGGATGATTGATGTAGTAAGCTAACCATGCTGCAAAACCCCAGTAATACACACAATTCTGTGAATTAAGAGAATCGCCAATCAACTGAGGATTCGAGGATTCGATTCAATTTGTAAAAACGCTCATGTCTGAATTGTATTCAATGATCATTTACCGTGTCTGAAGTAAACAAGGATGACAAATTACTTCTCAGACTAGTTTTTATTTGTTACAGTAACAAACCAGACCGGTGTGACCGAACACTCACCCTTACAATGGCTCTAAGAGGCATCGTGCCTTGAGAAAACCGATGCACAAATATTATTTCAATTAGCCTCTTGATATAGTGAAAGGAGTGACAAGCACAAGCCAAACTAAAGAAAAAATTAAAAATGTTATTTACTCATTTCTTTCAAAATCCATATGACTGTATTTCATCAATGGAGCACAAAAGGATGTACCTGACCACAGTATGAGAGCTGGTTGTGAAGGCGTAATTGTGGTTATAGATGTACGGGACACGAACATAGAAGAGGAGATATATCAGAAGGGGACCAATGTACTCCGCTAAAAAAACCTGTAGAGGATTTATGTATTAATAAAGATCATATGTTTGATGCTGTCGGAATTACATTTTGCAAAGCTATAGCACTCTTACCAACGTCCATCCCAGTTGTGGGCCAAGGTCTCTGAAATACATGGTCGTCGAGGTCCCAACAGGAAGATTCTGCAGTACATCATCATCTCTCAGTGCTTTTCCTTCTGAAAACCACAAATAGTAGATTTGCTACAGCTCGTGTTAAAGTTTTGGGTAAGTATAGATTTTGGTCTTCCTGCATCAAAGTAGCTCTCAACAGATAGCACCCATCTGAGTCCTGAATATGCCGCCTTCAAAGGTAGCATGAGATCAAGGGACATCTGAGTTCAATGTCTGAGAAACATCCTGTCTTCTAAGTTGCCTTCATTTGATCAGTTTTTAAAAGCAAACTAGATTAATAATATCAATCCAATTCAATGTGTAGCTTTTGTAATTGGTAGAGTTGGAGCAGATGAAATATTTTTTATGATTCCATTTCTACCCTAGGAATAAGCCTGTCCTGAAATATTCTCTCGGTTATCAGAAACAGAGGTGAGAAAAGCAAAAGGACATAATATGAATGTGGTTATAAATATGGATGCAATATAGAATTCCACAGTAACCCCTTGTAAGGTATATCATCTGGATGTTTTTGTTTTTGTATACATATATAAATAATGTATTATGAGTTCTTCATACTCACTGGGGTCCAGCCTTAGGGCTTGTCTAGCTGGATACCATTTGGGATCTGACAGTAATACAGAAAAGCATATTACATAGACTTATCGTATATTTATTAACATCTACAGCACAATGCTGTCATAATAAGAGCTAAGGATACTAAATAATTCAATAATTTATATGTAATTATTATATTTATTAAATAACATGTCTGTTTTAAACATATTACACTTAATACCTGTCCGGAAAATACATTTATTGTTCATCACGCGCTCTGCAATACTTGATTCTGATTGGTCAAACGAGGCATTCAGCGGATATATTTTTCCAGAGTATCAAGCAGGAGTAGTTCACTTTTAAAAAGTCTTTTGCTGATTATTTACTCGCCCTCATGTCATCCAAGACATGTCATTCTTTCTTCAGTCGAAAAGAAATGAAGGTTTTTGATGAAAACATTCCAGGATTTTTCTCCTTATAATTCACTTTACTGGCCACCACCTGGCCGGTGTGATTTTCTATTGTTTTGGAGCCGAGACACAGATAGTTACGTGTTCTGAGTCAGTTAACACAGTCAGAGCGTAAACGGGATATTTTTAGGGATGGCTGACGCGAAACAGACGTTTCGAAGCTTTGAGAGATACAGAAGAGCAGATGATACGAAACACTAATCCTAAACGTCATTCAAAACACCTACGTCACGTGACTACGGCTAAACAGGTGGAGGTGCTCCGCGAATTAGTGTTGAAACCCGAAGGTCAAAGACGCTACGTGTTTGGGAAGTTTGGGGATCTCCAGAAGGATGTCTTTACATTGATTTTGTTGTTACACTCAAGGCCCTGAGCGAGAAAGACAACATGAAGCCGACTGTGCGTGCGAAGGCCGACGGTTATGCAGAGTCTCGGCTGTAATACCAAACCATCCTCACTTCCCAGATTTTTTACGCATCTTCCAACAAACAACTCCACTTTCCGAGTATTTGCAAACTAGTGGAATGGATTTGCTCACGGTCCATCGCTTTGTCACAAGCACACAAGACAATCTCCTGAAGAAATATGCAAGGGATTTTAAGAGGGTAAAGACAGCAACACACGCTTGTGCAATGGGCCAATGGAATGTGTGTGAGACAAACGCAGAGGTGGAACATGCGCTGCCAAACCGGAGACCAAAGACAAAAAAGATGCCAAGTTATGTGATGACACAACCATATGAGATGCTGACAGCAAGTATGAGGTACAAGTGCACAATGTCATTCTGGATACCATCAAGTATTTCCTGACGTTTTGCTAAAAACAGAGAACTATACACAGATTTCGCCCTGCTTGATCCCCAGAATTTCAATGACTGAAATGTGACGGTGTACCTGCTGGCGCACTCAATGCCTTGAGCGCCAAACTGATCAGACACGGTAGCAGAGCAACTCCTGAGGCCTTACAGGGTGAACTACTTAGCCTGGCTAAGAGAGCTAAAGTATCTGACCAAGATGAGTACTGAGGATGGAGATGATGAGCAGACTCCAGATGAAGAATTGTGAACAAAACCTGCCAATCTTGCAGAAAATGTCCTATCTGTTGTTATTATGTCCTACAAAGGTAGGCCTATAACCTGCTCAATGACTCCTACCATCGAATCGGACTTGGTTACAAGTTTCTGTTAACTCTGTCTGTGACACAAGTTGCATGTGAGCGAAGCTTTTCCACGTTAATTCATCAAGAATCGATTAAGGAGCGCAGCGTCACAGGAGCATCTTGAGGCCTTTATGCTGATGGCAATCGAAAAAGAAACTCTGGCTTCTTTGGACACGGATTGCATCATTGAAAGGGTAGCGGAGAAGAGCGCGCTGATGCAATAAGGTAGGCCATGCTTCTTTTTATCATACACGTGTTTTCCGCACTATAAGGCGAAAAAATGTTCTAAAATACGTCATTCGTTGAAGGTGCGCCTTATAATCCGGTGCGCCCTATATATGAAAAATGTTCTAAAATATATAAAAATATAACCCGCACTGGATTATAAGATACTGCAGTCATACGTTCTATTGGGTTTGCGTTATGCATCCACTAGATGTGTTACAGGAATGTAGCGACTAGCGAGTGCGCGGCGCCGGAGGTGAGGCGTTTATTCAGTGCGGAAAATACGGTATAGCCTACATTCTATTGTGATTTGGTCGTGGTCCGCTGTGCCATGCTCTTGTGTGCGTGTGTCTTTGGCCGCTGTGCCATGCTCGTGTACGTGTGTTTTTGGCCGCTGTGCCATGCTCTTGTGTGCGTGTGTTTTTGGCCGCTGTGCCATGCTCGTGTGTGCTGTGAGGGTCCGAAATAAACTTTTTGTTTATTTCGTAATTTTTTTTTTTTAAGATTCATAATTATCTTAAAGAATGATCTCATGAAACACATGTCGTATATTCGAAATAAGAATGGCATACGGAAAAATCTTTGATATGGCATTTGAAACAACAGGGTGAGTAACACCAACTGAACCGCACCACCTCAGGAGTGCATTCTGTTTTCTAATAATTGAAATGCCCACCGTACATTCTGTATTAAATAAACCTTGACAGGGTAATGAGGACCCTGAGGCAGAGCAAGGGTAAAATGTGACTTATCATAAATGGCCAGGCAAAATTACAGTAATACAATACCACTGTGGGGTAAAAATAAATAAATAAATAACTTACATGACTTGTGAAACAAAATCTTAATGTCACCTATGCTTGAATGGGGATCAACCTGCATTGAAAAACAAAATAAAATAATTTCCTCAAAGTTTTAGCTGAGTGCAGCAATCACTGTTATTGATTGTTAGTTGTAAAATCTGCTTACCTTGTCAAGAAAACAGAGCTGTTCTTTGGTGTTTGAATCTAGAATATCGACCTGAAAGATTAGAGTCATATCAGCTGGGTTAAAGGGATAGTTCACCCAAAAATGAAAATTCACCCTCAAGTCATCTTAGGTGTATATGACATCTTCTTTCAGATGAATACAATTACAATCGGAGTTTTACTAGTTAGTTATAACTATCCTTTTATTAGACCTTATTCCCAGCACCACCATCTTTGATTTTTAACCGGAATGAAAACGGGGCTGCGAGGGATAGATAGACATACATCTCTTCAGTGGGTTCTTATGCAATGTGTTGTTGGATTGTTCTGCTGACGAAACAATGCAAAAAACTTTTTTAAAAAAAAAAAAGATATTTCAGTATATATAAAATACCTGACAACATGAGCTGTGGAAAAGTATAAGTGATACAAGTTTTATTTACTGCAGATGCAATTGAAAACAGCAAGTCTATCCCTCACAGCCTCACTTTGTCATGGTGCTTCTCTGAATAAGGTCTATAGCTGCGTGGCACAGACACTTTTTTCATTCAAGTTAAATCAAGTTAATTTTGTGAAGGTTTGGCCTCAGGGTGAAGCTGCCCATCACTTCTCCCAGAATTGAATGCTTCAAAGATGCATCACATAACTGACATCTGAGGAAAGCAATCAAATCTCTAGCTGTTTACATAGTTCGCAAAAGACGTGCTGTGAATGATATACAAATTCACTCTGACACAGCTTTTGTGTAGGCTATCGTATCGCAGAAGCCGTTGAGCACCTAATGAGGGCGGCGCAGTCCAGACGCTGTATTGATCAGAGCTTCTGTTTTGACTTATCTGACCCTTTTTAGCTCATTGTATTCACTTCATCACCCCCAAAACAACAATCTCTTGCATTGTCTGTATCCGACCTGTCTGAGCTCTGAATTCCGGGGATGCATCTTTTTTGCAGTACGGGGATCTTTTTAATCTCAATTAGCGTTGATCAGGAGGACTGTGAGTTGAGTCTGCTGCAATTTGCCTTGAAAGCACTACATATTGTGGAGCTCAGCAGAGCTGTCACCCTGAAACTACTGGCTAGTGTAATAATCTTCTAATGGACACATAGGATTAGCCTAATGCTCTGCTTAAAGTAAGAATCCCAGTGGAGTGGTTGAAGTTATTCTAAACAGCTAGTTTTCTAAACTCTTACACTTTCTACGGCTGGTGTTTGATGAAAATGCAGAGTATGTCTAGTGAAAACAATTATCGTTCAAAAATTTTGTGAGTAAAATAAATTCAATATATTCAATAGAGCAAACAGTCTATTATCAGTCAGACTATCACATGCATTATATAGCATGATTATATTATAGGATTAGGGCTGTCAAACGATTAATCGCGATTAATCGCATTCAAAATAAAAGTTTTTGTTTACATAATATATGTGGGTGCATTTTGCATAATTATTTTGTGTGTGTGTATAATATATATATATATATATGAATACACACACATGCATGTATATTTAAGAAAAAATATTATTTCTATATAAAATATTTACATTTACATATCATATAAATTATATAAATCTATATACAGTGTATACATGACAATATTTCTTAAATATATACAAGCATGTGTGTGTATTTATATATATATATATATATATAATTATACAGTGCACCCACATATATTATGTAAACACAAACTTTTATTTTGGATGTGATTAATCGCGATTAATCGTTTGACAGCCCTATATAGGATTCATTGCGCATTCTTATGTGGTTTGGAATCTGATAAAAAAAAACTCATATGAATTGTCTGGACTCTTGATATTTCCACATACACTCACAGTATTTTCGCTCTGCCTTTAGTTTTAAACTAAATGACTCACTCACCGTAATACTCGTGTATAAAGACCAAGCAGTAAAATTGTCCTGTTTTCAATCAGGCAGAGTAATCAATAAAACCACTCTGCTATTGACAGGACATCCTGCTTCTGTTATACCCATCCCCAAGTACTGTAAATACAGCTGTAATGTTGAGGAATGTACCAGACTCAAACATGACATAATTCTGTATCTGCTATGGAACCTCGATTTTGTCGTTCTCTCTCTTTGCTTACATCTTGCTGACAGAAAACAGTTCGGTACATTAGATTAAAATGTTTGATTTCTGTAGGCTGCATTTGATTTTAAAGATGTTTCTATAGAGTGTGTGTTAATCAATAGCACAGCATTCTCTGGTGGTGTTTTACATAGGCAGTGGCAATGCATGAGAGGGTCATTAATCCTCCTCAGATGACAGGCCGGTCAGTTATGTGTTAAATTATATTTACTTGTTTATGTTCAGCGAGCGTAAAATTAAAGCAAACCAGCACACAGCAAAAATGCTCTTACAGTATGACACCCGATTGGAGGAACTAAGAACTGACTTTAGACACAATTTCAGCTTAAAAAAGGCTGATTGTTTTTAATTAGCCTAACATTTAATCACTTTTACTGTCACTCATATTTATGAGTATCATGGATTTGTTCAAATTCATTGCATGAACAAACCCAAATACATATTTTTTTTCTGGTAAACCCACACACAGTGAAGGCTCTCCTCCTCTTTGTGTTGTTTCTGTGGGTTTGTATGAGGCTTTACTCTTTAGAAACAGAAATGAAAGGCCCTCGAAACCCATTAAAGTTTGTATAAAAAGCATGTCACCTTGTAAATGAACTTTGATGCCTTACCTCAAAAAATATTGTCCTGCTCATTCCGGGGCCCTTGTCTGATGTAATGTTTTGTCCCCCAGAGTTGGACAGGCAGCTCCGTCCTTTCCTGTGGTATTGCCAGTGTTAATTCTCCATTCTAACCCTCGTCCTTCACTCTCCATCTCCCCTCCCACACTCACCCCCTCCTCCTGCCTCTGCTTTTTACTGTCTTTTTCTCTCTCGTCTTGCTTTTTGAAGAGCATACGTTCTTGAAACCTGTCTTGGTCTGTAATCTTGTCCTCAGTGTGTCTGTAGGCCCTCAATTTTAACTACTGTGAATTGGTAGATAGATAGATAGATAGATAGATAGATAGATAGATAGATAGATAGATAGATAGATAGATAGATAGATAGATAGATAGATAGATAGATAGATAGATAGATAGATAGATAGATAGATAGATAGATAGATAGATAGATAGATAGATAGATATTTCAATCCTCCCACGCTAGCCTATACAGTTTCATAATTAATGTGAAACTAATCAATATCTAATGCTGGACAAATATTATCATTTTAACCACTACTTTTATTAGCATTTAACCACTTACATAATCTATATATATATATATATATATATATATATATATATGATTAGTACTAATTCTATTAACCCTATTGTAAGAATGGTAATGACTCAAGTGTTATATACATTCAAATTGTGAGCTATTTGGAACAGTTTTATCATGGTAACACAGAAGAAATGACTGAAGTGTTACCAAATCCAAAACCTTACAAAAACTTCAAAAGCTTATGACTTATATTTAGTGATCGTGCTTTTTACCTTACTCTGTAAAAAATATTGTTGGTTTAACTTAAAAAAAAGTAACCTGGTTGCCCTAAAATTAAAAAAAAATAAAAATTCAGTTAATACAATGAAGGAGATTGATTTAATCCTCAGAAACTCAAATTTTATTTAAAAATTTGTATATAATTTTTATTTATTTATTTAATATTGTGTTATCTGAACTACATAAAGTATTTAAGTTGATTTGACAAAAGAAAAAAGAAATGTCGTGATTACAAATCATGAAAATATTTTTTTACAGTGTAGAATATTGTTCCTTCTGAATGATTTGGTAATGCTTGAGTAACTCAAGTATTTACACTGTAAAAATTAGATGATCAATCAGTTACAACATTATGTTTATACTCTAACCCATCAAAATAATCAGCAATTCTCAACTTTTTTATTCAAGTTATATACGTTTCAACTACTGTTTTGAAGTCAGTTTAATGTAGGCCTAATTTAAGTTGAAATGACTTAAACAGCCCAGTTGACTGTGTACTTAAAAATTTACGGCAGCAACTTTTGAGTGGGTTACAACACTGTAAAAAAATATTGTTGGTTTAACTTAAAAATAGTAAAAACTAATAAGTCAATTGGAGTTTGTTGTTAGTTAATAGTATAGTGGAATGTTAATATTGTATTATTATTAATAAAGGAACAGTATTCTAAAGTGTTACCCCCAAAAAATCAATCAATACAAAATATAATTTTGGATATATGCCATCATATTTAATAGTCTTCTTAGTATTGAAAACATTGAAAGACATGATTAAAAAAAAAAAGTTTAAAAACAGCCAAAGCAGGAGAAAGCCCAATTATTTCCATGTTCATTATGTTGCATTTCAGCAGGTTTTACCTGTGTTTCACAGTTACAGCCTTTTCTGTCTTTGTTGTCAATAGAGTCTGGTCACGTCAAGTGGCTTAGACATGGTGATTGAAGCTTCACTCTTTGTTCGAGTGGAGTGCAGAGGCAAAGGGCCCTTGGTCACAGCCTAGCAAACTCTTGAAAAGCATGTATTCAAAAAGCTGCCTGCACTTCAGAGAGCTCACGTATCTGCTGTGCTGACCATATTCAGTGTCCATGACAGCATCTGCTGCCATTCTGAACACACATAACAACCACAGACTGAGATAGATAGATAGATAGATAGATAGATAGATAGATAGATAGAGAGATAGATAGATAGATAGATAGATAGATAGATAGATAGATAGATAGATAGATAGATAGATAGATAGATAGATAGATAGATAGATAGATAGATAGATAGATAGATAGATAGATAGATAGATAGATCATTGTTATTCTTCAGATGTCGTGTGACATCTCTCAAGGTCAGATTGGCTACCCTATATCATGATGGGAATCCTCTATTTCTCATCTTTTTCCACATCTGTGGTTGCTCAGCCTCACAAGCAACCCCCCTCGCCAAATCTCTGACCCAGCTGCCATTGAGATGTGAAATTCAAATGAAAAGACGCTATGAATTGCCAAAGGCACTAGGGCCACTTCATGGAAAGTGAACAGAGAAAGAGTTCCTCTTTAGCGTGAGCACACAAGTACAGCCCAGAGAGAGTGTTTATATGATAAAGGGCTGTGTAACAACTTCATAAGTGTCCAACTGACAAGTAGCGTGAAATGTGAAGGTATCAGTGGATTTATTCAAAACAAGGGAGATGAGCTCTGTTTAACATTAAAAGTGCTTATTAAATTTGCCGCTAGAGGGCGCTGTAATCTTGTCAAAAACATTGTGATTTCTGTAATCCTTCAAATGTGGAGGAAAAGTCCGCCTGTGGGGTTCGTGTTTACATATAATGAAGAACAAGGAGTGTGAATCAGGTGTTTTAATTAATTTATGAAGTCACTGTAAACTTTATCGTATGCTATTTTATTGTAATATATTCTTTAAATTTATTTGATTAGGATAAACCCCTTGAGATGCAACATCTCGTTTTCGAGGGGGTCCTAAAGTACATCACATCCATCACAAAAGAACACCAATCAAATAAACAAACAAACAACAACAACAAAAAAACAACAACAACAATTACACATATTGGACGAACAAGTACATAATGAACCACAAACACAAAAAACCCAAAAAAACCCGAAATATGCAGACCTTTACAACCACTAGATCAAACTGTCAGAAATACATTGTATATAGTATATATAAGCATTTTGTGTCAGCATCATACATTATAAGAGCAGTCAGTCATAAAATAAGAAGACAAAGTATGCTTAAATATCCCAAATGAAGTAATGGATCTAATATCGGAAGGTAATATTACAGTGTCATTATATTTTGCTGCAGGGAATTATCTTATTTTGTTGTGAATTAAAAGCCTGACAATGTCCCTGCTCAATACCTAATATTGTTAGCAGAAATGACGTAAAATTGTAGGCTAATTAGAATGCCGCATTCCAGGCACCCTGTAACCCGTGTTTTTCCAACCTTATACCCGTAAAAGTGCACTGGAATGGCAGTCAAATCCGTGACTTTCCACCTGTGAACCACTCGATGAACTCCAGAGACTTTGATGTACTCCCAGTTACGAGCTCGACGTCACATAGCCCAAAAAAACAACAATGGCAGCCCCTGCGGATGCAGTGTTTCTGCAGGCAGTACACGGTGAGAATACACTTTAGGACAATATAACGTTAACTAGTTTTCAGTCCATTGAGTGCAAGGATAAATCAATACTACCAACATTTACAAATAAAGTAAAATAAAAGGTATAACAGCTTATCTTGCTTTATGTTCTGTTTTTCCT
This sequence comes from Cyprinella venusta, assembly GCA_038021265.1. Lineage (NCBI taxonomy): Eukaryota > Metazoa > Chordata > Actinopteri > Cypriniformes > Leuciscidae > Cyprinella > Cyprinella venusta. The sequence goes on from CM075884.1 coordinate 22,365,928, forward strand.
CCTTAGTTTCCCTCAAATAAACAAATTATTACAAATGTGCATGATAAGCCTCATAAGGTCCGCCTTGCTGGTTTGTTTACATCTAGCTACCACAATTCCTTGCGCTCAGGTAGTTTGGCGTGACTGGTCTAGAATGCGTTAATTGTGGTTTGAAGTTGTGATTAACGTGCTCAAAAACCTACCCGGAACGCAGCAATACTTAGGGACAATATAACGTTAACTAGTTTTCAGTCCATCTAGGGCAAGGATAAATTAATACCAAATATATTTCAAAAATACACAAATAAAGTAAAATAAAAGGTAAAACAGCTTATCATGCCTTATGCGCTGTTTTTCCTCCTCAGTTTCCCTCAAATAAACAAGGAGTAAACACCTTTGGCGACGAAATTATTACAAATGCGCATAAGCCCCGTAAGGTCCACCATGCTGGTTTTACATCTAGCTACCACAATTCCTTGCACAACAGTATGCCCAGTCTGCTTTTACATTCTCATTATGCTTATAATTGTGCTCTTATAAACTGTTCAAACAAAAACTTTATGGGAAGATGCTTTATTCCACCACGTTTTTTTTACTGAAAGGCCCCAACTCGTAAATATCGAGGCTTAAAAAAATCCCGAGCTTCCCACCCATATTTACAATTTTTTCGACATGACTTGAACATAACATTAGTAAGTGGCCTTCTGAAGATATGGTGACCTAATACCAAGCTATTGGATAACATTGCAGTTTATGTGGCTGGTGCTGGACTAATTGTGAATGCATGTTAGATGGTGTAATTATAGCAAAAACAGGGACTAATTGGGCCATGCTAATCAGCCAAACCCTGAACCCTTGGGTCCTTCACCTTTGAAATAATCTCTAAATATGGCCTTCTGGTGGTTTTTAGTGCTCTGCAACTTTAAAATAAACATTTAGGTCTTTAGTTGAAGGCTTAATTAATTATTTTAAAAAATTATTATTTCAGTCCACAGCAGTCAACATTTTAGGCCTTGAACCCGCAAGTCTACCCGGTCTGCATCTTAAATATGTTTCTTTTCTGTCCTCGATTTTCCTGCTTATTATCTGCTTAGCATCTCAAAGCACTGCCAATTTCAGTTGCCCAGGTAAGGAATCATTTTGATTTAAAATCCACCCTGATTATCTTAAATAATAGAAAATGTAATAACCCTGCAAAATAATAAAAAAATTAACTTGATGTAATTTTACAGCCTGCAATAATGACACCTTTGTGAGGCTGACATTTTAATTTGTGCATTTTCAACACTTCTTTTCATCATTCTGAATAATATCTAGCTGTATTTGATACATGGGAAACCCATTTCTCTGAACATCCAAGAAAAAAAAATGAGAAAGCTGCTTTTTTGGTGTTTTCAGCACTTTATTTTAACCATGTATTGTGCTGGTGCTGCCTTTTTATGCTGTTTATGATGTATGATGGTGTTTGTTTTACCCCATAGCTTTGTTGCATATCCATGAACTCTATGTCCTTTGAAATTCCCTTTGATTTTAGTGAGATGTCTGGTTAAAACCAGACCATTCTCAGTTGTAACAAAAAGGAAACGTTCAAATCACGTAAAACAGACGCGATAGCTGATTCGAACCAGTAATGTTCGACGGCAGCATCCGTCTATGTAATGTAGGCTACAAAATCCGCTTCAAAATCCCAGCACTGTCGTCATCGTAAAGCCCGCCCCAACGTTTCTGATTGGTGCCTCGATTTCAACGGATTGGAAATGGGCTTGAATGAGCTCTTTGCCAGACTAACTTTCAGAGCAAATCTAAATTTGCCGGAAGTTGTCTGGGTTTTCCCGTCTTTCACTCCAATTTCGTCTTTGATAGGATTTCAGTCTCGATGCTTCTGTTTTGTTTTACGTATCACGAGTAATTTTGGCTGAACTCATATGGGCTTCATCCGAACTAACCAACACCTGTTCATTGGCTTCCCTCACCATCTGTCTGCTTTCCATTGTGCGGTTTAAGCTGGCTCATTAGAGAAAATCCATATAGATCTGAGGTGTTGAGTGTTTCCTGGTAGGTGCGTTTTGGCTGCAGTGGATGGAGCGCTAAATTAAATTTTCATGGAGGGCCAGAAGAAGGCTAATTGCTGCCTCATCTTAATGTCACCGAGACTAACGTGAATAAAAAGAGTTGATATGACACTAAAAGCAACCGTTGTGCTTCATGCCAGTTTCCCTTCTTCAGTACAAGGGCTTAACTTAATTTGTAAATTAATGTTAGTGAGCTGGCACAGCAGGGAAATCCCTCTTGTGTTCCTTGTTTTGGGAGCTTTTTATGGGACTCATTTTATGTTCACCTCAGCTCGGAAATAATAGGACTTTTAAGAGTACTGTCATTAAAGCATTACGTTTCTTTCAGAGAGAGAGAGAGGATGTAAACAAACGTATTTAGTATCTCTCATTTAATAAAACCATGTAAATGTTCTAAGAACGTTTTGCTAATGTTCCCATTAAGTTCCCATTTACACTGTGTAAATAGCTAGATTAAGAGAAAATAATATGCAATAGGTGCTATGTACTCTAAGTTTAAATAGCAATAGATTCTATTTACACTGTAAAAATAGCAATATTTTATGTGAAATAAGTATAAATGGTAGTTAGTTAGATGCTATTTATACATTAGCAGACACTTTTTGCACCTTATTGTTGTACATTAAACAGCAATAATAGCATTGAGTGTTGATTACATTTATTACAATTAATAAATGGATGACTCCTTATTGGGACAATAAAGCCCTCTCTACACCTAACCCTATGACCACAATAAACACTTTATTATTAAAACACATGTTAGAAACTTTATTTCCACTTTTCCAATATTTTCTTTAAATAAATGTCTTTCGATCTGGAAAAGGAGGTAGAGCGAGTTACCCGTAAGTTTGTCTGGCCCAATCAGACGTCAATGGGAGGAGTTTTTGCAGTTAGTGTAAATAGACAATCTGTTAAGGTTACATTGCATTTGATCATTTTGCAAACATTATGGGAACGTCACTTTTCAATGTTCTCAGAACGTTTCTAAAAGTAGTAATGACATTTAAAAAACATTAGACAAACTAAAATATTTCAGAAAAGTTGCATAAACAATGTATAAATAACATTCTTAAAGGCCAGATAACTTTGAATGAAAATTCTAATAATGTTACCGGAAGAACTTTAATTCATAACTTTGAGAGAACCTTGCTTGTTAGCCAAAGTACGGAGAACGTTCCTTGCCACAGGCTCTAAACCAGAGGCGTCCAAACTCGGTCCTGGAGGGCCAATGCCCTGCAGAGTTTAGCTCCTGCCTCAACACACCTGCCTGGAAGTTTCTAGTATGCATAATAAGAGCTTGTTTAGCTGGTTCTGGTGTGTTCCATGGGCAGGATTGGACATCCCTGCACCAAACTATCTAACAACGGCAAATCTGTGTTTCCAAAACCATAAGGACCTGCATTACAGACCGACTTCTTTTCTTTCATCTGACTATGTCTGACAGAAATCCAGAATTCTGGCAAGTATAAAAGTCTTTTGCATCTTTATAAATCATTTCCCTCTAAAGCGACATGCTTATTTCAGTAACTTGCATCAGCCAGGCAGACTTCCGGTGATTTATTACCCAATTACTCTGCCCACACACCTTGCGTTTAAACTCCTGAATCTTTCCCAATCATTCGCGTCTGTCTTCGCCGTTTCACATGCGAGTGCTCGCAGGCATTTGGTCTTTTTGTGAGCGTGCTGAGCAATGGAAAAAACCTGTGGTCCTCTCTGGACGCCCCACCTTCGTCTGTGCACCTGCATTTGCATGCAAAGCGAGCAGTCGTACACTGCACAGAGGCTTCCAGCGCTGTGAAATGTGTAGAGCGCTGTTGGTGTTTTGGTGGTGATCAGATTTATTGCCAGAGGCATCCGAGTCCCAATACGATAAAATAGGTGGGTGACAGTTGGGGGGCACTGTGTGGCCATTAGCGTTTACATGCAGACATGCCGAAGATGAAAAAAATGACGAATCCAACAAAAGCAAAGCCAGACGGGTTGTAAAAGAGCTACTGTTATGACCATCTGCAGTTAAGTGAGCCTTTTGGTAACACTTTATTTTAGGGTTCATTTCTCCCTTTTAGCGTTGCCTATTAACTTGAACATTATTAGGATATTGGCTGTTTATTATTCTCTCCACAATGATGGGTTTTTTTGTTTGTTTACAATGAGAGCAATACTTTTGGGCCACAAAAAGTTAAGCTAAAATTCAAAACAGTGATTTAAATACAGCATTTAATCGCTTGAAATATTGGTCCCACTTTATATTAAGTGGCTTTAAGTACAATGTACTTACATCGAACAATACAATGTATTATTGTGTTCCTGTTGTATTTTAAAACACTTTTGCTGCTATTGAGGTGTGATACGGGTAAGGTTAGGGACAGGTGTGGTGGTATGTGTCGGTTTAAGGGTAGGTTAAGGTGTGAGGGTAGGGTCAACTGTGTAATTACAAATGTAATTACATAAATTAATTGTAGCTGTAATTCATCCTGGTATTTTAAAAATATAAGTACAATGTAAAAACATGTATGTACACAATAAGTCCATTGTATCAAATTATTAATTTCAATGTAAGTACATAGTACTTAAAGCCACTTAATATAAAGTGGGACCTAAATATTTTGCTTCAAATTAATAGACTTACAGTAAATTTGGCATGAAATCCAATGATATGATGAATTCTTTCATTTTTTAGATTTTTGTTATTACAATTACACACATGCTATCAAAATTATTGGTCATAATTTGTATTTAATTAATAGGCCAAAAGGAATTATGAAATTCATTTTTTATATATACTTTTTTACATAAACCAGGTTTTGTCACTTGAAGCTATAGAGCGATCTGAGCACTCAAACGTGTGCCGGTTTGATATTCTGTCTGTTTACAAGCCTGGTTTCATTCATTCATACTGTATATTTGAAAAGCGAGGGATGAATGCATCATGTTCTATTTCTCTTTGTGGCCCATTTTCTCGGTCAGTCACCACTCACTGTTTTATGATGAAGTCATTGCTTGTTCCAGCCTGGTCAACCATGACACTCTGGCTCTTATTAACAGTGTGGCTGGCTGGATCCCTCACTCAAAGCAAGAGAGACCTAGAGCTCTTCCACACCTGCTATGTCAGAGTACATCATCGCTCCTGGCATATTGAACGTCTGGATGGGCTCCAGACTCTCAGCTCGGTAGAGGTGGAGAACTGCCAGAGCTGTGTCTTGAATGAGAGATGTTGGGAAATAACCTCAGCTGAACTTACCTCTGCTAATCATTGGCAAGAGAAATGTCAAGGCTGAATAAAAAAAACAATAGCATAGCAATCTGCTTACTGGGTGGTTGTTTACCGGCCCATGTCACATAAAAAACCCAGATACCTGTGTGCTCACAGGAAAGTGCACAGGATTAAAAAATATAAAGCAGTGGACGGTCAAAACTTGCAATTTTAAGGCTGGTCCACATTAAGATTTTCAAAATGAGAGAGACCACGGACACAAATGACAGTAAAAAGATAATAGATTTAACAGTTTTGTCCCCATAGTCAGATTATCAGTTTTAATTCACAAACAAGGAGAGAGAGTCCTGACTGTGAAAATCTCTTGCAGTCAAACGTGACTTTAGATTAAACGAACATGGCGGACGTCGGGCGATCAAAGTGTTTTTTGACGGCTTTTTACTGAAAACTTACTGGGGGGAAGTTGAAGTTGTGTTTTGCATCCGTCTTCTGTCAACTCGCTTTCTAAATGGGTCTCGTTTCATTCCACGTGGCAATCTGTTTCCGGCTCTGAGTTTCTTCTCAGCAGATTCAATCTCTCTTAACACACATCACACCACATCAAACTCTGATGAGATAATCTCTAGAACCATCAAGATAATCGTGACTTCCTACGATTGTCAGAAGTGGAGAATTGGGACAATAATCTGCTCGATTATCTTGTAGTTGGTGTTTAGTTTCATTTTCATGGACATTTGTTTCTCTTTAGTTACCTATTTCCTTCGTTCTAGTTTCCCGCCAGCCTTTAGTTACCATGGTTATTGTTATTTGATTAATTAGCCGACCTGTTTGTATTTTAGTTCATTAGCATTTTATATTTAATTTTGTGTTGTTTTGACCTAGCATGCGGTTTCAATGCTTTTGCTTGTTACTGAGTTTGGTTACTCTACATTTTAAGGAACTATTAATATGAATGTAATTAATGTCCAATAAAGTTTGGTTTAAAGCACTTACCTAATGAAATTCCGTCACATAATCTAAAGTGAGAACAATTTACGGTTAATAAGGTGTTGTTAAAGCATTATCTCTTTATAGACCGTTTTGCAAGATGTAAACAAAACTGGTCCAGAAGCACTTCCTGATTCAGTTTTTTAACACTACATAAAAGCTGGGATAAAATACAACCAACAGTACATATAAAACTGAATCAAAAAGTTAAACATCTTTAAGATTTTTTCTTTACATGTGAAATAAAGAAAACAGTTACAAATTGAATCAGTAAGTGTTTCTGGACCAGTGTTTACATCTTGCAAAATGGTCAATATATGGGATAATTAAACAATAATTTGTAATTTCAGTGACAATGAATTAAGGACTCACTGTTTGTACCCTAAATAGTATAACTATAAACTATATAGTACACTCTAAAAATGCTGGGTTGTTTTAACCCAATTTTGGGTAAAATATGGACAAACCCAGCCATTGGGTTAAAAAAAGTAATTTAAAAATGTAACCCAATGGCTGGGTTTGTCCATATTTTACCCAAAATTGGGTTAAAACAACCCAGCATTTTTTAGAGCAGGGGTCACCAAACTTTTTTCTCTGGGGGCCACATTATCATTCCTGACTGTGATGGGGGGCCGGGGCTATATAAAATAGAATTTTGTGACCAAGACCAAACTGACCCCCAGCAGGCCTCATTGTGTAGTACAGATTACTAGCCTGGCACAGCCATATTTGTTTATCATTAATAGTTGTTTGCAAAAGTAATAATCGAGTCTTCACACTTTGTTTTAATTTGAAATACCACCGATTTTCCATTTATTTATTTTCGAATACAAATAACATCAAAGCATGACGACTTTTGGGGATTGCCGGTTCAAATAGTGGGGGGCAGAGGGGTTGGGGGGCCAGTCAAAGGGGTGTGGCGGGCCTCATTCGGCCCGCGGGCCTTAGTTTGGTGTATTAACTATAAGCTAATAGTTGTAAATACTTTATTATGGTATACTTATTATAAAGTGTTTGTGTTTAAAAAGTATAAGCAATTATAATAGCAGCACAAATAAAGTCAAATGAAATAAAAAGGTGATGTGCTGAAATAGAATATGGGCACAATATGACCCAACACACACTTTGAGGCAAAAGCAGGGCACTTCATAAGAGTGACAGTCTGAGACACACTGATGTGTTTTTATGTTTGCGTTTCAAGAAAGTCTTGCCCATAGCTTTCGGTAAGCCCTTCATCACCCTGTAGCTGGCGGTTACCATGGCACTAGCGTGTTAGGTCAAGCCGGACACACAGACCTTTCCTCTGAACACAGCAATCCCAGAGGGCCGTCTGATGAGAACTAAAATGATGAAAACAAAGCAGATGAACAGCCATCCCCTGCTACTGCATTCCTTTCCACACCTCTCCTCGTTTGCCTCGGCAAAAATAGACTTCAGAATTAGGTTTATTTATCGTAGCAAACACTGAACATGTAGTCCTTGAAATGCGGCGTCTTACGTGATTAAGCGTCTTTCATCTCTGCGGCCCATCTATCATGTCACAGGCTGTTTCTCTCGGGCGAGAAGCAAGATTACATGATGTTATTTACAAAGAAAGGCACTCGCTGAACCATGCGGTCGGTGACACATTCGCATGTTCTTTTTCGTCGTGGAACAAAAAGTTAATTCGTTTAAAGTCTGCGCATAGAGGGGAAAGTAATTACAGAGCCGAAGAACATTTTCCATGCCATACAAACTGTTCACTAATGAAAAAACAGGTGAGTGACTCCGGTAATTAATTTCCTAGGAGACTAAAATCAACATGTTGAAATTATTGATGTTTATTGAAGTCCTCCCTTTTGTGGCATAGTTAGTAATAATCATGCTTTGTTAGATGGGCTTTATGTGTGTGTGTGTGTGTGCGTGTATATATGAAGAGTTCAGATGCAAAAGCCTCTAAATGCCATTTGAAATTTTCTTCTAAAATGCCCATTTTTATCAAGCTTGTATATTTAAGTTCAGTAATTTCACTTAAATGACAATTAATAGGCAATCATCATTGCCATTTAAGTGAAATTACTGAACTTAAATATACAAGCTTGATAAAAATGATCATTTTAGAAGAAAATTTCAAATGGCATTTAGAGGCTTTTGCATCTGAACTCTTCATATGTATATATATATATATATATATATGCTTTACTGTCACGGTATGGACAAATACAGTAATATAATGAATATATATGTATTTTTGATACATAATTTTGGGCTGAATGACCCATATATGCCAACAGAATGAACCGAACTGTACTTTTACTCATCACAGTCAAAAGTAGCCACTGTATTTAATTGGACATTAATGAAAAAGAGACTAAGATCCATGATCAGGCATTGTACAGGCCAGACTTGAACCAGCATCACTTGCATTCGCACCAATGTGTCTAGAATATGTGCCAATGACATTATCTTGTTCATACCTTTGAAGTGAACAACAAACTGCATGCAAACCTGACCTTGGCAACCACGTACGTTAACACAATATAATGCAAACACAGTCAAAGTCAACAAACAACACAGTCCTTGCACAAACATGCATGTTCATCTCCCTCTGTTGGGACAAGATAAGGGCTCAGGGCAAACATGGATGGTCTTCTTGGAGCAGACCTTTTGTGGATTCGTTTGACCTTACATGCAAAGCAAATAATAACTTTTATTTATGCCTTAAAATAGCTTGAATGTAACTTGAATGTAATCATTTATTATATGTAGACCAATGAATATGCAAATTTGCTCGCTGCCTCCACTCACTCACTCTAGCTCAGAGACCCTCTTGGTCAACTTTTACTCAAGTTCCTGTAGTAAACGCTGCTCAAATGTATCGTTCTTTACAACGTCGGACAACGTCGGACGTCAAAACGTCGGACCTTTTGCTATCAAACAGCTAATAATGTGTTGCTAATGTTACACAAACCATGTTCCCGTTCGCCACCTCAGAGTCAGAGATCTCCCTTCGAAAAACCAGTATCCTTAGAAATACTTTGAACAGTCAGTGGAGAAAGGCATATAGATAATCATAACCGCGTAATATTCATCATATGCATAATTCACCTGCTATATTGCTAAATGTACAATGATTTTCATATCAAGTTTGTGACGTCAGAAGCACCAGCGATTTCAAACCCCGTTCTTGAGACTGTCTTTGGTTTACTGGACTTTTAAGGAGAAAATACTTAGCAATGTTGTTGACATGAATTTGCACATGGTTTGTTTGAAAGCATATTAAAAACACCACATAGACGGATAAACAACATTAAAAAAAACTTGATTTCCACCGCAGGGGCGTTTTTAAAATGCATTTAGTGGCTTGATTGGAGCTGCAACAATTATTCACTGTTACTTTGCAACATTTCCTTTGTCTTCTCTTTGCAATCTGCTTTTTTTCTCCCTTGAGGTCTAAAATGATGCTCTGCTCAAGTTGAGGGAGTCGCTTGTGGATCTCATTCAGGAGAGGGATCAACATGGGAGTGATGAGTTTAGAGTTTCAGGCCGAGACAGGCACTGGACTCATTATTCTCAATGACATTTTAAGCATTGCTTTATAGCGAGCTGCCATTGTAAGTCAATGCCAAAGGGATGATAAGGGGACCGTGTGCAGTATATGGCCAGGTTTAACTGCTTCTTTTTGCACTACACTCATTCGTAACAATTTTACATTTTGGCGAATCGGTGGCTTATTTGTATGAATTTGTACGATCTCATTCATACATTTTCGTACAATCTGCTTGCAGGATTTGGGTTGGGGTGTACCATCGTGCTTATTTTTTTTCTAATAATTGCACAATTCGCATTCACAAATCAAAATCGCATAAAATAGTTATATTTTCCTGTGCAGTCAGGTTCCTCAGACCAACCGCACCTAGAGCTAGATTTCTGCAATGTGAAAATCGCGGGCAGAATCGAGGACAACCGTCAAAACCTGTCAAAATATAAGTTCGGTTTAACTTGAAGATATTGTGACAGATATATACTGTTGTGCAGAATAATTGAGCTATCTCAATGTAATAATAATCCTTACACCAATATTAGCAATAATTATTAGTAAAACTTTATTTTTTTAAGGAATAATCAAATTTAATGCTCTGTTGTGCAGCACTTTGTTTGACAAAAAGTTTGTTCATTTCATATGATTAAAAGATCAATTAAATTAATGTTTTATGCCTTAATTTTAGTGGCAAAAAAATCAAGCACAACACAGAATTTCGTAAAAAAACATTTCATAGAATTTATTTTCTATGAAATATTTTGTTTATTTTTATTTGATAATTTTAGTTTTTTATAAATGTATTAATTATACATGATTTTTGATTTACTAAAATGCAATTTAACCATTAAAATGGAGTAAAAAAAAAAACAAAAACAGAATCAAGAAAACAAACCAAAAATGGAATTTGGCCAAAAATAAAACAGATTTTACTGGTAAGCAATAAGGTGTGAGAGGCTGTGCTGTATCGTGAATAAGTAACGGCTGAAGGGCGTTTTAGGCACGAAGCAGAGTACTCGAGCACTTTCCTTGAGGACCTTATTGCTTTTATAAAACGGTTAGCACACATTAAAAATATTAAAGTAAAAAAATATATGTATTAGTTTAACTTTCAAGAAGTAAAATCACTAAAAGCCTTCCTTCCGCTAGAAAAAAATAGTCCCTGACCGTGAACAGCAATGACGTTCCAATGTGTAATATGCATGAAAACTCAAATAAAAACAACACAAGAACTGCAATGTTGCGCAGTGAGAAATAGAATCGGGTGAAGCGGTTACAGTCGTTTTTTTTATCATGAATAAAGCACAGCTATTGACCAATCAGAATCAAGGATTGGAACTAACCGTTTTATTAGACACAGTAACAACTGCCTAGCAACTCTCTACTGTAAAACACACCTTACTGTAAAGCACACCTTAGAAACCACAGAGTAATGCTCTAGCACCTAAACATCATACAGTATAACTTAAAAAAAATTGCAATTCTTTCAAACAACACTTGATCAACCAGTGTCACTTTGATTAGAACTGATCATGTGGTATCTATTAATTTTCCAATTAAGTGCTTTGCTCAGTCTGCCTTTTGATGCAAATGTGATGGTATTTACATTGTTCCCTCAATTTGCATTTATAGTGCTTTACAGCCTGGATTTACAGACATGTTTAGCACTTATTTTTACTATTAGCTGACCAGCCATTCAAGCATATTAAACAAAAATATTTTCAGAGCCTCCATCCATCCACAACTTTATGAAGTTTCAAAAGAACACAACAGAAGGAGCAATGCAATATAGTGGCGAAACTAAGATTTATGAGGTCGATTTAATTTAAACTAGAATGTAAATAACAGCTGAGTGATTACTTCTTTCCGAAAAGTGACGCATTCAGTTTGTGTTGCATTCTTTAGGAAGGCTTTGAATAATATCTAATCAGTTTTCAATTACAGACGCAACTTTCCTCCTTTTCCTGTAGGAGTCCAACAACACATGTAATGTGTCACTATAATCTAAAGAGGTAGCTAAATGACATTATGGTTCATTTAATAATTATTAAATATAACATGACATTAAGAAATCCATTGCTAGATAATTCATTGGCTGAGCTTTGAGATGTCAGATTATGCAGACTGTGATTCAGTATTGATTCTCTCTCTCTCACACTCACACAAATATGGTTTTCTCCCTTCTAAAAGTCTGGACCCGAAATAACTGGAGCTATCAAACAGAGCCATTTGTTTCCGAGGAATAATTTTCAGCTCTTTAGAAATATAAAGACTGTTTCTATTAACTTTTCAAACATAGAAGACATCAGTGAAAGGCATTCATTTTGATTTCCATATTTCGCCTAAATCAGAAACAAGTTCATTTGAGTTCCAAAACTTTCAATCGAGAGATTGATTTGTTTGCCTTTGTTTCATTTCAATTATGAAACTACATTTGTATGCGCACAGCACAGCAAATTGATTTTATGCTTGCATTTTCAGCAAAGGATAACCACAAATTATCTGAGCGTCACTCGCCAACTTGATTTGTGTCCATTTTATGGCTCTTGAGGACGTCTCACCAGTGACTCTGTGTGGTGTTTTCACTACAGTAATCTCACATTTTAATCAGTGGTGAAAACCTGGCCTGCTGACAGATAAGAAACCGCAATGATAAGGATAATAATTGGAATTTTTTTTATGGAATATGGCAATATGCAGTAATTGGACATTGAGGGAGAGAACATTAATTTGACACTGTTAGTTTGGATGTGACCCGATTATGCAGGAATGGACCGATTATACTATGTCTTTCCCTTGTGTCTTTATTGAAATTCATGGCAGTGGAAAACCTTTCCCCCAGGCTCTTACCTCTCTCCATTTCAAAGATCCTTCACAAAGATTTGATGTGCCTTTGTCAGGGTGTAGGGGGGGACCATAATACTTTACATTTTCTAACATAACATTGGGCGACACCAGCAGTGGAGGGATCATAAAGAATACCAATAATACAACACTGGCGAGCTGTGTGAAACGAATCACACGTACACGCACACACAAGTACAGAAATAACAGGTTACCGTGATTGATATGGAAATCAGTGATGTTTTTTTTAAACACCTTTCAATGTGAAATGAAATGCAGACTGCTGTTGAATTACTCTCGGCTTTAGTTTGGGCCTGTGTCAAGATGGCAAAAGGCAATGTTGGTATTCTAGGCATGTGTGGGGAAATAATCAAAGTTGTTCAGTAAATACTGCTCTACATTCATAACGTGGTGAGAGATTGAGTTTGAACCTGTATCATGAGGCACGACTTTCATCTTTTTCATCAAATTATGTTGATGATGATAAAAATGATGAGTGTCAAAATGTAGTGCAATTCATTATGCAAAATCTAAAGAAAATAAAGTGATACTGCTATCGCTTGACCCATACAAATATTATCTACCTTGAACAAACTGACAAACTTGAAAAGTTTATGTTCAGTCATATAGCATATCATCTTTTTTGAATGATGTTAATTTAGGTGCAAAGTTATTGATGAAATATATGTGAAAAATTGAACCCATACGCCAAAGTAGCTGAAGCAACTTTTCTCTATTTTCGGATGTGACGAAACATACACTGGCTAATGGTGTATGCACGCTGTTTCTAACACAGTCTCATCCCAAAAAGTCATATAACTGACGTCTTGGGACGTCTTTTGACCATACGTCAATATCTGCCTTTTTAGGGACCCCCTTAAACGTCGGTAGATTGCGATCCCGGGCCATCCGTCCTGTTAAAAAAAAGACTTATAATAGGCTAACCACAGTGTAACAGGTGTATGCTTATTATTTCTTTAATTGTAAGGTACATACCATTAATAATTAAAGGTACTACCACAGTTTACCTTTGATTATTCAGTTTATGAATCCGAGATTATCCGACTATAATTTAGTTATAATTCAAATCGACTGACAGCCCTATGATAAACACTCGTAAATTAATCTGCAATCATGTCTATGGCAATATTGCAGTATGTATACGTAATTTGGCAATTATGATTTGGAACCATAAAAACAGAGCGGTAATCAAGAATCAAGTCGACCACCACCAGATGTATTGTGTAAGTCCTGCTGGGAGATAAGTCTGCTGTTAAAGAAAAACAACTGAGACATAAAACGCCCAGCTGAACACTATCTGCCTTTTAATTGGTGGTTCAGAGGGCCGGAGAACAAACTCGCTCAAGAAATTTGTCCTTCTAGTGAAGATCAGAGTGTACGAGCCAAAATACAACAGCCATGCCATATTCAAATTCATATGCAATTTATGATCTTTAAAAATAAAGCTCAAGCTACAGACAGATGTCTTAGATCAGTGTTGCTGACAGATGACTTTCTGGAAAAGAGCAAAAGTCAGATTGGTGTTAGTTTTTTAATAGACTCAGGGTGTGCAAGAACTCGATAGAAATAAGAACGGTTTCTAAAAGTCACTGAAAAGTCAGGAGTTTGTTTATTTATTATGCAGCCTCCCTTCTGGCATTCTTTTTCTTTTTAAACTCAGACTTCATTTCTTGACTAGTCAGTGAAGAGAGAGCGTGAACAAATGCTGTGAACGGAGAACAGATTTAAAGTACGATTGCGTTTCATCAAAAGATCTTGGGAAAATTGTGCATTTTATTTAAACTCTTAAATGTCATTTTGGTGATCATAGGTAAGTTTTTAGGGATAAAATTATTGACTACAGTACAGGGGGACTTTAATATGAATATTGCTCAATAATACTATTATGTTAACACTTTTCAATGAGGTTTCATTTGTTAATGCATGAACTAACAATGATATATTACTCTTTGTTTGTTCATGCATTAACAAATGAGACCTCAATGTAAAGTGTTAACATGATAATGCATTCTTACAGCATGTATTAACCTTTGTTAATGTTAGTTTATAAAAATGTTATTTTGTGTATTAAATATTTTTCACAGTGCATTAACAATTATCAAGATACAATGTGGGATTTTAACATAATCTATCTATCTATCCATCTATCTATCTATCTATCTATCTATCTATCTATCTATCTATCTATCTATCTATCTATCTATCTATCTATCTATCTATCTATCTATCTATCTATCTATCTATCTATCTATCTATCTATCTATCTATCTATCTATCTATATTAGAAAGTATTGTTCTCATAATTAACTAAATCAATTCAAATATACTGTAAGTGTCATTTAGGATTTACAGTATGTAAAACTATTTGTGTTTCTTCCACTGGCAAGTTTTTTCCTGTAGTCTAGAGAAAAAAGTAAAAATGGGTGTATAAATATCAGTGCAATGGTGGAGAATAGAAATAGTAAGGCATCCCACTGAGTTTCTCATTTTTTTTGCTCATTCTCTGGAATTTAAAATGAGTTGCAATGTGGAGCACAATACACTCCTCTGCCTTACCCGAAACTATCAGGTGACTGCTGAAAAGATAATGTGAATAGCAATCTGTATTGGCTTTATCATCTTATAAAACAGTATTAAATATTTATATTCATATTGATATTACTCTTCTGCTGAGCCAATTAGTTTTATGCATTTGTGAAATAGGCCTCATAATGTGGTCGAAAAAAATACAAAACTCTAATGGACTTTTTATAGACCCACAGGAAATTGTGACTTCCTAATGCAGAGGTATGACTTTTATGATTTTGAACTATTCTTTTAAGTGGTTAAATATTTGGGAGAAAAAACGACTATTTAAATGATCTAATTAGGTCTGTAATTGAAAGTCTAAGCTCAAAAAAAACATCAAAACTATAAAGCAATTTAAACTTTATGATTGCAGATCTATTGCAAGACTATGCTGTAGCCAAATATTCATAAGAGATGCACTGGGCGTGATGGGAGGAAACAGCAGTAGTAAATCCCAGAAGGTGATCAATTCCCAGAGTTGAATTGATGGTGGTGAGAGTGCATTTAAATTCCCAGTGCCCAAGCAGACAGGGAGGCTTGACACAGAAATGAAGGGAGAGGAAATTGCAGAGAGGAGTTGGAATCGTCCCCTCCTAGCTCCTGTGCCCTTGATCTTGATTGAAAATGCCAAAGGACAGCATTCAAAGTCATCAAGTGAGAAGGGCTGCCCGTAAATTAATGTGAACGCAACCGCATTCGGGCTTGTCACAATCATCAGCAAATGACCTCATTATAACCCCCGTGAATTCGGGCTGAATTCCGACAAAATTGCTCTGTGTCGCACATGGCTCCTTTCGGTTCTGTTGTTTACATTTATGGATGTAGATTTGCGGCTTCATTCCAGTTGATTTATTGTTTTGTTCTAGATTTAATATAAAATATTTCCTCTCACAGTGACAATGAATGTTACAATCATTTACATAGGTTCGTATTCAGAGCTCTACAGTTTGTACAACTAAACTTGACATCAAACAAGATATCACCAGGAGATTCTGGACAAATTATTGTTTCCAAAAGTACATCACTATATAAGAAAATGGGATTTCTGATATACAAATACCACGTAAAGGATGGCAAAAGAATCAGACATTCATGCTGTTGAGCGATCTGCAAGTAAGACTTAACTTTCAGAGCAGCTATGAGTAAAAAAGCAAAAATCGTTCTGTTCGTAATGGCGTTGCATCAAGTCTTTATATGTCATCAGTCCTACGGCGAGACAACGCTCAATTCAAACCGTAGTCTGTGGTGAAGTCAAGGCAACATGTCTTATTAATTTTTGGGAAAAGAACCATGAATGCGTAGAAAATAACATTAAATAAGTTTCGTTTATCCATACCGTATGTCCATTAGGAATCATCTTCGGTTTTGATGACATGGAAAAGCGTGACGTTGAAAATGACCTGATGTCCGTTGTTCCAGGCGTAAAGCGCCCGTTCTTGAGCGTTGTAGTCAAGCATGGAAATGTGAAAGTACTGGTTGTGGAACGGGATGTCCATGTACTCGTACGTCGAGGTCTTTGTGTTGTAGGAATAATACACCTTGGCTCCGGTCAGATGGGAATTGGTGATGTACAGCGTGCCGCAGATCATGAACGACTCTCCCGCGTTCCTTTTGGAGTATTCCGTGTTCCACGTCTGGAGAACCTCCAGCGTCTGCGGTTCTAACTGAGAAATCACGATGTTTCCTGCATTCTGATTGGTGGCGTACACGGCCCACAAACCCAGCTCGTCCGCCATCAGGTCGATGTCCGAGAAGCCTCCCCAGGTGTAGGGGTAGACGTTGTGGAAGCCGGCGTACTCCAAGGCGCGCTGGGCGAGAACCCGTCCGGTCTCGAAGCTGTATTTGACGATGATGTTGCTCTGCTCCTTGTTGTAGTACAGAGAGCCATTATAGACCACGTGGTTGGTTCCAGCCCATTTAAAGGGAAGGTAATAGGTTCGCGATTCCTGACCGGAGATGAAGTCTTCAATGTTTTTATACTCTCGAACCACCTTGCTGTTGGTGTAAGTGTCCATATACCAAATCTGTGGGAGAAATACAAAGAGATTAAAGTATGTAGAAGAGTGGCTCACTAAATAATTTTACACCTGGTGGAAACCGGTTGTTAGCAATCCTGGGAAGGAAGAAGATTAATCAGGGATATGTCAGAACATTAATCAGCTTGAAGAACACAGAGCCGCCCCCCCCTCCAGAACTCACCCGGTTATTTCTTGGAGATGCTAGAGGGTCGGTCATCCATGCGCCAAACCGCGTCCCAGATGTCTTTATCGTCACAGGGCCGGTGATTTTCATTAATTTCCCACATGCTATAAAAAATCCAAATGAATATTCTTCATTTTTAACATCGTCTCTTTTTCGAATGGCTGGTTTCCTAGAAGCAATTGCATTCCTTCTAAAGACTTGCTTTCGGTGCATGTAAAAAAAACAACAGCAACTTTTAATGATGTACTAGCTTAGTGCATCCAAACCCCAATGCTAGGATGTAATTATAAGAGTTATTAATAACATATTAGAACATCTGTTGAATTTGCCTAATCAACTCATTCATATTGTAAGGCTTTTTAGCACTTCATCATCAGAATCACAGGTGTTATATGAAGATTGTTGAAAACACATTGTTGTTTAATTGCCTTGCTTAACGTTCACTAAGAGTCGTCTGGACAAACTGTAGCTGGAGGGTCAAATCTGAGTTTGGCTGTACTATAATACACTTTAGCTAAATTAATTTCAATAAATGTCAATGCATACTGCGCCATAAATCAAGGGGGGAGGAACAACTTGGATGTTCACATTGACTACAGTTCAAAAATGTAGGGTCCGTAAGATTTTTATTTAAACAAAAAGAAAGGATTACTTTTATTCAGCAAAGGTGAATTTTAAATATCTTTCCTATTTCAAATAACCTAAAAAAATGTCATGGTTTCCACAAAAATATTAAGCAGCACTGATAATAATAAGAAATGTTTCTCATATCAGCATACTAGAATGATTTCTGAAGGATCATGTGACACTGAAGATGCTGAAAATTCAGCTTTGCATCAATTACATCAATTGTCAGAGAGTGCAACTACAGTTCAATCCTTTCATTATTATTTTTCTTCACCTCCAAATAGCTGTTGCAAGAACACATTTTTTGGAAACCCCCTAAGAAACTCAATGGGATGGTTGAGTCTGAAACCTAGTTAATCATGTTGGTTTACCGAAAGGTTCATCCAATCATAGCAGAGGTTAGTTACAGATAGAATATTTAAAGGGATACTCCACTTTTTTTTGGAAATAGGAAATTACAACTCCCCCAGAGTTAAACAGTTGAGTTTTACCATTTTCGAATATATTCAGCCGATTTTAAGATATTTAGAAGAATATCAGTAACCAGACAGTTTCTGGGCTCATTGACTTCCATAGTAGGAAAAAAATATACTATGGAAGTCTATGAGACCAGAAACTGTCTGGTTACTGATATTTTTCTAAATATCAGAAAATTGGCTGAATGGATTCGAAAATGGTAAAGCCCAACTGTTTAACTCTGGGGGAGTCGTAAAATGAGCCTATTTCCAAAAAAAGTGGAGTATCCCTTTAAAGGTACAGCAGCAAACAAAACCCATTTAATTCTAATGTAATGTAAAATGATATGAAACAGTGGAATATGGCCCCTATAAAATGCGTGAACTGTGAATGTAAAAAGTCCAGTAAATTTCATCAGTGCTTCTACTTACTGAGTTTGCTCATGCAGTTTCGTAGACGGCTATCCAGGCTGAGGACTCTCTGATAGAGCTGCTCATAGTCATAAGCTCCCAGCTCTTCCTGGATGCCCGTCAGCACAGCAGAAAGATTCCTGATTTCCTCTTTGAACTGAGAGATCAGCTTAGCATCTGTTTTGTACTGCTCCAGCACAGGAATCAATGGCTGGAGTTCATCCATACGATCGTTCAGCTCCTGTAGAGAGAGACACACACAAACACACACACAGGCTGTTATGCTTTGTCCCAATAAACAATGTTTAGTTGTGACTTGTGAAACGCATGTAGTTCTATTATAGACCTGCATATGTTTAGCGTTTTGACTTAACACATACTGTACAATATTCATGTCTAATGCTGATGTTTGCATTTCCAAGCAGAAGATCTATTGTAACATAATAAAAAAAAAAAACATACCTTGAAGTTTCTAGCCATTATAGTTTTCCTGTCTTCTTCAATTTGCCGGAACTTGGTCCGTAACCCTTTCATTTGATTTTCCATTTTCATGACATACTGGAAATCGCGCTGCGTGCGCAGATTCAGGACTTCAATGGACTGAGACATGTTCTGCACCTGCATCACAAAAGCACAAGTTAAGAAATAGGACTAAACTAGGGGGGGGGGGCTCTCATATAAACACAAAATAAAACTGCTTTCAATATTTCATAATAATAAGAAATGTTTCTTGGCCAGCAAATCAGCATTTAGAATGATTTCTGAAGGATCATGTGACACTGAAGACTGGAGTATGATGCTGAAAGTTCACATGAATAAATTACATGTAAAAAAAAAATATTATTGAACAAATACTATTGAGCATAAGCCATAATAAACCATGAAAAAGAACCTTTGCATCATGCAGTAAACAAAAAAAAAATCCATAGACAATTCATATGTAAAATACTTTTTTGTTTGTTTTGCTCCTTTTGACCAGCCACTAGTCACCATTGACATTTGTTTTATAGAAAACAATACATTGCTTGACATGAGGGTGAGTAGATGAATTTTTAATTGTGTGAACTATCCCTTCAACCTCAGTGGGTGAGAAGCCCTTCCAAAGATACATTTCTTTGCATATGTTATGGATAAACCGACTTAATTCATTTTTAAAAAGTGGCTGATAAAAAAAAGGCAGTCACTCCAATCTCATGGTGTTTGTCCCTATCAAACTGTCTGATTAGCTGCCTTGACTGGGGCATGAGAAAAGTGGAAATCCATGAATCATGAATGAGATGTTGGCCTGGGATTTCTTTTGGCTATAGGGAAAATGGAGGCGCTAATAAATGTACATATAAATATTAACGGCAGTCAGGCTCCCGCTGAATTGAGGCATGTATCATTTATCATAAAATCAGGTATTAATGACCTGCATGAAATCAGCCTCTTGTGAATGCAGTGGAAGCACCCATGAGTGCTATTGCTTTTACTTGTGTGTGTGTGTGTGTGTGTGTTTAAAGGTCCTAAGTGGGAATGAGAGTGATAAAAGAGGATAAAAGGTGGGGGAGGGGAATATGTAATGTGTGATTGAGAGACAGAGAGAAATAAAGAGCAAGAGGACAAGTGTGTGTGTTTGTTTATGTCAGTATTAGTGGTGAGCTGTACAGTACTGTAGCTCCTGAAATGTGAACCCCTGAGGCAAAACAGTACATTAGTTGTCCACACAATATAGACTAGCCAAATGATGCCTGTGTGAGTGTGTGTGTGTGTGTGTGTGTTAGAGAAGCAAGAAGAAATGCAGAGTGAAAAACATTGTGCCATTACAGGGATTTGCAGTATTTTGAATATTCACATTATATTTGCAATGCATGTGCCTTATTATTCTATGGGTAATAGGTATTACTATATAAAAAATAATGCACCCGTTTATTAGGCCATTACATTTCCGAAAGAGCGTCTGAGTAGGCTAGTTTTCACCCTTTTGTTAGTATGAGAGTATGACATCATTCAGACAAAGATGTTCCAATAGTATTAAATATCGTCAATATTCAGTTGCAAAAATGAGTTGGCAAGTTTAATTCATTTCCATGAATATATTAAGGGGAAAAAATAAATATATGTTTACATATACTACCTTGAAGTTAGTTAGGGGTTAGGGTCTAACTAACTAGGGGTCAGTAAGATATTTATGCTTTTGAAAGAAGTCTCTTAGTCTTATGCTCACCAAGGCTGTATTTATTTGAAACAGTAATATTTATTACCAATTAAAATAACTTGTAAATACCAATTAAAATAACTTGTAAAATTATTTACTGCCATTTTTGATTAATTTAATGCTGAATAAAAGTTTTTAAAATCTTACTGACCCCACATTTTTGAATGGTAGAGTATGTACGCATATAGATCTATTGATATATTTCAGAAAAGAGATAAAATGTGTGTGTTTTTTATACGCGAGACCTTCTCCAGCAGCTGTCGGAGCTGTCTGCTCTTGGCATCCCTGGAGCAGAGGTTTTGTTCCGGTGCGACCACTGTGCAGATACAGCGTCCGTCTGCATCCTGTGCCGAACTATACACCTGCCATCCTTCCTTGGGACCAATTGTCTGTGGACACACACACAATATATATATATATATATATTTTTTTTTTTTTTTCAATATTTATTGAAAATTCATTATTTCATTTATAATGATTTCATTTACAGAAAATAGCACAAACCTGCTGAAGTGATTGTAAAGTATTAACTTTAAAAAACATTTTATAGTATTTGTATAAATAATGTGTGCTTTTTGCCCCATGCTGGAAAGCCTTTTACTCTGTGTGTGAGGCAAAAGACCCACTTTGCCACCTCATACATTTATACGATTTTATTTAAAAAAAAAAAAATATATGTTGCTCCATCAACGTTCATTAAAAATATATATACATTTTTCGAAGGGTGTGCCTTTAGCCCCGTTGTACCCTATTGATAATCGTCAGAGCTGTTAACTTTTGTAACCGTCTCTGGTAACATCCAAATCCAAATGAATCATTCTGTGAACTGATCGGCTGTTTCAATGAAAAGATCAAAATCAAAAACAGATTTGTTTATACATTTGACATTGCTATGAAAATGCTAAGGAAAACTAGGGCAGATGTCAAGATTTTCAGTGAGTTTCTATCTATTTGTCACAAAAATCTATCAGTATGACTTCAGAAGAACATTTCACTTGGACTGCTTTTATGGAGCTTTTGAGTCCTTTTTGAAAGCTTTTAATCCATGGAAGAAAAAAGCCGTATAGGTTTGGATTGACATAAGGGTTGATAGTAAATTACAGAATTTTTACTTTGGGGTAAACTGTCCCTTTACTCTAAAATTATATTCAATTATTATTGAACTAAAATAGGACTTGCATTTTATCCACTTTTAAAATCTCTTTTGTGCAGCCTTGAGATCACCATTAACAACAAATCTACTCAAGATGCTAAACCAGGGCTCCAGACTAACTTTTTTTACTAGGAGCGCTGTTGCCCCTGACTGAAAATTTTAGGAGCGCAGGCAGAAAATTTAGGGGCACACCTTAAATCAGCTTGCAATTCAATTAATCAATTTTTCCCCAAAACAACTGTAATACTGACAAATTCTTTAATTATAAATAGACTTAACATTATGATATGCTGTTTTATTTTAAGTTCACAGGGCTCCAGACTCAAATTTGAGGGCAGCACCACCTCAAACCACCTCGGATTCATTGACGCGCCCCTTCCACGCTTACCATGCGTTTAACGTGTGGCAAATTTACTGGTCGCACATGTGCGACTGGACGTAAAATTCAGTCGCACACTGACAAATTTTGGTCGCAAAATGCGCCAATTTGGTCGCAGTCTGGAGCCCTGTAAACCCCTCTGTTATCATGCAAAGGCCTCGTAAACAGTTAAAGACATGCTTTACCAGTGAAAACAGTCAAGTTTCTTAAAAGATCAATGAAGTAAATCACTTATTTGGACTGAAAATCCCATATGATAAAACAACTTTTATCTATTGGAAATTTGTCTTTTACTGGACCTGAGAGCCAGTGGCATCATAAAGTGGGTGTGTCCCTGTCAGTCACAATAATGCCAGTGTTCTCTCGCTCTAATTCACTTGCGCTGTAACTGATCCAATTCCCCAGCTTTGATGTATAATTTGTACAGTCGAGTCTGAGAGTTGGAATGCGAGACGCGTAACTGCACTCGCCGGATACAAGCAGGTCTTAAAAAAATAAACAAAAACAATACAAGGGGAAAGAATTGGGATAACGGATGGAGAAACGATAGGAGGTTTCGAGGATTCACCTGAGAAGATAAACTTATAAGCTTTCCCGTTGAGGACAGAGGCATCCCATGTCATACATGCATGCGCACACACTGAATTTACTGACACCCTCGTTGACTGCCTCTGCCTCTCTGTCACACATTCTTATTTTCCCCGCTCTTCTCCTCTCTATATATTTTGAATTGTGAGTGTGACATTGCTTTTATACAACAGTCACTTACACAAAGTAACACAGTATGATCATCTTTCATTTTGAACAAATCAAATTGATCAATTGAATGATTAAATCGTGCCATTCTTGAATGAATGTGTGCTTTTATCAAATCGGCTGAATGAATAATGACTAGCTCATAAAGATGTTCACTTGTTTTGATCCTGAATGAATCTGTGTTTTGTATGAATCAGATCAGTGAATCGATTGACTGCTCAAAAAGACCCTTCTGAAACCTAAAATGACAAATGGGACACCCTACGGTCTGTCTCATGGGCTTAACGGACACGCGGAAGCCATTATAAGTCCACAAGACCGAGAGTGCATATGAAAAGTGTACCATTCAGGACAGGCCCTGGCACTAGTTTTTCTTAATAAATTGGTGAAATGGTTAGGTGTATAATTCAATGACTCACTCATACAGGGAGTCATTAATCGTTCCTGAATGAATCCTGTTTTTGAACGAGTTGGTTCAGTGAATGATTACTCGCTCATAAAGATGTTCAATAGTTTCGTTCCTGAATTAATTGGTGTTTTTGAACGAATCAGTTACGTGCATGTTTTATTAAAGGGGTGGTTTACTGCTTTTTTTTTTTTCTTCGCATGATTGTGTTTATGGGGTGCAATATAACATGTTTTCGTGGTTTTTCTTTTTTAAAAAGTCTTATTTTTCATCAATTTCACCTTTATCGTAAGCCGCTTTCTGTCATTTGAACGACCGGTTGACTTCCTGATTTTATGAAACCACTCCCTCAGAAACAGGGCAGTGGGCTCAGATTGGTTTGTTTGGGTCAGTGTGTTGTGATTGGCTAAACTGTAGTGCACGTTGTCCGGAAACTTCACGCCCATTACCTTTACGGGCGAAGTTGCATATGTGTGCTCCTGTCAAATGTAAATAATGGTGTGGATACTGCAGTATCAGTATGAGCCAGAATCAGACCCAGAAAGCGGCGATGAAGAGAGTCAAGCAGAACCTCACCACACACGGCTCTTACAAAACGTTTCTGAATGGTAATTTGCCTATATTTTTTAACTTTAGACACGTTTGTCTTGCACAAAATAGCATCGAACTAACTGGCTACTATATACACAAACAGCGTTGGCACTGGTTTACGTTCTTGATCAAATCGAAAAATAACATCATAAAGTATATATACATGAAAATACATTTACAACATTGGTAAATAACAAAATTCAGGTCCAAAATGTTTGTACGCGTTTGTCGTAGACATGAAATAGCATAACTAAGTGGCTATAAAGCCAGCGCTGGCATTTGATAAAACTAAAACATTACCTCTGAAATTGTACATATACATTTATAGCGATTAAGTCTTAGCCTACTTACAGGTTGTGGCCCAACAACTGCTGCCTCTGGTTTTAAAGTTGGAACTGCTTCATGTTTTAGTAACAGTTTCTTGTTGAATCCGACATTGAATTCGTGGAGATTCTGGAAGCTGCCTTTCGTAAAATCCGCAGCACTGAGAGCTAAATTATGATTGTAATTTTCCGGAACATAATCAAACATAAATTGTATCCATTGTTGACAAACTACAACGTCCGTGGGAAGCTCAAACACACACAACCTGACAGCTGGATTAACATAACACACTCGACGAGCTGCAGAAATATGGCAATCCCTTTTTTGCATATTCCGGAGGGAGGGGTGACGCGCAAATGTATGGGTTAGTGACATCTAAAACCTGTTGTTGTCCCATTAGAGTCATTTTTGTAGGCAGTTAAACTTCCTGATTTTTTAAAGACGATATCTCTGCTTACATTGAACTGTCAGCGCTGCAACTTGGCAGATTCTGTTCATGCACCAACAGCAACATTACACCCCATTTAAACTGAAAAAAGTGACATCGCAATCAACCATCCTTTTAACAATGTTCGGGAGAAGCACGTTCAAATGATCAGCTCAATCAGCACAAGAGGAGACCTATAAGTGTGTATATATGCACACACATACAAAGCAGATGGTTCCATTTGCTTTCCAATCGCTCTCGAGGTACTTTAATGCAGTCACTGGTACAAAGAGTGACTGAAAATCCCCGCACCAAAAGACTAACAACCTGTCCAGACCGGTAGTGAAATTGCTATTTTGCGTTGCAATATTTTCTGTAATGGAGCAATTTATAATAAATGCAGTGTAAGGTAGTTATGCACGTATACCGTACATTACAACATCAGCAGTATCTCAACAAAGCACAAAATGATGGATTCTTTTACAGTCACCCAAAGTGCAACATTCAAGTCCACTTCCATTTATGCTTGTTGATGAAAACAAATCGCACCCACCATCAATCCAGACAGAGAAATACCAAATATATCACCATCATTATAACTGGACAGAGCGTGGAGGAACATACATTGACCACACAGGCACTGATGATCATGTCTTTTAAATGGACTCACATTTCCGTCCATATTTTTATGTCCGTGTCTGAGATTTGTTCTGTGATATTAAATATACAGCCGAGAAAACAGCCCTCCTATCTTCAGTTCTCACTATATTTGGTGCTGTCATGCTTTCAATCAAGTGCCGATTTAACCAACACCTGTTTGAAAATGAAGACCGCTCAGAGAAGTTGGGATCATTTTTTTTCTTTCGCTCGCTTTTCACTCTTGCTTTCTTGTGCGCCTCTGACCTCTAGACTATATCTCAATATCTGAGTACACTTCTGAAAGAGAACGAGGCATGGAAAGATAAAAGGAATGCTTTCATTCATTATCAGTCACCTTCTCAGCGATAAATCTGTAGAGTAATAAGTGAGTGTGTGGCTGTTCGTGCACGGCAGATTTATTATTATATTGTACAAGTATGGTTTATTACGTTCATCATATGCACGGGTACTGTGGTTATCAAACATGCAGTGACATTCGTTCATTATTTGTTGTTTGAAATGTTCAGATTAGATAATTAGATAGATTTCATAAAGTCAGATACGCTCTGCATATATTTTATGAATGTCACATAAGGTAAAGGTTTATAAGTGGTGTTTTTGCACACGTGGTATACAATCCAATTTGCAAGAACAAAATTTGTCTTAGTTTGAAGAATATTTTAATAATCTTAAAGAAACTTTTTCCACTAGTGCAATGGAAAGGTTCAGTGGATGTTACAGGTTCCTCATTGAACCATCAATCTCTATAAATAACCTTTATTCTTAAGAGTGTATTCTGGGCCAGATGGCAAAAAACGAATGTCTTGATATTCACAACACAACATTATAAGAAACATAATGTGAATAGATCAATACATGACTGAATCGGTTATTCAAAGTCATTCAGAAACTTGCCATAAAGCCGAACACTGAATGCTAAATAAGTTGACGGTCTGTATTATTATTATGAGATCCCTCCACTGACATTAGAAAGCTGTATCCCGTAGGTGTGTAATGCAATTTGTCACCATAAAAAGCGCATTTCAGCACGTCAAATTAATCATCATGAATCACTCATCCCACAAGCAACAACAATGTAATTAGAAGCCCATTACACTAACGTCCATTCATTTTCATAGACAAACAGCACCTCTGTCTTCGAGTCTGTGGGGGTTTTGTGTGTGTATGTATTTTTGGACCTTTGACATTTTGTGGAGTTCATATGGTGAGGTCAAAATGCCAGCATAGAAGTACTAGGTAATGGTTAAACAAATTTATCAGACAAAAATCAATCGTCTGTCTAGTTCATGCAGACATCCTGAATGTGTGTGATTAGTTCATGTCAGGTGAATGGACAGCTCCTGTCTGGCGAAAACTGACTAAACATCTGAAGCACAGCACCACACTCATTTTAGCACTTGTTACATCTCATTATGGTGATTTTTTCAGCATTTACTTTGACAACACTGCATTAAAAGAGATAGCAGCTTGTTTAAAACAAATCTGTAGATTTCATGACAATGCTATGCAGACTGGTTGTATATTTTGTTAATGGCAAAATTCAATATAGAAGAGACTGAGTAAATCCAGAATGATGCAAAAAGCAGTTTAAATCGACAATTCCATGTGGTTCATTCCCATTCGTCCCCTTCCCAGTGTGCACTGGGGCGCAAGTAATTATGGTTGCGTTGTCTGACCATTTGCCAGTTTTGTTGCCACTAGTTGGTTTCTGATGTCGCACTTATTCCATGCATGTTCACGTTTATGTGATGAGTATGATCATTAGACAAGCACTTTGCTTTCCAACAAAGGGAACAATTTGCTTAACAACTGATACAGCATCATCAGAAATATTTGTACTTAATTCATCTAAATACAGATTATTTCATACTATTCATTAACATTCAAGTTCTGTTTTGGGTAAAAAAGTAACTTCAATTGAATTTGTTATATTTTATGTTGTGCAGTTGCTGATTGTTGAGCTCATTTGATGAATCATTTTAAACATTGCATTTAATTAATACTATTGTTTGTAATCTGCTGTCATAATACTGTATCATTTTTACAGGGGCAGGTTATTTAGCTTATTTACTGTGTTGGGCAGTGGACTAGAATTGATCAATCCATTATATTCACTGGCTGGTCAAATCATATCATAAGAATATGCACCGTATATGAGTTCACACTGACAATGAAAAAAATCTACAAAATTCATATTCCCAATGCTTATAAATATTTGCTGCATGTCCCTTTATTTGTTTGTAACTATAATGCATTCCCGGAGAACATCTGGAAAGACAAATGGCTCTCCATGCTTGAATAAACCAAAGTTTAATAATGTGGACTAGTTTTATTTTCCTCCATCACGTACGATGCATAATTCTGAGAACTCCAGTGTTCGAGAATCCTATATGAAATTACATTAAATAATTATATTAAAAAAATATATAACTTTGAGATTTCAGCAGCCAACTTAATTTAAAATATCAATATTTATTTCCTACGGCATATGCAATCTGTTTCAAATAGAACCACATATATATAGAGAGAAAAATCAAGTGCATTGCATTATCGTGAAATCTTTTAGCTTGCAACTCATCACATCAACTTACCATGGATGGATACAGTCCGAAGACAATGAGGAAAAGCAGGGGCTTTAATGCACCGAACAGAAGGATCATGCTGTCACGTCTCTATCGCACTTTTCTGGCGTTAATATCACGTCCTCGGTGTGGCAGATGATGCCAGAACAGAACAGGGCGGATTGATACACATTCATTACCGTGCAGCTCCACCGCGCGAGTTCCCGCGTGCAGCCAATACTGAGCGCGCGCTGCCCAAAGTTAAGACCGCACGCGCATGAGGGTTCATCAGCAGACAGCGCGTGAGAGCATCCAACACTAAGGCGAGCTTAATATCAGCGGATGTGACATCATTTGATTATTCCAAACGTTAACTTGTTGAGCAACGGTGGCGACTGAATGCAGTCACTGTACAGTTCCAATGCATGCACGCTTGTGAGCTGAGATGGTCAGGCTGTCAGTGGTCGCATGTGTTGATTGGAGCAAATGTACACGGCTAAAGTTCCACCTCCAATGCATACAGTGGGGTGCAAATATTAAAATACCTTCGTTAGGTTTAGAAAAATAAGTGTTTTAAAAAATATATACAATAATAAAAATATAAATTTCATTCGATTTTAAAGAGGAAATGTTAAGTGTTAAATGTCATTTGTAATCTAAACGAAAAAAAAAAGCTAACTAAACTGTATCTTGCCTTAATCATAGGTGGCTACTGTAAAAATTCTACAAGATTTGATGGGATAACATGTCATTTTACTGTAAATTGCTGGAAAAATATTTTCTGTTAAGGAATGAAATGCCTTAATCTATAGTCAAAATATTTAATCCATGAATAAAATATTGTTAAAGTAGTTGGAGATGTCCCTGCTTTCATCCTATGCTCAAAATTGCTTAAATCACCTTTCTTTCCCATTCTGATATTCAGTTTGGAGTTCAGGAGATTGTCTTGACCAGGATCACACCCCTAAATGCATTGAAGTTACTGCCATGTGATTGGTTGATTAGATAATTGTATTAATGAGAAATTGAACTGGTGTTCCTAATAATCCATATATATATATATATATATATATATATATATATATATATATATATATATATATATAAAGGCAGAAACAGAAGCTATGATTTTAAGTGGAAGAAGGTGGACATTTTTTTACGTGTTGCATTTCATGTTATTTTAGCTTTTTTTAATGAGATTAAAGGCTAGAAATCTACACGTTTATTTGTCATGACTCATGAAAAGGTTAATTTTGATGAACTTGAATTCATCATGTGGCCTCCTATTAATACCTGCCTTATTAGAGTGATTGTTATAAGCAGATTTTAGTTCAAGTACATATATAATTAAAATAGTAATGTTAATGAAATAGGTGTAAAATATACAGATTCAATGTTTTATGTTCCATAGACATAATGAATTTTATACTGTACAAATTCTGTCCTAGATTTATACCCAAAACATAACCCTCACAGAAAACCTTGCATTTTTACATAAAAAAACAACATAATTTAGGATGATCTAGAATAGATGTTTTTCTCATAAGCATAAAAAAGTCCATTGTGGGAACATTTTGTCCCAACAATCAATGTAGGGTTTACCAGGATTACACACATACGGACAGAAACATATTATAATATAGAAGCATCCTGAAGTTTTAAAGATGTATGCAAAATAGATCCTGAACACCTTCCCTAACCACCCACATCTGTTGAACTGATATCCATGAGGGAAGTCTACATGAGATTCATTGAGGCAAAGGTGGTTGCTCAACACACCTACAGCCAAGATATTTTTTTCAGCAGTGGGTATTCTTTAAAGACCCGGTCATACAGATAACTACCACTTCCTTTCTTTTGTAGATGAATATAGTTTTTAACCAGCTTCATTTCACTCACTTTTTTGTGCACATTTTAGGCTCATCTGTTAATTATACAGCCAACAGCATAATTATTCCTTACTCTGGTCTCATGTAGAGCATGAAAAAGCTTTCCATGAGTGTTAGCAGCTTGGGTAAGACAGCGGCTAATACTTATAAATACTAAAGCAGTTAGAGGACGAGGGCTTATATGAAGAGTGTTGATTTGCTTTCGAGCTCATATCCTGAGCGGATTTATCTTATGAAAAGTTATTGTTTCTCTCGTTAATGAAATAATAAAAATCCAAGTTATGAAAGTTTTCAGCCGTACATGGTAATGGTTGTCGGATGATTTTGTTCACACACAGCAAATCCGCATCGCGGGCGTATTACGCTCGGCAAACAATTTGAGTTCATCTCTGGCAGAGCGTCTTGTTTGAGGATGGTAAATTGGAGAAATTCTCATCCGGCGTTTATTTGCACATACAGCCTTGTGTGAGAAAACAAAGTCAAGTGTTTGAAAATGAGCTTTTGCTGAGTCTTTCTCTGCATGTTTATGTAAAACTTATTGTAATTTGCCCTTTCATATTTCGATTGCATTATTCATGAGTCTATCAGAGGACTCTTTACTTTTGCTAATGATCAGGAGATGGTTACTTTCAAATTCACCTCCTTACTTTTCTACACTCTCATACTAATAAGGATGTCGGCTCTCCTGGTCTGTATTTCACTTGGAAATTGTGGTGTTGTTTGAGTGTAGGTGTGGATGTGTTGTAGTCAAGTGTTAATGAGCCATCGAGCACATGAGCTTCCCACACCACCTCACCATCACATTAATCTCACTTGCCCTCCTCGATCTTCTCTTGCTCACCCGTTCTCCTTTCCATGTGACTTGGCATGGCATCTTCTTTTCTCTTTCTTATTGCTTTACTTAAAGGACAACTCAGGCGTGAAATGAACCTTTGGTCTAATTACGCATTGGTACATAGTCAACCGTTCTCTGAGATTTGTTTTCATGATTATCGAATGGAAAGAGTTTTATCTCTAAAAACTGTTTAGCTTATAACGCTAGTGTATGGGGCATAGAGTAATGAAAAAAAATCTAACAAGGCTCAAAATAGCCCAACACTAACACTAATCAGGGTCCCTACATGCAAGATATTATAGGAGA
Organism: Cyprinella venusta; assembly: GCA_038021265.1. Classification (NCBI taxonomy): domain Eukaryota; kingdom Metazoa; phylum Chordata; class Actinopteri; order Cypriniformes; family Leuciscidae; genus Cyprinella; species Cyprinella venusta. The sequence goes on from CM075884.1 coordinate 22,397,312, forward strand.
TATTTTATAAAGAAGAGTCCACTTCGCGAATACAAGCAGGAGACATCTTTTTGAAAACATTCTCGAGCAGTCGAACCACGAACGCTGAGCCAAGTGCGCTGGTGAGATGTGAACGAGCCAGAACTTGGCTCGATGTTTGTGGTTCGACTGCTCGAGACTGTTTGAGACTGTTTTCCAAAGATGGCTCCTGCCTGTTTTCGCGGAGTGGACGATCTTTATAAAATATCTTCTTATTAAACGGTCTGTACACTTACAACGTTCTCAATGCTTCGTTTTGCATGTAGGGACCCTGATTATGCTACAGTGTTAGTGTTGGGCTATTTTGAGCCTTGTTAGTAGTATTAATTAGCGATTTTTTTCAGTACTTTATGCTACATATACTAGCGTTATAAGCTGAACCGTTTTTAGAGATAAAACTCTTTACATTCGATACTCATGAAAACAAATCTCAGAGAACGGTTGACTATGTACCAATGTGTAATTAGACCAAAGGTCCTTTTTCTTCCCATGCTTTCTGCCGCGTCTACATCGTTCAACTTCCTCCAGCAGTGGCGGCGGAGGAAAATGCGAATCTCCATCGTCATCTCTCAAAAAGGTCTCAACCAAAACCCAATAGCTGGGAACGGTCATAGTTAGAGGAGGTATGTTTAACAAAGCCCGTTATAAGCAGTAAAATAAATACTAAAACATAGATAGATGACGCCACAGGTAGACGGCATGCCACATACACCGGCACTATCTTTTCCAAAGTAAATTTAGGACCAGTACAGGAACTTGTGCAATGTAAGCAATGACGTACATCTGAGTGAACAAGACGGATGGAAGTTAGCGAGGGAGGATGCATTAGTGTTCAAAGCTGAAACTCACTGTTATGCTAAGGGGAGAGATATTTACAAAACATGCTCGAAGTGGTCGACCAATCACAACACACTGGTCAAGCCAACCAATCAGAGTGCATTTTCGGAAGGAGGGGCTTCATAGAGGCAAGAACTAAGAAGCGTTACTGACAGACTGGGAAGAGAGTTTTTTTTTTTTTTTTTTTTTTTTTTTTTTACATGAAAGCCTCTTCTAGTAGGCCTCAAAAACAAGACTTTATATAAAAGGGCATAATATGGCCTCTTTGATGTGCAGTATGCACTTAATTACGCCACTCACAATCATATTCTTCCCTTACATGTAAATGTTAAGTTTTAGATGACTTTGATGTTTAATTACTGCAGGTTTCTATAAGAGGATTCTAATGTGCAGCACAAACAAGGAACATAATTTCTTTCCTGGCTGAGTCATTCTCCAATAATGGACCACAATTTAGTGAACCGCAATACAGTGATTGCTGGGAAAATAACAAAAACTGCTGCACATCCACCCTCTTGAGATTCATATTTCCCTTGCACATGAACAATTGTTGTATATTATATATTCATATGTAGTGGAAACTGTCTTGAAACATATGCTATACTGTATGCTGCACTAGTGGCTTTTTGGAAACTGAAGTTTATTAAACCACAGAAGCTCAAGTGGCACTGGACTAATTACAGCGAGTCGCAGGAGGAACCCAATGCAGCAAAAAACAATTTGTCTCCCGCGTGAGCCGTTCTCTAGTAACAGAGCACAGGTTAGCAGTGTGTCCAGATATAAATGATTGCCTGAAATAGGCATTTTGGATCAGCGCTTCCAAAATTATTATGGATTTTAAATGCTAGTTTGTTTGTAGTTGATCTTTGCTATTGATTTTTTTTAATTCAGTTATGCAGGTTTAATTTAGGTCTGAAAAAGATTACTTGAATAGTGAGAAATGACACTGGAGGATTGTGGCTGCGGTTTAGGATTTGAGATATTAATAGAGTGCGGTATTTGAAAGGGTGTGTATTTATTAGTGGCATTGCATTTAGATGTAATCTTGCGCAGTCATAGCTATCTGCAGTAGCACATATACTGATCTAAAACAATGATACAAATCCCAAGAAATGCAGAAAACAGAAGCAGCTACAGTACTTTCCCCCCATAAATCACTGAAAACCTCTTTTCCATTACAGCTGAACAAATAACAGCTCCGTATTACAAAGCACCTGAAGCGCTGGAGGGGTTCTGCAACAGTCGATGTTCTATAATAATCAAATTTTAGCCTTATCACAACACTCAGCTTTGTATAAGGGACAGGAATGTGGTGCAGACCGACGGTATCAGCAGAAGTGAGAGACAGAGAAAATGTGGATGGAATGGAGAGAAGGAAGTTCAAGGTGAAGTGTGTAATTTTGCTTTATTAATATTTACTGTAGTATGTTAGATTTTAAGTATTTGAATCCTAAATCATATATTATTTTTAAATTAGTATGCCTATGCCAAAGGTGACCAGATGGAGAATTATTTAATAAATAAATAAATAAAAATCTTGTTGCAAATAGTCATAGATGCTATTGAAAATAGCATTATTTTCTTAGCAAATAGTTGTTGGATGCTATTTATACTAAAGCGCAGCAGAGGTAGACAAAGTACTCAACTTGAGTAAAAATATAGATACTACTAGTCAAATATTACTCTGTTACAAGTAAAAGTTGTAAAGACCGATTTTTACTTGAGTAAAAGTACAGAAGGACATGTGTGTCAAAAGTAAAAAGTAAATGTCAATGCCTGCCTACCCTCATATCAACATCAAATTTATTTCTAGAAAACAGTTTCATTAGTGATTAGATCACACCCTCAACCATTTTTTTGGAGCGAGGAGCTGTGGAATAACGCCCACAATGGTTTTGGACACGCAAATAGCTTTTTCCCTCAAATAGTGCCCTATTTAAAGGTTTGGTTTTTTTTGACTTTTAGCATCAATAAGTTAGCCTTACTGTTATCTATAAGCTGTTGTGCTCCAAAACAATGACACAATTCGCATTTAGAAGACCAAACCCAATGTTGAAAATGAAAATCAGGTTGATGTAAGATTCCAGATTCATGTTAATATCCAATGTTGGACAGGTGTTGGATTGTGGTTGAAACATGAAAATCGGGTTGACGTCAAAAACCAACATCAGTCGGCTTCTGTCGTCAACCCGACTTTATTTTCCAACCAAAATGCGGCCCCTGCACCCAAAATCATCCCCTGACTGACTACCACTTTCTACTTAAGGACTTTGACAGAAATGTTGAAGAGTAAAAAGTATGATATTTGTCTTTCAAATGTAGTGAAGTTAAAGTAAAATGTCTCCAGAAAAAAATAACACTCAAGTAAAGTACATATACTCAAAAAGTGTACTTAAGTACAGTATTCAAGTAAATGTACTTTGTTACAGTGTACCTCTGACTGTAGTGGAAACAGCATCAGATAATATTTACACCTTAGTTTATTGTATATTATAAAACGGTATTCAATAATAACAACATATTTAGTGTATTAAAATCATAAACGAATGCTGCTTAATTGGGTCAATACTTGTATATTTGGAAATTACCTGTCCTATGTTATGCACTTTGTTTCCACTTTTCGAATACTTTCTTAATTTTGATTTAAAATAAATGCTCCATCCATCCATCCACCCACCCATCCATCCACCCACCCATCCATCCATCCATCCATCCATCCATCCACTCACCCATCCATCCACCCACCCATCCACCCACCCACCCATCCATCCATCCATCCATCCATCCATCCATCCATCCATCCATCCATCCATCCATCCATCCATCCATCCATCCATCCATCCATCCAAAATTTTAACTCTTACATACTGTATAAAGGATATGTGATATCAACATTTTTGTTTTAGAATGTCCCATTACTTCCATAATACTTACTCCAACCTATGCACTTTCTATTTCCCAGCTGAGTACGTTATTGTAGTGCATATATCAGTTATCGAATCATGATGCAGCCAGTGAGCTGTTAAACTGATTTCCACTGTCTATCCTTTTCTCTTTCTCTCTCTCTCACCTCCGCAGAACATGAATAACGACAGTTTATTCCAACACAGCGTTTGTCCAGCCCGTCCCATGATACACATCTCAATCATTCCCATCATTATCCTGTGCTGATTAGTTTAAACAAAGTGTCGGCGGAGCACATCGGGGAGAAAGGGCTCTCGTGGGTGCTTTCGTTTAAACCCCCCGCATGGTGCAGTGCATCCAAATTTCTCCTTATATCACTGTCTGCCTGCAGGGATGAGGAAGACATGGTTGATCTTCCTCACAACCCGTGTTGAATTCTACAGGCTTTCCTGTGCGTCTGCTTCACACCTCCTCGCTCCAGCAAAAAAAATGGCTGAAGGAGTGATCTGTCTCACGGCCCATCAGACCGAGGCATCCTGTTTCTGTTGTCGAGGTGCTGCTTCATTGTTCCAGTGGGGATTTCGACAATCCCTTTGTTCCCTATTTCCTTCTTCCTGTTTTTTTTTCTCATCCCCCCTCTACTCTCACCCCCAGTGGAATCAGAGTTCTTCTCACACAATCTTTCATTTTTTACGAAGACATATTTTTTAAAAAAAAGTTGCTCTTTCATTTCCCCCTCCCCCTGGGCTCAGAGTATGACTTTCTAAAACAGATCCAGAAAGGTCATGTTTGATCTAAGATAAAATACAGAACTGAACTAAAGTTTTCTAGAGTTGTGAACTTACCGAGTCATACTGTAAATGTTCTTCATTGCACAAAACCCAAGTGCAGCGTTGTTTTAGTGCAGGCTTGGAGTCTAATCATCTACTGGAGTCAGAAACTCAGTTTGTACAATTGGATTCTGACGGGGCAGCCAGACTCTCTCGAACTGGAGTCTCTCGAAACAACTTAAGTTGTTTGAGTAGCATTGATTGGAATTTAAGTTAATTCTATTGCCAGATTGTAGATTTACAGACTGCTATGCAGGTCATCCAAGAGAGAGAGAAAGATACACTGTGAAACACGTGTAGATATGGTGTAAAATCTTTAAGTCTTGCAAAATAAATAGTAAATAAAATAATATAAAGAAATATAAACAAAAGCAATGGTCAAAATTCTAAGAACTAAAATAATTCTAGAAAATATGACGTCACTTTTAACATTGCCAACTTAATTACAGTTTTTTTTTGAAGCCAAAATTACACTTGCAAACTGAAACCAAAACCAAACCAAACCAAATCTCAGCTTTAAAGTGAAATCTAATTAGATTTGTACACAAATGGGTTTTTGCCTCTCTGTGTTACAACATCCCAGGATGTAAGACGCTAATTCATATCAGACCCGAGATGACTTCAACATAAAACGTTTCATGAAAAAGCTTAGCGGAGTGACTCTAGCCTGGGGAGTCGCATAAAATCCATATAATCCTGTTACTTTCCATGTCGTCAGCTTCTGTCGAAGTGCGAAACTATGTTCTTCAAATTGGAAATAACAAGGTCTAATTGACTAACTATATGCAGTCTGAGTGTTGGAGCCACAGGAGCTGTCATCAACTGACTGCTGGAAACACAGTCACGCCAGTTACTTTAGCTGCTATTGTTTCCACAGTTTCCAGCTTGCTGTGGATGGGCAAAGAAAGCTTCTGCACAACAAATGAACATATGGTAGCAGATGAAGCCAAACAATTGAGGTTCCTTCCACATCTGAGGAGTACAATTCCGTTTCGCAATGTTTTGCAACTTTATGGGAAATATGAATGAAATCTTGATGTTGTGGGTTGTGTATATATATATATATATATATATATATATATAAAGCTGTGATGTTCTAGTCCCCGATTGTGTGTCTTCTGGTGAATATCTGATCCATTTATTAGTGATGATGGCTAACTTTCACATTTTGGGATGTTATTTGAGCTGTTTTTGCCAGACTGGAATATTTCAAAAACTAAATTATCATTAATTTCACAATATCGATAGTCGTCCGTTTGCAGTGTACACATAGTGTGATATAGTGGCTGTCTTGGGAGAGAGAAAAAAGTAATGTCTTCTGCAAAAAACCCAGAGGGCAAAAGAAAAAGCACATTCATATCTTAGTAAGCGCTGGCAATGACTTTGCAATAGGCTAATTGGCCCAGACTTCAAACTATTTAAACATATTGTTTCTTAGTTTTTTTTTCTTCCACTGATGTACACAAAATCCTTATCACCAACATCATCAATTAAATGTTGAATCAAATAGAGATGCTCACTACAAATGGCATCCCGGGAGCCGACAGAAACAGAAAATAAACAACGGTTCAATAGAGTGAGGAGACAGACAGCGGGATACATTTCTGTCTCTGAACACATGAGCTACTTTTTCCCATAACAAATGACAATTGCAAAAGTCTCTTTAAAAAAAAATCAAATCAAACTGTACACAATTCATATTCTGAGCACTAATTAAAACCTAAATAAACCTAACCCTACCCGTCTAAACCTAACGCTACCCCAGACCTAAACCTACCTAAAGGGTGCCTAAAGCGTCGGATGTTGAAGCTTGGTCAAAATTGTCAGTTAGATGACGCCTTGGGTTGAGAATGCGTGCGTTACAGGTTATTACTTGAGATTTTTACTCTAAAAAAGTGTGATGTGCTTGCCATGATATTAGTAAGGAAGAGTTTAGCTTTTGACCTTGGAAGATTTGGGTTTGTATTTTTTGTATTGTTTACTACTTTCAGTGCATAGTAAAAGTATGCAAATTGGTACGCCTATTTTGCTCCCATTATAATCAAGCTGCAAGCATTGTGATGTTGACCGTATTGCATTTTTATTATAATGGAGCCGTGTCACATTGCTTGCAGTTTAGACGGCGTTACATTTAAATTGAGGCTGTGGGAGTAATTCGTACACACAAACCCATAAAATATTCCAGACAGTTTGCGATACACAGATGATTGATTTTTGTTTTTCAATGTTGCTTGCCTCCTTCTACATAACTGTGTCTGGGATGTCTCATCTAATCTTTTTAACATGAGCAGGGAACTGCGCTGGGCTGGAAGATGCCCTGTGATTGTCAGTGGTTAAAGTTGAGAAAGACTCTCTTGTGGCTCCTGTGGTGTGGTATATTCACATAAATACCACATGCGCACATTAACATAAATATAAAATCATGCAAATGATTTGCAATTCCTGCGCATTTTCAAACTACTTTAAATGAGGTCGGTATAATTTCCTCATTCTTGAAAATGAGTTTGATAACACTATTTCTCTCTTCCTTGAAAGTAATAATTTCCCTTTTAGTTTCAAAACCGAGAGACCTTCACATGAGTTGAGAAGACAACGAAGATTTCAAACTGCTTTCGGCAATGTCTTCAATTTGACCCGATACACTTAATTATTGTGCATGTTTTCATCAGTGCATGTTTATCCAAAGAAAAACACTTCATTTAAATGAAATTGCTACCTGCGCCTGTAAAATGACTTTGCTTTTCAACTGATATAATCATATGAGGGTCAGTGTTGGAACGCTTTTTTGTCCAATCGATTTATTTATTCAAAAATATGTTACAAATCCAAATCTTGCAGATCCCTCAAGATCAAGAGCATGTTTTAAATTAGATTATATTTAATACAACAAAAACAACAACAATATCGTGGCCACGAATGATGTTTCACTTTGTTTTCTCAGTCTTGGTAAACCATGGCCATACACAGTAACGAATTAAAGGGATAGTCTACTTTTTTTGGAAATAGGTTCATTTTTACACTCCCCCAGAGTTAAACAGTTGGGTTTTACCGTTTTCGAATGTATTCAGCCGATTTTTTTTTTTTTTTTTTTGATATTTAGAAGAATATCAGTAACCAGACAGTTTCTGGTCTTTTTTTTCCTACTATGGAAGTCAATGAGACCAGAAACTGTCTGGTTACTGATATTCTTCTAAATATATGAAAATCGGCTGAATGGATCTGAAAACGGTAAAACTCAGGGGGAGTGGTAAAATGAGCCTATTTACCAAAAAAAGAGTTTCCCTTTAATAAGTCAATGGACCAAATTCTTAATTTGTGGTGACGATTTAACTAAAACGGGTGAACAAATGCCTAATTCGTGACCATGATATATATTTTTGTTCGCATGTTATTTGCAAGGCTCCATACTTTTGGGACTTTTTTCAGGAAGTAAAATGGGTTGCAGAGGGTGTTTTAATGTCAACTGTTTGTTTACTGTGAAGTAATCAACTTCCAAAGAGCAATTTTAGCTAATGACACTAGGCAGAGTCATCCTTAATTCTTAATACAGATAGCAGTAATTACTAAGCCATCTAAACACAGCCTGTCATGGTCATCAATAATTCAGCCAATCAATTCCAACAGCACTTGCATAGCGGCAGCTCAGCAAAAGATTTATACTGGTCTATGAAGCGTGGCTCCCTCTCGCAGTGCCAAATAACCGCTGGATTCTGGCTTAACAACTCTGAGACGACGCGATAACACTCTCAACGGCATGGCACGTTAGATCTTTTGGTGCAACAGTCAGACAGTCTAAAACTAGCCACCGATTCATCTTTAGACCGTTGATATAGGTTTATTGTAATTTTAATGTTATGTATTGACTGTTGGCAGAGGGCCAGACGTCAGGTTGGCTCCAACCCAACCAGGAATATGGGGGTTATTTTCTCCCAAATAGGATCTAAACCATAATAAGGTTTCTGGAACATCTGAAAAATCGAAGTTCGGGTGAGTGTAATTTTGTAAAGACTGACGCTGTATCAAATAGAAGTCAGCCTTAAGAGGACATCCTTGAAACATCCTTTCACAAAATTTTCTATGACGAGAGCCACTTTGCATTCAGAATCCTCCTACGTGGGCTCTCAGTTCCCCATCTTTTGATTCGTCCTTTGATCAGAGTTGTCGGGTGATAGGACTCCTCGCTGGGCGAACGCAATCTGCTCACCTGTCCTTTGCGTGCCCAGCACTCGACCGCCCCGCTGGTGCCGCTGACCATCTTCTAAAAGCCACTAGGATTCGAGGAACCTAGGGGTTTGAGTGTAATTGGCCTCGACACTCTGCTGCATCGCGTTACAGTCCGTGGCAGCAGGACCTGATTGAACTTATTCAAATGCTGGGGTGTCTTTGAAGAGGGTGGATGGGAGGCTTTGTAGGGCGGCCCAGTGGGGCTCCGTGTTGACAGTCTCTCAGGTCTCTAAGAGAGGGAGACCTAGCGGAGCGCCTCGGGCCCTGTTCAGCATCGCTTTTCTTCTTTCTCTGATCACCTCTCCTCTTGTCTCAGCTCTTCCCTTGAAGTCCGTGCGCGCTATGAAAGGCATGAAGGCTCACTTTCTGCCAGATTCGTGTCAGTACCAGCATCTTCCTGCTCTTCAAACTTGGTATCCTTGAGTACTCATGGTAGTTGAGTTGAGAGAGTGCAGACACCACTTTGCAGAGATGTCAAATTTGGAAAAGATGACTTTAGAAGAGGGGGATATGTGAGGCAATTTGCAGTGGTTCGGCACGGCACCACCTAGTGGTCTGGAGAAGTGAAAAATTGGTATTTTTAATATAGCTTATGAACGGTTTGCTTAAAAAACGTACAACTGGTCACTTTTGATTCAGTTCAGCACAATAAGCGAATTTTTCCATATCGGCCATTTTGAATTTTGTCATAAAACACTGTATTTTACAAACACATTATTTATTCACTATGTGTCAGCAGTACCATGTCCTGAACACACTCAAAAAGCTGCGAGATTTTGTCTATATTAATGGAACAAGTGTTGATAGATATTTTGAGTCATACAGAGGACAATAATACCAATTATGCCATAGTCGGTCAAAATGTCTGTCCGCCATTTTGACATTTTCTTGAAATCCTATTTTATCAAACTCCTCTTAGACCGTTGGTCCGATTGTCACCAAAATTGGCTCATATCATCTTTAGACCATGCCGGCAAGAAGCTATTAAAGGCTTTTTGATTGACCAAACCATTCCTGAGTAACGCATCAACAAAATTAAAGGCTAGGCGGCAAGATGATTCTGAGGCTGTAAATCTTCAACTCTTTGGCATATGGACTAAACTTTTTATGTGTTATTGTTTCCTCACACAACATCAGTCTGGTAACAGTGTCACCTATTGGTCAAAAGTGCTAAATAATTAAATATTTTTAACTCTTTCCCTGCAATTGACATGATTTTCCTTAATTTATGAGACGTTTTCCTGCCATTGGCAGAATTTTCCAGCTTTACGTGCTTTCATTGATACATGGTAGGAGGTGCTTTTACACAACATCTGAAAGAGTACAGAATCTCTGGATCAAAACACACACTCACAAAAAGCAGAAACAAGCCAGCAGAATTGCTTATGCATGTTTTGGTGATTTCTCAGCTTTTTGTCCAAAATGTTGAAAACTTTCCCACGTTTAAGTGTTGATAAAAACCAGAGGCTTAGTCTTTTTCTTTTTATATATTGCATGTTCAGATAGTCATAAAACAATATATCCTGGGGGCCATGACATTTATCAAAAACGCTGGCTGAGGCTGGTAACTTTTTTTTTTAAATGCTGGCTGAGAAAGAGTTGTTGTATTTATGATTTTCAGACGTTTTACTGAAATAATCTGTAATAAAAAGTCTTTAATTACTCATTATTGCAGTCTGATATGTGCTTGGGCCCTTAACGGTTATATTTACGTGCGTTTTTGTTGACAAAGTGCACCAAGTGTGTGAGCCAGTTCTGTTATTGATGTTATTGCATCCAAAAAGAACAGGTGTAAGACACCACTGGACGCAGCCATGCACAAACATGGACACTATTGCTATCACAAACTCTCACGTGTACACAAAAGCTGTGATTACAGTGGAGTTCAAAGATCAGATGCTGTCTTGGATCTTAATGACACTTGCGAGCTGTAACGGCTCATTAGTCGATGCCTCTGCTATAATGAATGCTTTTCCATCCATTAAACTCATTCGTTGTCCACATGAGAACACAGGGCAGGTGAAAAAGATTAGCAAGTCTTCCCCTCTAGACAAAAGCCATCGGCTGGTCCTCCCACTCACACTCGCGATCTCTTAGCTTTGCTGCCCTGACCCTTAACAGGCTCAAATCACATGATCAATAAATAGCAGACCAATTGTGCTTGTATCTGGATGTTACAGCAGACTCATCAGAATGTGGCCTTTTTTTTTCTTTGTACCATTGATGTTCAAATCGATCCTTTACATTTACAATGAAAAGTAAGTAGGCCTATATGATAAACCTTTTAGCATATCATGTATTTAAATAAAAAAAAGATTAGATAGTTAAGTGTTTACACAAGACATATTTATAACATTTGAAAACACAAAATAGTTGTCATGGAAACTGCACAAATATTTGTATTTACTCCATGAGTATAAAACATGTAACCCTACCTTTTTTCAAATTCTGAATTTTTTAGTTTATATATTCATTTGAAATGCATTATGAATATTTATTTGATTTTCAATATTTATATTTAAATAGCAATGTTAAAAATGTAAGTATATTTTAACAGTAAAACCATTTCAGTTTCAGATTCTTTCTGCAATTCTTTCCGATTCTTTTCTTACATTGTCGTGCCAGTAGGTGGCGACAAGTTAAAATGGCAATGAGTTGTTAATTTGAATCACTCAACTGATTCGTTCAAAAACAGATTTTTTAAAAAAAACGAAACAAGTGACTTTTATGAATGAGCTGATGATTCGTTTACTCAACTGAATGATTCAAATCACTGTTTAATTCACTGCTGTAATGGCTTTGGTTTGAAACTATTTACATAGATCGAACAAAACTAAATAACTGTCAACATTCTGTCTAAAAATTAAGTTAATCAGCAGTGTAAGAAAGTAGATCATGTTAGTGTTCACTTTTTTTTAACAAACATCAATTGCAAAAAATGTCGCATTGGAATTTGAACTAGACAAGCTTGTATTAGACATTATACTCAAAACCTCATTGTTAATGAGTTGTGTGCAACTCGCCCCGGTCTCTTTTACAATAGTAGCATCGGTTTCATCTTATTGTCCTTTTATACACAGTCTGCTTGGACTTGTTGTGAAATTGCGTTTGCATTCTGATAGCCTTGCCCTCAAGCATAAAAGGATTTTATATTAGATTTGATTATATTTCCAGTGTCAGGCCTTCAGTAATAAAGCCCAACCACCATTATATACAGAGATCTGATATCTCTCACAGCGACGAGATGTTAGTGGCCATGAAGTTTGGAAGGTTACGTGTACAATTACATCCGCCCACCAGGCGTTAAATGCTCGTTTCTGTAAATGGCATCAAATCCATACACCACCTGCTGCACTTCCCATCATAATCAGTGTTGCTTTTACAACACCTCTCCACTTGTGCATGTTTCTTATAGCCAGACTTAATTACCTGCATAGAGCTTCATATCCTCATTGCAGCAGTTAAACATCCCAGCTATGCTGAATTTCTCGTTAAGTTCGCTTTAGAGTCTTTTAAAGCACGGCTAGCAAAGCATTTCAGAATATCTGGTGCTTTTCTTTCAGCTTTTCTCTTTGAGGATTGCCTTGACTGACAGGAACGGAAACCCTCCTGCTTTTTATTTCTCAAAAAGGGTGGCTATTTTATGATTTGAGGCTTAGCGTTCCTTTTTAGGGAATTATGGGCTGGCAGTTACGTGGCATCTCTCTGTACCCATGCAGCTTGAATATTCAAAGTTAATGCCATTGGCCAGCCCGTTTGATCTTTGTTCATCTGCATTTGAGAAGACGGAGAAGAGACAGGCAGGTCCCATACGGTCCCTGAAGAGAGATGTGTGGGTGTTCTTCCCCTCCCCTGCCTTCCACAGTAATGGCACAAAAGACAGCACATGTTGAGAATTAATTGAACATTTTCATTAGTGGACAGCTCAGGTAATTACAGACAGTGTGAAGAGATGAAACACAGGCAAACACCTCAGTTATGGTTTATCTTTTGGAACAGGTTAGACAAATTACATCCTTCAAGTGTCCATGCACCCAACAGAGCAATGCAGGTGATGGGGGGTGGGGTTTATAGTCACATCATATCACGATTGGATAATACACGTGTCAGACAGTGGAGTTCTGTTGGAGAGCGTTTCAAATCAAACATGACCAGAAATGGTTTTATTTTTATTTTCCATCAACTGCAAGATGCTATCCTATCAATATGGGCCAACATTTCTAAAGAATGCTTTCAGCACCTTGTTGAATCAATGCCATGTAGAATTAGTTCTGATATATATATATATATATATATATATATATATATATATATATATAGTTTGAAGTCCTATCATGCAGAAGAGTTCTTGAAGAGACTGAGGTCCTGGCTCAAATGGAGTCCATTCGAGAGTCAAATCCTTTGAAAATGTTTTTAAATGCTAAGCAGAGAATCCCTGCCACAAAGGCTCATGGTGAAATGGCAAACTCAAAGTCTTTGCCTACAGAAAAATATCAAATTGGCATTCCTTTGAAAGCTTGAATAGAGATGTCCAATAATGCAAAGAATTCATTGCTGATCTAACCGGTGAGGATTCACATACATCAAAGAGCAGATAGAGCGAGCTTTTATCCCAACTATAGAGGCTGAAATAGAGACAGGCCTTTCATATTAAACACAATATCTAATGAGACTCCGTGTGTAGGTGCCATCAGATTGTGTAGCTTCCAGCGCTCGATTAGGAAAGGAGCCAGAGGGACCTGTATGAAATGAGTGTGAAAGTTTTTCGAAAGTAAACACGCTGTTCTCATCCTGTTCAGACATCCCAGATGACCTGCTAATGAGCTGTAATGCATGATAAATGATACGAGGAAGTAATTAATTAAACATCGTGTTATGCATGAGTTTGCTAACATTTATTTTAACTAGAGCATTTTTGGGATAACAGCTCACTTATTGGCATAAAAAAGGACAGTTCACCTAAAAATCATTTACTCACCCTGTCTTCCAAATTGTATGAGTTTGTTCTTCTGTTGAACTCAAAATATATTCTCAAGAATGTTAGTAACCAGACAGTTAATGGTAGCCATTGACTTTCATAGTATATTTCGCCAGCTATGAAAGTCCTATCCAAAGTTCTTCAAAATATCGTCTTATGTGTTCAGCAGGAGAAAGAAATTCATATTTTGGAGGGAGAGTAAATGACAGAATTTTCATTTTTTGGGTGAACTTTTCCTTTATAATGCCATGTTTTGAACTGAAGGTATCGGTCAGACGCAATGCACAATGTCATTTAGAACCTTAAATCACACAATACAAAGCAAACAAACAATCCACACCTCAGTTTCATGGTTGGTTGGAATCCAGTTTTTAATAATGAAATGAACCATAAAAAGCACATTTAAAACAATTTCTCATTTTAGTTACAAAAAATGGGTCACCTAAAAGGCCTTATCATTAAATTCACAGAAGGTTTTGAACAAAAAGAGGCCTAACAGATATGTATTTTTCCCATTAATAATAAAAAAAAAATCCCCACCCAAAATATATAAACTTAACTGTATAACCAAGGTATATACAGGGCACACCATACTTGCATCGGTATGGTTTTTTTCAAGAGAGATTGAGGTATACGACCGACCTACAACTGAAAAAACAAACAAATAACGAACAAAGATTAAATTAAAGCGAATGTCAAGATTACTTAAATCGAGCACAGGTTGCATGCGCTGTTGAATCTTCCTCTTGAGGTGTCCAGTGGGCCGAACTGCGAGCGACTTCGGGATGCTCAATATATACAAAGGACTTGCATTACAATTAATAGTAGGGAACGGTTTGAATGCTGTCTTTTATTTGCTTAATAATAAGTACACAGTATTCATCCACAAAATATCATTATTTAATTCTTTATTTGTTCAGTTCTATAACTTATAAACGTTCGTGAGGGATTTGGAATTTAAGAGCCAGATGTAATTGTGATACACATGCAAGTTTTGAAAGTGGATTCAGAAACATCAACAATGTACAAAATAATAATTACAGTTTTTATTAAAATACATCCTCTTTCTCATAGCACCTCTTTTTTTTTCTATTTTGAACAAGCACCATTGTTGTCGTCTTTTTTTGTTCTTTTTTTTTTTAATTTATTTGTTTGCACTGCACCGATAGACTCCGGATGAGAGGTCCTCCCTTTCTCCGACTCGTGGACCTCCCAGGTTCACCGTTTGCCTTGGCTTGACGTTGTCCTTCACCTTTTGGTTCCATAACAGGTTTCATGTCATGTGATCCTTGCCCTACAAGGGCAACAAGTATTTTCCTGGGTAATACATACATAAATGGCAAGACGTGTTCGCTACCCCATTTTTTAAATTCAAAACTGGCACGTGGCAGGAACGGGCTCGATGGTTTGATGACGTCAAGAAAAAAAGTCTTGACTCGTGCGCTAACCCGTCCTACCCTGCCAAGTTATTGGTATTTTTTTTTTTCTTTGTCTGTGTTTTTTTTAGCCAAGGAAGCAGACAGGACCAACTTCGAATCCAAATTTCTGGTTGGGATCCCCAAAGTCAGTGAACATCACATCAACGATCGGAACCTGATCGATTTTGGGAGTGTTAATCTCCAGAACTGTCTTTCCGTAGCCCTTCCTCACCTGTGGGACGAGAACGAGACCATCAGAAGTGTGTTCGCATGTTTAAGTGACTTAATGATTTGTCCGGATCTACGACGGAGGTCTTACCGAACAGCCGTCTGACAGGGCCGTGATGAAGGGGTTGTTGTCGTATGACATCTCCTCGTCATTGGAGCCGAGGAAGCGTAGCCCCCTGTCGTAGCTGTCCGTAGTGGCGTCGTGCCAGGCGATCGACTGGTGGCAGTTGTAGGTCAAGTTTTGCCTGGCGGAGGCTGTCAGTAGTTTGAGGAACGTCATCTGGACCATGTTTATCGGGTTACCTTCTGCGTCCACGTATGAAAGCTTGAGGGTGAAAGCCAAAATGATAGAGACTCTTTTAAGGAACATTTAAGGATTTATTAAGAAGCGACAATTGTATTTGCCCCACCAAATATGTTTTGTAAAAATGTTAATAATTATGTTTCTCTGACCTATTCAAGTAGGTAGATATTATATTTACTTTATCACTATTGTGGGGATATGTTTTACCACAAAATAGGCATGACTCTTTAAAAAAGGGGATTGTATCCAACATTGTTTCTGTTACTGTAAGCAAACATATAATATAATATAAATGTCCAGGTTTGTTGTATTAAGTTGCAATTTTGTTTATAATCAGCTCTCATAAGATTAGGAAAAAATAATGAAATATTATCCATGTGTTTACTGTTTAATGTTACGTTTGGTTTTCAAGCTTAAAATTATGGAAATGAATGCCCATGCGTCTTCCCCACCATTTTAAATGATATAAAACTAGCATGTTTGCATAACTCATTTGCACATGACATCTGTAAATGTAATTTTTAATCAGTTTTTCACCACATTTGCACAAAAAATTTGCACAAATAATACATTATATATATATATATATATATATATTTTTTTTTTTTACTTGTTTAGGTTTGTGATATTTTACTTGTGTTAATAAAATAAATGCAGTGCGTATTGGATAGAATATAAAATAAACATGGTTCATTTATTATATTTTTAATACAATAATCAAGTACTTTTCTACTTTTACTCAAGTAAAATGGAAAATAAATATTTTATTAAGGTTCTTTTTTTGTTTTACTTGAGTACTTGATTTGTGTAAGTGTTAACTTACACAAAAATGGATTACATAAATTAATCCATTTAATAAAAACTTACATAAATGGATTTAAAACCGGTAAATTTGGAAATCTGAATAATTGAAAAATGATCACTTCTGACAAAATATAAAACAGTTGGAACAGACACCAGAAACACAAAGCCGTTTGGTTTCACAGAGGTGCCTTCAAAACTCTCCACCGCATCAAATATGAATGCGGTGTGTATGCATGTGCTCAGTTGTGTTTGTCGTATGAGTGTTTGCTCGGCTTGTTGATGGATCCAGGGCTGCGGTGACAGCTTCTTTTAAAAGCAGAGCTCTTACTGGGGTCTGCCCAATAGTTGAGTAAAGAAAAAAGAGGCAGAGCACTCAGGTTCTCTTAGTTTCGAAGGGCAAGATGTTTTTCATAAAGGAGTAGATGAAAGAAGGATGAGAAAGTGCACTTACTATTTTGCCACGCTTAAATTCACTGAACCAGGAGCCGGGAACTTCTTTGGGCCATGAAGATAGTCTCACCTTAAAGACGACACAAAGAAAACGGAAAAAGACTTGCTGTGTGAATAATAGTTTTGAATGAAGAGCAAACTTGCTTCAGCAGAAAATAAAATCAAATTAAACCCAGCTATTTTTCATACAGCATCTGTTCCAACAACTGGAATGAAATCTCCCATTGAAATGACTCATCTGTTTAACACAGCATGAGAAAAGCAGATTATTCTAATATTGAGAATGAGGTTTCCAATCAAATGTAATCTAATATGAATATTGTTCTGATCTTTCGGGTTTAAGTGAGCAAATACACAGTGATAGTGTTGGAAAGACTCTCAAACGGTTTTAAAAAAATTAAAAAATTGAACTGAACTCATATTTTACTCCAAAGTCAAAAGACAAAAACTAAATCCTATTTGCAAGATCATATAGTTGTTTTATAGTACTTTTGTGCTATTTTTTGTAAATTATGGACATTTCCCCCACTGTATTGTCACTGGTGTATATTGAAAAAAAACCCATATATATATATATATATATATGTATATATATTGTAGTAGTATCTGTTTTATTGCTTGTTAATATGAATTATATATATATATATATATATATATATATATATATATATATATATATATATATATATATATATAATTATTTTTTAAATCTAAGGATCACAGCTGAAATTGAAAGTGACAAATATTGTCTATTGTGATGTATAATTAGTCTATTTTTGTAGATAGATAGACAGACAGACAGACAGACAGACAGACAGACAGACAGACAGACTGATTGATTGATTGATTGATTGATTGATTGATTGATTGATTGATTGATTGATTGATTGATTTCTAAATATCACACCTCCAATGACCGACAGTCACAATAAGAAAACATCTCTTGGAAGTGACTGCTCGAATCTCACATGGTCTTTATGAGAACCCTATTGTATGTGACAGAGGTAAGATGTTGTGATCATATCTGGCTGTTATTGGCTAGCTCTTCCTCAGGGGAATGAGTTTCAGAATGCCACTCACTCCATTTGACTTTTTATCAGGGAAGATGCAGGTCTCGCCTCCCGCTGTGAAGTTGCAGTACACTTTAAAGGAGTCCCCAGAGCATCCCTGGTTGGGATCGATGTAGTATTCACCTGAGGGAGGAAACCCATCAGACATCATGACAGATACAGTATAAACTTCCAAGAAATCATTTAGATCATTTTTAAATTCCTTTTTTCAGCAAAAAAATAAAAACCCACTCTGAATGGGCATCAGCTGTGGCGATGCCTTGTGTAAATAAAATAGCAGGCTAATGCGATTGCGGTAAAACCAGCTCTAAAGGTCACTGTAAGAGCTGGCATTTTGTAAGCCATGATTTGGAAGTGAGAGGTTAGCTCCCGCTGGAGTCCGCAGAATGCTAAACATCTTCCCAATCAGCCGTCGGCGGCTGCTGTTGTTATTCAAATCTCCCGAGTGACGGGTTTGGAATGTTAGAAGCACAGCCAATACCTACTGGGAGTGGATACAGAGATTTATCTGTTCAAGACCGTCTCCTTTACCTCCCACCTTGCTCACTTACCATCTGGGAATTCTGGGTGAGCGAGCTGAAGGTCTTTACAGCTTCGTGCGGGGTTGTGTTGCGTGCCCATGGGGTACTTCATGCGCTCGATGTCCTGTTTGAGATTATTCAAAGAGCTGAAGATGTCCCCCATGCCCTCTCCGTAGTCCAGCATGGTGCCGGCTTCGTCCGCTTGCATGTCGATGGAGCGACGGGACTTCTTGGGCATCTGAATAGGCAGAGGCTGGATGATCTCACCAGGAGGACCCTATGGAATGAGGAAAATTTGTGTGTATCCATGAGCCTCTAGCATTTTATAGTATATAATAAAAATCTCCTTGAAGCGTGCAAAAGTTCACTTACAGGAGGACCAGGAGGTCCGGACATGCCAGTGTCTCCCTTTTGACCAGCGGGACCCTGCAGGAAGATGATTTAAATATCATGAGCGCGTTTTCTGGCATTATTATGTCAAGCGTATCAAATTGATCGGCGTTAAAGTGGTACTTACAGTCGAACCCTTGGATCCCTTCGGCCCTTGTGGACCCTGAAAGAAAATCGAAATGCATTCTGTGAAAACTGATTTTTTTTTTTTTCTAAAATAAAACTAATATCAATTCAAAATACACTACTGTCCAAAAGTTTGGGGTCTGTATGATTTTTTTATGTTTAAAGAAGTCTCTCCATAGCTGCATTTTTAAAATAAAAATACAGTAAAAATAGTAATATTATGAAATATATATTACAATAAAAATCAATTATTTTAAATTGTAATCATATTTTAAGATATAATTTATTCCTGTAATGAGAATGCTTTATTGTGTCCCTGGATCACAAAATCAGTCACAAGTCGCACGGGTATATTTGTGGCAATAGCCAACAATACATTGTATGGGTCAAAATTATCGATTTTTATTTTATGCCAAAAATCATTAGGATATTAGAATGTGCCATAAAAATGTTTCTTCAGAGAAACTTCAAAATAACAGCATTTATTTTTAACAATAAATCTTTTGTAATATTATAAATATCTTTATTGTCACCAATTTAATTTGTCCTTGGTATTATAATTTTATATACGTTTTTAAATCTTACTGACGGTAAACTTTTGAACGGTAGTGTATGTCAAAAGTATGACTCCTATATATATATTTAAATAGTGGATACAGTTAAAATTGGCAAGACTGGTGAGGTAGGGCAGACCGAAATCTTAATTTTAAAAGTGGAAAGACATTTGATGTGTTTAAA
The DNA here is from genome assembly GCA_038021265.1 of Cyprinella venusta. Classification (NCBI taxonomy): domain Eukaryota; kingdom Metazoa; phylum Chordata; class Actinopteri; order Cypriniformes; family Leuciscidae; genus Cyprinella; species Cyprinella venusta. The sequence continues at coordinate 22,417,152 of CM075884.1, forward strand.
GTTATTTTTCAAAAGATCTCTCAAAATAGTTCTCTAAAAAAAACTGTGATGCTTTAAATAGGCAATGTGACGCCAATTTTCACCTTGGTGCCATATAGTTTGACTTTGATGATAACACAACACTGAATGCAAGATGCAATAGAGAAAGACTCACGGGCAATCCAGGAGGACCAGGTGGACCAAGCGGTCCAGCAGCACCACTGATACCCTACAGTTTATAGAGCAGATGGTCAGAAAGCAGAACTTCATATGATTGATATGTCAAGATGTTGATCAGCAGAAATTCAAAGATCTGTGTGAGCTGATGAGTTTGATATTCTCTCTAAGATTTGTCTTTAAAAATTACAATTATTTTGCCAGAGAGATGAAAACGACTCTTGCTCATATATTCCTCTAGTTTGTATTACACACTGATCATTACACTTCATTAGAGTCAAGGACTTTTGAGTTAATTCTGTGGGGAGAAATTCAGCCTCCGTTACTAAACTCGGCAACAGATCGCAAATCTGTCCGGCGGGAAACGTTAGTGAGATGGGATCGTTTTTCGATTTTCTTTTTTTCAAACTCACAGAAGGGGAGACAACAATTTCATTAAGCTAAATCGTAATACGTTTAAAGCTGCATTGCTTTAAACCACTGAGCAAGGGTCATAGCAAAGGCCAATGCAAATTCTAATTGATTATTCAATCAACTTTTAAAGGTTTTCTATATATTTGCTGATTGCACTGGATATGTGTTGCATGGTTCTTCAACGAGGCAAAGAAAAGACAAACATTTCGCAGTTCGACTGTGAAAAAAATGTAATCGCACTGGTGTTTGATGGGACCGTCTGGCGTAATAGAATTACTGCTGGCTCCGAGAACCTTTCATGACAGCTTCATCCATAACACGATTATGATGATGTACACAGATGCAATAAGTGCAGACGTTATTGTTTCAGTCGGTCGCTACTTTAATTTGCAAGCATTACAGGAGAAATCCTAATAGGTGCGCTGCTGGAGGTACCACATTTGTTGTGTGACGGGTTAGAAAGGACAAATAAATCATTAGTGACTCACAGAATCACCCTTGCTGCCAGCGGCTCCCTGAGGACCAGGCAAACCACGATCTCCCTTCTCTCCCTGCTCACCGGGGGGTCCGATGAGGCCGATGAGACCGGGGTGACCCTGGAGGATATTCGAAGTGTACAAAGAATGAATGTTTATAAGCATAACCAAACCATCAAAGACATTACATTACACTAGAGGACCGTTCAGACCAAGTACGATAACTATAATGATAAAGATATAATAATAAAAAATTGTTCTGAGTATAAAAGAATAGCAGAGTCCATACGATATAACGATAACATCAGAGAGAAACGATATCGATGGGATCACTTTTAGAACAATTTTTCCCAGCTGATGAACTAAAGCTGTAATAAAAATAAACAGAATGTTATCGTCCGCTGGTGTGGACGCTAATATAATTATTGTTACAGTTATCGTTCTTTGTGTGAATGAGCCTTAAGGTTAATTGAATTAAATGAAAACTAAAATGTTAAAAAAATCTAAATAAATTACAAAATATATATATATAAAAAAGGAAAACCCTGAAACTAAACTGCATGAATATTATAGAAATTAGTATACATTTTCATGGCCAAAAAAAAAAAAAAAAATCATATATATATATATTTTAGTGCTGTCAAACGATTAAAATATTTAATCGCGATTAATTGCATTAATGACAGTTAACTCGCGATTAATCGCAATTAAACACATTTTTATCTATTCTAAATGTCTCTTGATTTCTTTTTGTCCCATTATTTTTTCTAATTTTAATGCTCTTATCAACATGAAAAAGTGGATCGACTTGCTTTGTGCAAATGTTTTTTTTTAATTTTTTTTATTGAAAACAACATTGACAACTTCGCATCAGCTGTGTGTGTGCTTGGCCATCAATGATAGCTCAGATCACAATGACAAAAAAAAATCATTTGGCAACTTTTTAAAAGTAATCTTTTAATTCAGAATCTTATTGACATCCATTTCGGCATCTCGCACTCATCATCGACTCGAAACGTCACGGTAACCTACTGTTTGGCCGGCTCGCAACAAGTGTGTTTCTGGTCTAGCTAGATCTGGTACTTTCAGACAGGACGCGGTATGCCCCGCGTTTCGTTTCTATTGGCCACGATGGTCATCACAGCGGCAAAATTTGAACTATTTTGAATTTAGACCGCGGTGTGCGGTTTAGCCATTGAAATTAATGGGTTTCATAACGCAACACCGCGCCCGCATCCTGTTGCAAAAGCATGTGAAAAAAAAAACTACAAACTACAAAGTTTGTATGGCCGAAAAGACTGTTAATCTCGCGATAAAAAAATTAATCGCGTTAAAATGGGTTTTGCGTTAACGCCGTTAAATGACAGCCCTAATATATATATATATATATATATAAACAAATTGTGACACAAGGAGACAAAAATAAACTTTTTTCAATTTTTTTATAAATATGATTAAATGCCCAAGAAAATAATCAGTAAGCACTTCATAAAGGATTCCTAAATGTCTAAAAACGAAGCAAAAACTTCTGAATATTATACTGAAACTTTGGCTTCCTGGAGTGGAGTGACCTAGTCTAGTCTTTATCTTTGACATTGAGCCTCTTTGAAAGCATATTAATAAAAATGTCAGGAAAAGAAATAGAATGTCACTCACCTTCTCACCCTTAGAGCCGGGGTCACCTTTCAGGCCAGGGAGACCAGGAGGGCCCTAAATATCAGAGAACCAACAGTGAGAATTCAATTTGCGCACATGTACCCGCACACACAGAAAAGAGAGAGAGGATAAAAGGTGGACCGAAAGAATGAGCAAAAGGGAATGGGGTCTCTCCTCTTACCATTGGTCCTGGAGGACCATCTTGTCCAGGAGCACCAGGAAGTCCTTGTTCACCCTGTGCATCCAATTACAAAAGCCATTATTGCATTGTTTTTTTGCTTATGGTCTGCCATTGATTTACTCTGTGCTGGAGAGTGATTAATAGCCCAGATACTAAAAAGTATTCTGTGAATTGAGGTGTTTCATATAATTCTATTCCTGTGTGTGTGTGTATTTAGGATATTCAGTGGCCATACAAATGATTTAAATACTTAAAAGTGTATGAATGCCATTGCATTGCTTGGCCGCAGAATCATAGTTCACCCAAAAATTAAAATTCAGTTTTTACTCACCCTCATGTTGTTCCAATCCCTTAAGACCTTCGTCTTAATAAAGATATTTTATTTTAAGATAACAAATTAAGATATTTTTGATGAAATCTGAGAGCTGGCTCACTCCTCCATAGGCTTCTTAAGGGATTGAAGCTTGTTCCCTGAAAAGTTATTAAAGACACCGTTAAAATAGTCTGAGTGATTACAGTGGCTCAATCCTAAGCTTATCAAGTGGTGAGAATACTTTTTGTGCGCAAAAAACCCCAAAACAAAAATAACGACTTTTTTCAAATATTAATTTCATTCTCTGTGGGCCACTAGTGAGTTCACTAGTGTAACTGCGTAAGCTTCTGTTGTTGTACGTCACACGCATCACACACATGACCAGCGTCGGCCAATAGTGAGCCTATGTGTGACGTAGCTCTACGCTATCACACTATATTAACTGACTAGAGGCCCAAAGAGAAGGAAATAGTTGAAATAAAGTTGCTATTTTTGTTTGTTTTTACACACAAAAAGTATTCTCGTCGCTTGATAAAGTTAAGATTGAGCCAGTAGTCACTTGGACTATTTTAGCGATGTTTTTAATAACTTTTTGAGGCCAGCAAGTTTCAATCCCTAACGCCTATGGAGGAGTGATACAGCTCTCAGATTTAATCAAAAATACCTTAATTTGTATTGCGAAGATGAACGAAAGTCTTACGGGGTTGAAACAACATGAGGGTGAGTAAATACTGACAGAATTTTCATTTTTGCATGAAGTATCCCTTTAAGTCCACGCAAAAGCACCAAGTATTGGCAGTGGCGAGTAGTTATCTGTTAGAACTACTGAGCAAATGCCAAGTCACATAATTAATATTCATCGGCATAGCTAGAAAAAGTTTAGAGAAAAGGTCAAGCATCATTTTTTTGCAGATGCTACCTGGTTTTCAAATTCACAGTACTTTTAGTGTATCCTAAGTGGTCTAAAACGATTTGGGGCCATTGTATTTATGCGCATGTATAATGGTGGAATTATTGGGTGATGAGTGACATGGGGACCCACCACAGGACCAGGGATTCCTCGTAGACCTTCAGGTCCAGGCTTTCCAGCGGGACCCTGAGGGCCAACTGGTCCAGTTTTACCTGGTGGACCCTCAGCACCTGCCTCACCCTGAAGATAAGGGGGGAAAGAGAGGATTATAGAAATTATAATATAATGCATGAAGTTGGCATGAAATATCACTGATAAAGAAAACAACTTTTTAAAAAAATTGTTTTTATTGTATTTTTAATCAAATGCAGCCTTAGTAAAAATAAAAGACTTTCAAAAACATAAAAAACTTTTAAAATGTTATAATATAATATTATTAGGGCTCTGCAACGATTAATCAAGATAATATATGAGTGTGTGTACTGTGTATAATTATTTTATACAAACACATGCATGTATTTATATATATATTTGAGAAATATTTGCATGTATAAATCTTCTTAAATATATATATATATAAGCATGTATGTATTTATTTATAGATAAAAAAAAGAATTATACACAGTACACACATATTATGTAAACACAAACTTTTATTTTGGATGTGATTAATCATTGCACAGCCCTATATATAATAGAACCAGACTGACATATCGGCCGACCGATATTATCGGCCGATATTAGGCATTTTCCAAAATATCGGTATCTGCAGTCATAATGGCCAATAAATGAATATTTAAAAAAATAAAATAAAAACGGACAAAGCATGCTTGAATCATCTCTCCTTGGCCTGTTAAACTGAAAATGTATGTTTTACAATTTGCAGTATGATGTTATCTATTGCTAAATCATGGCTCATCATAGACTAGCTAACCACAAAGCTAGCTAATGCCACTATCATCAGTGGATGACCGCTAACATTAACATTATCGTATTAAACGTATCTTGTGCAGAAAAGTTAGCTTTTCTTTTACACGTATGTGAAATCCAACAATATTTAAGAAAGAAAAAAAATATCGGCCGATATATCGGAATATCAGATTTAAAAACCCAAAAATATTTGTATCGGCCTGCAAAATCCTTTATCGGTCGGGCTCTAATATATAATATGATTAATCATTGCACAGCCCTATATATAATATAATATAATATAATATAGACTAACAAACCTTAAAAACATTACATTATAAATCTCAGTACGCTTTCGCAATTTAGACCAGGGGTTCAATTGATGAACAACCTACACACTTCAATCCCACAGTGACAATGTATCCACATGTATTAACAGTGAGTCACTCTGTCAGAGATGTTCTTTCTCCCATGGCTCGCTGTGCTTTAATTATGGCAGTGGAGGCTGCAGTATGTGCCTGAGCTGAATTGATTTGGAATGATACGTTACCTTGGCGCCCTTCTCTCCTTGTCTGCCTTCAGCTCCAGCGGTCCCCGGGGGTCCCTGCAGACAGAGAAGAGGACATTGTATTTGAACATTTTTCTCTGCTGGGCTATAAAACAAATGGGGAAAAGGTCACAGTGAGACATCATGGTAGCACTTGGAGGAACTTGCTTGATGTTTATATGTAGGCGAATGGATCCACTTTCATTTTTCGAAGGTTTTTTGAATGAGCATACATTCATTCAAATTCGTAAAGGTGACCGGGGCTAGTTGTCAAATTAGATTTAAAAAAAAAAAACTATTATAGCAATAAAAAACCCCAAAACAATTCATGATGAAACAGCAAAAATGTTCAAGATAAGACAACAATAAATAAATAATACATTTCGAATATAACATGGCAACTTGAAAATGTATGAAAAATATCCTCGCTGTTGCAACAGTTGTTGTTTTACTTATAATCTACCTTCATTATATTATATTTGAATATAAATATTTTTATATTCAAATCCTTTAAATGTATGTCAGATTTGGAAAAAATCTGAATTTTTAAAGGGTTCGAACTAGATGTAACATATAGAAAATATAGAGAACCGACAAGAGAAAATACTGTATGCATTTGTGTAATTTAACTTTTGTCTCTAAGATAAAACCTGTGTGACAATCTCCACTGCATCATTTTTCATATGTAAATTGAATGAAGAGCAAAGAAGAAATCAACTAGGCTAATGATAGTTGGACGTTTCACCATATTTAAATAATTCCCAAGATGCTTAATAGTCTAGGGACTGTCTCACGGGCCCAAGACTGAACAGAGTCCAAGAAATAAACAGAGAGAGAGAATAAGCAAGGGAATCTCCATATTCATTTCCAACTGCGGTCTGCAAACTGCTGAGAAAGCAGAACGTCTCTGTGTTTGATGCAAAATAAGCTCCAGCCAGAATTATTGATGCAGGAGACTTAATTCCACGAGATCAGTCTTCCTGCGACCGTCTTCCTCTCGCAGGATTAAAACACCTTTGCTGATGAAATGGCAGTTCGTCAGCCATTGCTATCCGTGTATATTGATAGGGTGTATAATTTTCCCTGGGAGAGCTCCATCAAGCATATTGGGAAGGCGAGTGGTGTTTTCTCCACATTTTGCATGAATAATGGATGTGTGAGCAGAGATGCCATAAAGCTTTATGGAGGAATAATGGGATAGCACAGTGTTGCTTGGGCTGGCTAATAAAATTCAACCAGGACGGCTTCCCTTATAGCAAGACAGTTTGTGGCCTCGAGGGGCTCCAAAAGCGTCCGGCAGTTGTTTACACCTGGTATTAACATCCGTCCCATGTGATCTGGTCAAAATTGGTACACTAAATGAATACAAGGTCCGAAACATGTGACCACAGTGAAGAGCCACCTACTAGCATGTCAATCAACCATTGCCGATTGCAAATAGGTTAACTTTAGCTAAAGAACTTAAAGGAGTAGTTCACTTTTAAAAAAAACTTTTGCTGATAATTTACTCACCCCCATGTCATCAAAGATGTCCATGTCATTCTTTCTTCAGTCGAAAAGAAATTAAGGTTTTTGATGAAAACATTTCAGGATTTTCTCCATAACCAAACGGTTCAAGGTCCAAATGAGAGTTTCAGTGCAGCTTCAAAGAACTTTAAACGACACCAGACGATGAATAAGGATATTATCTAGTGAAACGATCGGTCATTTAAAAAATAAATGAAAAAGTTTAAGTTTTATAAGCACAAATGCTCGCCTTGCTCTGTACTGTGATGAGCGTTCGTGACTCTCTTGTTCATCAAAATGAACGAATCTTTTTTCAAATCATGACTCGATGGGTCCTAGATTAGACCCTTATTTAACGTCTGGTGACGATACAGTGCAGCCCTTTGAAGCTGCACTGAAACTTGGTCCCCAATGAAGAGCATTATATGGAGAAAATCCTGGAAATCTAGTGCAGAAGACAAAATTCAATTATATTTCACTTGCTAGTTCAATAGAGTGTTGTGAGAAATTCAATATAAATAGAAAAAAGTGAACTTTTTCCCTCCTCTGAAAAATGAGTTCTTTTCGTGACCAGTGAAACGATATTTTCTGCAAGGCTATGAGGTTTCATTTGGCTGAACAAATTTCTTCTCATGTGGCAGTGGGAGAAGATCTCCAATTCCTGTCCTGAATGTGACAGTTATATTTCCTCTTCCTCTGTAACATCCTTTACACCGCTGTCCCCTCATCACTGTCACTCAAACAGGCCCGGATCAATATAACGTCTCGACTGATTTTCTCCTTTCATCCTGAGAGAGATGTAGGACTACAGTGGAGGAAATGAGTTCTGGCTCTGACGCCATTTAAATGCTGTTTTCGATTTCAGACTGATGATTTAGTATGCGCTATTCATCACCCTGTGAAGGACTTTCTCTTTGCCGTTGAGCGGTATGACCCCGGGTGAAAAACAACTGATCATCCGTGCTGATGAGGACGGGTCTTAAACAAAAACGGTGACTGTTTTACACATGTCGGCATCTTCAATCAATTGATAAATAGCAGTTTTAGAATGTGTTTCATTCTTAGTGAGGAAATTATAATTAAAAAGGTTAGTTATCCATGACAGATGGTAAAAAAGGACTATACATACTCTTTTGCCAGGAGGTCCTGGTGGGCCAGCTTCTCCAGAAGGACCAGGAGGTCCCTAAAATAGAGTAGAGGGAGAGAAATGAATCAAAAGCAGAAAACAACTGAACCAGCCTATTTTAGATAATAGACTCGTTATAACTAAACTTTCTCTCTTTTGTCTTGCCAACCTTAACCAATTTCGTGAAATTAACTAAACACAATTAAGAAACACAAGGGTTTCAAAAGCACACCGACATAGGATGGATACAATTTAGAAAATTATTCAGCTGTGTGATTATTTGATTTGAAAATGATAAACTTCTAATCAGAAGCTGTGTGTATTTCTGTGAAAGTGTGTTCCTCAAAACAAACCTCCCCTCATTAAACTTTCATAGAACTGTGGCTTACAAATGGGCCTTGCACAAAGACCCTCAAGCCTAGACATTCACATTTGTAAACCTAGAGATTCAGATACATTGAATTTAATGGTAAATTAACCAATTTTCCTGCTCTGGAAAATCCAAATGACTATAATAAATGTTAATAAGGACTGCAGTTTATGGACAATTATGTTTGACTTCCGCATATCCAATTACAGTTTATTAATATATTTGTACTTTTGCAAGAGGAAAGCACAGTGCTCTGCAATATATTTTGAGCGATTATTGCCTGAATAAAATTACAAAGCATAGAGTTTTTATGCAGTTTCTAAAAACTAGTCAAAGGTATTGCACATAAATATTATGAATACTCACAGGTTGACCAGACTCTCCATCCTCTCCCTTTTCTCCTGGGCCTCCATCTATTCCCTGATAATGTTATAGACAACATTTTAAAGACAAATAAACTGACAATTGACAACAAAATTGCAGTATATTTACCCTGCAAATTACAGTTTTAATCATTTAAATAGATTGTGCTACTTACAGCAACACCTGGCTCACCAGGTGGACCAGGGTCTCCAGGAAAACCAACAGGGCCCTTTAGTTATAAACACAGTTACATATCAGTAACTTAAAACTGAATTCCTCCGTAATTTCCTTACCAAATATTAGGAAATGAATGTCAGTTGTGTCAGACTTACAGGGTTACCCTTGGGTCCATCATCTCCAGGGGGTCCTTTGGGACCTGGAGGTCCAGCAGCACCAGAGGGACCAGCTTCACCTTTCTCTCCTCTCTCCCCTTTTGGGCCCTGCAGAATATATAACAAAGATGAAAGGGCTGAATAAAGAGCCCTGAGGCACTCCATGAACAAAAGCACCCCGAGAACAATGAGTGCAGCCACGCTCTACATTCTGATACAGCAATTCAAAAGAGTAATCAACCATCCATGTCAGTATTGACAGGCTAGAGTTTTGACAGGCTGCATTTGTAATACATATTTTCCATTAATAACAAAGTTAACTTTTTAGCTCTATTCAGTTGATTTCCCCCCCACTTGAAATGTTACTCAAGGTTTTTGTGACAAAAAGGTGTAGTTTTCTGAAAGCCAACCAGATGGTGTCACTGTATTAAGCTATTCTTTATATGTTGAGAGGACCTTTATTGGAATCATTCCTGCAATTTAGCGAATCACTTAGTGTGGCCACTTAATTCAAGACAATCAATAAAGCCTGAAAAGCTTACAGGAAGTGATTACCCGCACCATCACACAGATTTCTCCTGAGAACTCAACTTACCCCAGGTCCAGGCTCGCCAGGAGGTCCAGGGTTCCCAGCTTCTCCTTGTTCACCCTGTGAAGGATATTACTAGTTATGAGCTCTAGCACCATACCATATGATTGTGCGGTAGAACGTTGAGTTTTGGAAATACATTTTGGACACTTCCAAATTCCAATTTCAAAAGTTTCTTTGACAAAAACCAGCAAATCGAACCGTACCATTGTCATTTTATCTTCAATGCTCTGAAAAATGGAACATCCTTTGAAGATCGGGGATACCATTTGACTTTTGAATAGAATGAATCAGAAATATTCTAGATCTAAATAAAGCTGTATTATGTTTCTTAGCAGTAGCTTACAACTAGTCTGGACTGTAGTGGACATAATACTCAACTACTAATGGATGGAGCACCATGGTGACCCGTAACATGTTCTAAATTCATCTCCACAGCCAGCCAAAGCATTAAATATTGATGGCCTGTGGGCCTGCCAAATAGCAGTGGAATGGAGGGGTTTTATCAGAACTGCAGTAATGTAGGCATTCATCGTTTTGTTATACTAATTCAGAAAAAAGGATGACACGAATAATAAATTAAGGAAGTCTTCAAATGAGACTTGAGATAGGTCTTTGGCCCAGGAGAATAAACACTGGAGATAGGAATAATCTTACCTTCTCACCCACGGATCCCATTCCTCCTATTCCACCAGGAGGACCTTGTGGACCCTTCAATAAAAGAAATCAATTTGTTAAGAGGCATACGTGAAAACCATTAACACTGAAGTCATTTAGTTAAAGTGGTGTAATTTTATGGATTTGCAGATTGGATAAAATGTTCAATGTTGAGATATGCTCTTACATCAGCACCAGAAGGGCCTTGAGGACCTCTGGGACCAGGTGGGCCGGGGGGACCCTGTGGAGAAGAGAGACAAATGAGATTTTACTTATAGTTGCCAAAAAAACAACAAAAAACCCCCCCAAATGGTCAAAGTTGTCAAAATCAAATTTAAATAAGGCTAAATTAAATTAAAAGCTAAATAACACAAGAATAAACAGAACCAAAAAATGAAAAGGCTTTTATGAGTAGAATGTTCTGTATGACTGTATTTAATAATTGGTAAAAACATCTTACCATAGGACCAACGTCTCCATTTTCTCCTTTTTCACCAGGTGGCCCAGGAAGACCCTTCAAAAATAAATAAATATTATTGCATTTATGTGTATCTTCAATATATATATATATATATATATATATATATATATATATGTCCATACATTCACATACTATAGTACACTGATGTCAGTGACTGTGCAAAGATGTGTAAAGCTATGAGGCACAAAAAAGACCCTCTGAAGAAAAGAGAAAAAGAATCTGGCCCAGACGCAGTTACCAGAGGACAGCAATAATGCTTCATTTCAGAATTGGCGGAGAAAGGCAAAGGGGCCATATGGCAAATGGAAGAGGCGGGAGTGTTTATTGAGTTTCAGAATCTGTCATCTTGAAATCTAAAAGAGCAGCTAATAACCTTTGTCAGATTTTTAGCTCACGTTCGATGCGAACACTATATTATTTGTCACCTTTTCATAGCTGGCGAAATGTCGGGGGTGAAAAACGAATAGGACTTTCAACACTAAGCACAATAGGAAAGCTATTTTACCCAGCACAGAAACTCATCTACGCACATTTGCCAAACATATTTCCCAAGAGCGGCACAGGATTCATTTGAACATTCGGGGGAGGACATGTCCCTCGTCTTACCCATTATTATGCCCTAAAAATGCACCTAGGACTTAAGAGAAACACACTTTCGATCCAAAACATTGGAAGAATAAAACAGAGAAACCAAAAAAAAAAAAAAAAAGTTAGATGGCCAGCAGCATGCACTTCATTTCATTTGACGCTGCTCTCCGCTTAGGGGCTAAAGCTGAAAAATTCATGCGGTTTTTCAGCTTAATTAATGGCCAATTAAATGTTTTTCCCAGCAGGAAAGGTAAAACATCCATCAGCGACAGTAACCAGGGAAGCATTTGTGTTTTAAAGAAGTCCAAAATGCTATAACATCAGAGACCTCGGATAAAAACACACATGCATTGGCGAATAAACACGCTAGGCATGTGACCCCGGTATCATGCGTGTTTGATCCTTGACATTTACTCCCTAATTGCCTCACCGAGTGGCGACTTCGGGGGCTGCTCATTCAAAGGACTTTTCTTCTTCATCCGTTACACATTTAAGGAGCGACGACATCTAAAATCTAATTTTGTCTGATATTTACTCGCCCGATTCCCACGTGACCTGCAGACTTGGCACATCGGTTCTCGTGCTGGTAAGAGATCTCATCAGGGCAGAAGCCCTTAGTCAGAGACCATTAACATAAACACTCATTACAGACTGAAGGGTGTGTGTGCACTGTCCTAATGTCTATTGGACCGGGTCACTAAATGCAATTAATAAAATCCAAATGGAAGTGCATTACGCCCAATTAAAACTCAATTGAATCAAATGGCTCAGAGATTTGGTGGCGTAAGAGGACTACAGGAGCAGTCGATGTTACTCCATTACCGCGATGACTTGCCTTCGGAGGAATCAGCTAATTGATAGAAGGAGGAATGGCAGATCCTTGAGGCTTCATATCATAATATGATCAAATAGAAAGAGATGAGATGATTAAAATAAATCTTCTATAAATACAGTGTGTTTACTGCACAAACTTGACTGCTGATTTTTATGGTTCACAACATTGCAACCAAATATATTCAGTGACAGATTTTTTTTTTTAATTAAAACATTTTTATATATGTAAGCAATATTCATACTTATTCATGATGCACTTGCCTCTCGTACCTTATTGCTTTTATAAAACCGTTACCAGACAATAAAAATATTAAAGTAAAAAAAAATATGTATTAGTGCAACTTTCTTGAAGTAAAATCACTAAAAGCCTTCCTTCCGCTAGAAAAAAATAGTCCCTGACCGTGAACACCAACAACGTTCCAATGTGTAATATGCATGAAAACTCAAATAAAAACAACATAGGAACTGCAGTGTTGCGCCGTGATAAATAGAACCTTTGGGTGAAGCGGTCATAGCCGTGTTATATCATGATTAAAGCACAGCTATTGACCAATCAGAATCAAGGATTGGAACTAACTGTTTTAAAAGTATAGATATGAATATATATCTTTGGGACTGATCTTGTCTAAAAAAAAATGCTTTATGAATAACATTTTTCTTTAATTCTCTTAATTGTACTAAATCAGTTGTAATTATACCACCAGCAAACCAAAATTTGAACTGTTCATGTAATGGAGCCCATGTCTGTAGAGAGTGTCTACTTATTCTCTAGATCAATTCCAGCAGAAGTGGAATCAAAAAGAAAATCAATTCACATCTCAAACACCTCCCAGTGCATCTACTGCCCAGGGCCACCAGCTAATGTTGTTTGTGCTGCGTTAGCCCGAGTTACCATGGGACCGGCGACTAAGTGCTAAACAAAATCAAAATGTTAGCTTGTGAATGACACTGTGGGACTCACCTGGAGACCGATGGGACCGGGAGGTCCAGGGAAGCCCCGGGATCCTTCATCTCCCTTCTGTCCAAACATACCCTGCTGTCCGCGAGGACCTGGCTCACCATCACCTCCCTGAAATAAGCATTAGTCTCAACGTATTCCTTATTAAAAATGACTGAAATAATAGATGAGGTAATTCTGAATGTGCAGTGAAGACGTACAGCAGGTCCAGGAGCTCCAGTAGTTCCCTGAAGACCAGGTGGACCTGGAGGGCCCTAGTGGACAACACAATAAAGAAGGAGATCAGAATAACAGAACTGTACTATGGGATGGGAATCATAAGGAATTGAATGATTCTGGTTCCTCCAATGTTTAGATTTAATTGCTCTTTTAATCCTTTTGAGGAAATGCTTCAGTTGTGGTTCAGTAAATATGTCAAGAACCGATTCAGTGATTGACAATTCAATTGTGTAATTCACATGTTCAAGATTTATGACTCTTTTAGATCAGTTTATTAAAGGAACTAGTTAATAAGACTTATAGATTTGTACATCGGACTATACTGGTTGCGTTTGTTTTTTTGTTGCATCATTGCATGCAACAACTAGCAACACAAAAGAAGGCCAATTTTATGTTTTTTGTCTCTGTGTGTGTGGAATCAGTGAAAGAATCATTAGGTAAATGTTTGTAAGTAGAATCAGATCTACACACGAATCCTACTGTTTGTATAAATAAGGACTTTACGACAGAATTTACTCACATGTTCACCTTTGTCGCCTTTACTTCCCTTCTGTCCTGGTTCGCCAACTTCTCCCTGGAAAGTAGTTTAAAATCAGTTATGCAATATCCATTTTGTCTCTTAAAAACTATATTGTGCATTAATCACCCTGGTGATTCTAAATGAGAGAAACTCTGTTGAAGCAATGTTGCAGTAAACCGTTTACTGTGCTGTAAAAAAAATATGACATTGGCTATGACCTGCATAGAGTTTTAATGTAAATGAAATGCCAAATAATGTCTCTGAACAAACAGACATGGCCAGATAAAGCTTTGCTACAACATATTCTTGGCACGTAAGCCATGAAGTTGGTTAGAGGATACTGATGGAGAGACAACGTTTATGGTACCCTGCGCTAATTTGATTATAGGCAGCCTTTGCTGATGATGATGGATTGGCGGCAGGGGAGAGCGACTGAGAGATAGGCGTGCGTTTCAGATGCCCGTGCAGTGTGTGTTTGTGATGATGAAGAATGATCGTTGTCCAAAAAGTGCGGGCGAGGAATTCTGGGAAGAGTTGTGAGATATAATTATTTTCTTGTTGTCTATTTCATATTTCCACAAGAAAAATTTACTTGAGAAGCAAATTTGCACAAAAGTTTTATCTTGAATTAGGTTTTTTTTTAATAAAAATTTGTACTCTATTGGAAAGTAGTTTTTTCTTGTTTTATGTATTAAGCGAGGGCAATTTAGTGAGATTTATGGGATAGTTGGGATACGAAATGATATATTGATGTACTGATATTTTTCTGCGGTGTAAGCCTGTTAAAGTAACTTTAGATGCATTGGAACACAACTTTTTTCCATTAAATCTGTACGCGAGTTAAGATGAAGCGAAATCCGTTACTGTCCTTTTGTGGCGATTGTGAATTGGCTGCAGGAACAAAGGATTGTATTAATGTAATGTGGTAATGTAATGCTTAGTAATGTAATGCACCTTCTCTCTACTGTCTAAGCGTATTAATGTCAATTAAAACCGCAATTAACCTTGTCACCATCTTCTCCGGGTGGACCCTGAGGTCCTGCTGGACCCGGCAGACCAACTGGACCTTGAACTCCATCCCGACCGGCTGGACCTGATGGACCTCTCTCTCCCTGAACAAAGACAGATTTTTCAGTTTGGGGCAAATTACATTCTGAATTGAAATCTTTTTTCATTTGCTGAAAAGATCCATGTGCTACAGTGTGCAGTCACTGTGCTGTAAGCAAATGTAAACGTTTACTAATAAATGCAATATAAAAAACACATATTGATCATCTTCATATCTAATAAGTGAGATTACCGGTGCACCCTTCTCTCCAGCGGGTCCCGGGGGTCCCTGAGGTCCAGTACGTCCAGACAAGCCAATAGGGCCAGCAGGTCCTGCCGCTCCTCTCTCACCAGGGGAACCCTATGACCATCATAGACAAAACGATTGAACATATTTGACACTGAGACAGTATTTGCAAGTCTGATTAACTAATTTACTACATCAGGAGTTTTTAAAGTGTAGGGCGCACCTACTGTACAATGTCAATCGATTGCGTTTTTTCTATATAGCTTTTCTGTATGTAAATGTATTAATAGCACAGGTTACCTAAACAGTTTAGAGCAGTAAAGAAACATGGATGAATGAGAAGAAAGAGTGAGACGTGCTTGATTATGAGTCATTAAAAGCACAATAAACTGCGAAAAAGAACTTAATTCGGTACCGAAAGGGGACCTTCTGTGGCACACCCGACGTGCGCGAGTGCTGAATTTAGTTTACTTTATCAACTTATTGCGCAGTTTGCCTAAATGATCATAAGATCCATGGACAAGGTCTTAAAGTGACAGCAGCCTCACATAGGCATACTTGCTGCTGTTTATATCTATAATGTTAATCAAATCATTCACAGTGCTTATATCGTTCACAAAAAAACATAATTCACCCCTCTTATATCTTTCAAAGCTGTTAATACAGTATGTAATTCATACAATGCTGACTATATAGTTAAAAAGGAGTTTGGGGGGTGTGCATTGTCTATGTTGTGTTAGAAGGGAGGCCCACTGTCTTTGACTTTGAAAACCCCTGTACTGAATTAATAGGCTTGTAAAGATCTGCCGTACCTCACTCATTAGTCAAGTGTAAAGGATTAAAAGAGATTCTCCCAAGCGACAACTTCCTTTCAAGGATGTACTTTTAGTGCAGAAAATCCAAATTAGGAGCTTTAGCTTTTGAATGATTAGGCTATAGCCACAAAAACCAAACCATTTCAGATGTTTCTGTTTTATGGTGTTGCTATGCAGTTACTAAGGCATTCTGAGTGTTGTAACATTGCTATGCTGGTGTGAGGGTGTTGTAATGCAGTTATTAATATGTAATGTTCTTATGCTGGTGTTAGGGTGTTGCTGTGGGGTTGCAAAGGCATTCTGAGTATTTTAAACATTGCTATGCTGATTTTAGGGTGTTGCTAAACAGTTACTAAGGTTTTCTGAGTGTTTTGAACATTGCTATGCTGGTGTTAGGGTGTTGCTATGCAGTTGCTAAGGCATTCTGAGTGTTCTGAACATTGCTATGCTGGTGTTAGGGTGTTGCTATGCAGTTGCTAAGGCATTCTGAGTGTTTTGAACATTGCTATGCTGGTGTTAGGGTGTTGCTGTGCGGTTGCTAAGGCATTCTGAGTATTTTAAACTTTGCTGATTTTAGGGTGTTGCTAAACAGTTACTAAGGTTTTCTGAATGTTTTGAACATTTCTATGCTGGTGTTAGAGTGTTGCTATGCAGTTGCTAAGGCACTCTGAGTGTTTTGAACATTGCTAGGCTGGTGCTAGGGTGTTGCTATGCAGTTGCTAAGGCATTCTGAGTGTTTTGAACGTTGCTATGCTGGTGTTAGGGTGTTGCTATGCAGTTGCTATGCATTCTGAGTGTTTTGAACATGGCTATGCTGGTGTTAGGGTGTTACTATGCAGTTGCTAAGGCATTCTGAGTGTTTTGAACATTGCTATGCTGGTGTTAGGGTGTTGCTATGCAGCTGCTAAGGCATTCTGAGTGTTTTGAACATTGCTAGGCTGGTGTTAGGGTGTTGCTATGCAGTTGCTAAGGGATTCTAAGTGTTTTGAACATTGCTATGCTGGTGTTAGGGTGTTGTTATGCAGTTGCTAAGGCATTATGAGTGTTTTGAACATTGCTTTGCTAGTGGTAGGGTGCTGCTATGCAGTTGCTAATCATTCTGAGTGTTTTGAACATTGCTATGCAGATGTTAGGCCATTGATATGCAGTTGTTCTCAGTGTTTCTAACATGTTACCATGTGGATGGTAGACCATTTTGTATGTGTTTGCTAAGGTCTAATCAAAGTCTATGGGATTTACCACCCATTTAAAATCATTAGTCATTAGCCGCGCCATTTCCCAACGATAAATTTGTGGTCATGTCATGTTCATGGTACAAACCATGTGAGACATGTTATGCACCAAATTGCACCTGATAGTGATCTTTGCCTTTGCCAGCAATGCAAAATAAATAATTGTACAGGGACAGTACAGAGGGTGTGTGCGGTCCCGTGCTTTGTGACTAGCGAGCGCAATAAAGTACAACATTGAGCGGATGAAATCAAACGATCAGAACAACAACGGACAGCTCTGAGGGGAGCTGTTCAAGGACTATAAAACTTTTGGTTAGGCGCCAAATGTACTCTTACTAGTGGGCGAACATGCCCTAGACTCCTTATCTGTCTTTCTAAATGTGGTTTAATTTGTAGACCTCTGCATCTTCATACAAATGCAAATGTATCCTTTATCGGACTGACACAGTTGAATTTAAAACTCCTCATTGACTTTTCATCCATCTATTCTAATCTTGCAGTGCACTGTCAAGGCCTGAAAAAGAGCAATTATAGGGTGACAATACTTGTCTATTTTTTTTTTCCTTAAGAGAAATGAATCGGTGAAGAAAAGAATGTGATTTTAATTCAAAAACCTTGAGGGCATTCAACATCACGCCCATCACATAAATTCTAATGAAACAGCTATGGTATAAAATGTCAAGAGGAGGTAATTATGAACTGGTGAATTTATCTCTCAAGACACTGTGGTGGTCACCATCACACCCTCTAGTGTTAACTAATGCCACTGCATGCTCTTTTAAGAGGCTCTGTGGGAGGCATACATCTCTCATTTAGAAAGAGTATGAATCAGCTGCGCACTCTTCTCTGTTTGCGCGTGTGTTCGGTAGCGAAGAACACTATTTAAATCCTTAATGGTGTTTTTGAGCCTTAGATCTTCCTGACCAGTCCCTCAACCCTCTCAGACTCCTAAATATTGAATGCCGCTTTTGGGAGAATGAGCTTTTCACGTTGAATGATGGGAAACCATGGAAACAGAGTACTTACAACAGGGCCAGGGGGGCCCTGAGGGCCCTCGGCTCCTTTCAAACCAGGTGGACCCTGCAGAGGGCAAAAGAGAAAGAAGAACAAAATATGGATGAGTAAATAGGCCTAACAAACAGCTTCATATCAAAGTGTCAGCATTGGCTATTTTCTCTTGAGCATTATCCAACACATCATCCATTGATGCTCAAAGCCATATATAAACATGTACTGTATGTTTTAGCGCATCATAACACATCTTACACACAATATGACCAACATAGAAAAGAACTCATAATGGAGATTTCACGTTGAAAGCTTTTCACTGAAAGTGCCCATGGTGGTTCTTTTTCAAACTTTGGCTCTTGCAAATGTGTCGTGACCAAAAACGATGTACAAAAACCAGTGGCGTTTGCCTTCATTATTGACATTAAACCTAGTTTTACACATCTTCTGTGCTAAGTTTGAGAACTATGGCTTAAATGTCGAATTGTTACAACACAAAGCTATCAAATGGCTTAAGATAACTTGGAATATAGTGCACAAGTCATATTGAGTTTTCTCTTTTTTGGAGCTTTTTTTTCACTGTATGCTTTTGTTTAGAGAGGAGCAGCTTAAACGGTGACACTTTATTTCGATGGTCCACTATAACTATAATTAGAGTACTCTTTCATCATCTTTATGGTCCTTTTTGGAGATTTTATGTTTGTATGGAAGCTTGAATGGAGCTTTTGTGGTCGTATTTTCTGTTGCACAGAAAAACTAACATCATACAGGTTCGGTATGACATAAGCGTGAGTAAATGATGGCAAAATTGTATTTTTTAAGTGAATTTTTTTAGTATTTTATTTTGTTTGTTTTTTTGTATTTTTTAACAATGAGCAAAAGTAAATGAGGAAGTGAGAAGCACACTCATACATGTCATTACAGACGGTTGAGTTCTAATGCTTCTAGACTCATTTTTGTACTTGCACAAACTACAGCGCATAGTGACAGCGGGGTTTGGTCTCTTCTGACTGTGGGTTTCATTAATCTCAGTTTGAGAGAGAGATCCACAGAACTCGACTGCCTGCTGGTTCTGCTTCCACACGATTGATATTTATTGGCCTCTTTTTCTCTCACAGGACAGTTGTCATCAGAGACACTGTGTTTGTGTGTGCGTCGATGCATATGTAATTGAACTTTTGTTTCTATACATTGCACTTATATAACATATAGATGTGTTTGTTTGAATCTCTTGTAGGTGCATCTGTATGTGTGTGTGTGTGTGTGTCAGGGTTCATGGAGGTCCCGTCGTGTTTCGTGTGCTTATGTGTGTGAGGGCTTGAGATTGCCTCTCTAAAGGGCAGGCACACACAGTGGTCTCAGTAATGACTGTTGCTGTCCTAAGAGGGGGGAAAAAAATCACCACAGTAGAAAATAATCAGGCATCGCATGGAGAGCCAGCCTCTGCCACTGACCTTGAGATCAGACATCAACAATGAACAAACAACCTCATCTCCAAAAATCTAATTGGCAACATTTCCAATTAAATCATTCTCTGGCCAGACAATACATACAAAAGACAACAACCCAGCCGTTTCAAAAGGTGGTAAATGTGAGCCGCAGCCAAATTTGCATAGCGTACCTTTGCATTAAACAATGCAAAGTTAGCCCTTTTAGAGGTTATATGCCCTATTAAAGTCTTGGTGGAGTGTATTGAAGTCCAATTCTGTGGCTGTAATGAGGCAAGGCTGCTGTCTACCTCTAAGATTAGGAGGATTTATTGCAGAGATTTATTCGCGACAGGAGCACGATCTTACCGTCACTCCGGGAAGACCTCTTTCTCCCGGGAACCCTCTCAGTCCTGGAGGACCGTCTTTTCCTGGACTGCCCTGAGGACCTGGATC
Organism: Cyprinella venusta; assembly: GCA_038021265.1. Classification (NCBI taxonomy): domain Eukaryota; kingdom Metazoa; phylum Chordata; class Actinopteri; order Cypriniformes; family Leuciscidae; genus Cyprinella; species Cyprinella venusta. The sequence continues at coordinate 22,437,489 of CM075884.1, forward strand.
TCCCTGCGGACAGACAGTTTGCGATTGAATATTTTATTGAACTTCAAATATAATGAACGGGGAATTTAAACCGAATGAATTTTCAGCTGATGCTAATGAGCTTTGAACTGATGAAATGAGTTGGAATTATTGCTAGCTTCAAATACACTTCACAGCATGATTAAAACTGAAGTGTGTAAATTTTATATAATGAAACATCGGGCTGTTGAAACAAAGTTTTTACACCACATTTTTGAGGCTGGAATAGGAATGAGTATTTAAACACCAGAAAACAGATTTGAACTTTAAAATATAATGAAAAGAACATTTAACCAATGTCTGACTGAATTTCAACTAAAAGACAATTTCACTACAATTCAAAAGTTTGGCGATGGTGGGATATTTCATTTTTTTTTGAAAGAAGTCTCAACTTATTTGACCAAAAATTCAGAAAAAATTGTGTAATGTTATTACAATGTAAAATAACTGTGGTCTATTTTAGATAGATTTTTTGATTTTTTTATACTGTATATTTTAAAATGTAATTTCAAATTCAAATTATACTTCCGAAATCGTATGGTGATTTTATGCAAAAAAAAAAAAAAAAAAAAAAAAAAATCTTATTATACATTTTTCAAAACAGCTAAATATGTTTTGTTTATTTTTTTTGTGACAGTTTTTGATTCTTTGGATTCTTTGATGAATAGAAAGTTCAAAAGAACAGCATTTATTTGAAACAGAAATCCTTTGGAACATAAATGTCTTCACTGTCACTGTTGATAAATTAAATGTATAAAAAATTATCCCCAAACTTTTGTACAGTGGTGTACATAATTAATAGCTCCAAACTTCTGTTAAACTTCTATTAATAAAGCCCAAGCGCTGGTATATAATATTTCAGCACAATTAATGCAAGCCTGCCTAAAAAAGCAATAACAATAATAAATGTGTCTAAGGAGCAGACAAACACAGTAAACTGCAATCATACGTGCCTGCCTGAGGGCCTCAAAAGTGATTTTTGTATAAATTGTAAGAAAGCTTAACACAGTTTTAGCCCTTTGAAAGACAATCTGCACTTGACCTCAGTGTCTCTGCATTTTGATTAGAGCACTAAAAGTGCCTTATGTCTAATAAGAAGAGGAAACAAAAGAGCAAAATCAGGTAAATGACCTAAGGACAGTGAGTCTGACCACTCAGACTTCAGCAGCATACTCTGCCTCTGGGCTGTTCACTCACGTCTGACAGACTGTCTAAAGTGAGCCAATCGAGCTGATTAAAGTGTCTCCGTTCAGGAGTGACAGGAATTGAAACCGAGACAGGAAGGTTGGACTGTCAGAGAAGTTCAGTTCAGCTTTTAAAAGCCACATCTACTAACAATTTAGACTCTATTTAGAAAGGGAATTCAACAATTCTCCACAGTACTGATGTTATAGAGCTGGAAAACTTGGGTGCACTTGGACAGATTGGGTTTTTGGTCAACAAAATGATGTTCACTGGCTCTTTTTTTCTCAAAGAAAAAATAATTGTTGGTCATAATCAATCATTTTTAGTTCTGTTTGGCCTTACTTGTTTGCTAGGCACTTTGCTTTTGTTATTAGTTTATGTGGTTTTCCAATAAGAAGGGGCTTACCTTTGCACCTTCTTTCCCACCAGCACCTGGGAGACCTTGCTCTCCGGGGGGACCAGGGGGTCCAGGATGTCCTCTCTCGCCAATAGGGCCGGTTTCTCCTGTTGGACCCTTTCAGGCCATTACAGATATATTTGAGTGATATTGAAAGGCAAGGTCTTCTTGCTTAGCCTAAATGAGAATACAGTAATAAATGCGGTGAAAACATGAGCGCCTACCTGTGGTCCAACAACACCTCCAGGTCCTGGCGGGCCAGTTTTGCCTTGGAAACCCTAGGGAGGAAAAATCACAGCAATTACCACCTGAGAATCAATTAATCAATCAAATTTATCAATCAATCCATCCATCCATCCATCCATCCATCCATCCATCCATCCATCCATCCATCCATCCATCCATCCATCCATCCATCCATCCATCCATCCATCCATCCATCCATACATCCATCCATACATCCATCCATACATCCATACATCCATACATCCATCCATACATCCATCCATCCATCCATAAATCCATACATCTATCTATCATTGATGGACCATCAAGTACAACTATAATTTATATGACAGAATATCCTGGGCAAAATATGTAGCTGTGATACTTAAGACGTATATTGCTCTTAAATGTGATAAACATCTCCCATTGGGTCACAAAGTTATTAATAAAGCCTCTGGCTGGATCAGACATAATCTCCATAATACCTTCAGGTTTACACATAACTCAGTGGAGAACTCTCATTCAGTTCCTAGATGCGTCTTTGAACATGCTTAGTCGCTTAGTCTCCGTTCCCAGATGCTCGAGCACCTGATCAGTGATGTCTGCTATGGGTTATCATTTAGATACTGCAATTTGAGTAGCAGATTTTTAAATGTGATTGATTGGAAACACTTACAGTTTCTCCCCGCTGACCAGGGTGACCGGGCAGCCCATCCTTTCCAGGTGGTCCCTAAAACACAAAATGTGGTGGTATATATTGTAAATGACACTTTTAAAATGATTAGCATCTAAAACAGCATGGATAGTACTGTAACAAAAACAGGTACTTACAGGGGGGCCCTTCGGTCCTGAGAAACCAACGGGACCCTGGGGCCCTTGAGGTCCCTGGAACAGACCATACAAAATAAGTATATTTTATGAAAAGTAAACTCCTTTACGTGGTCTTATAAAGTAGGACAGATTGTCACATTACAATATTGGCAGCAGAAAATGTATCAGAATATCTATATACTGTATAAGAGGGTTATTAAAATCAGATAAGTGTGCTAGAAGGGAATGTTTATCTGACCACTCTCAGAAAAAAAATGTACAAAAGCTGTCACTGGGGCTGTACCTTTTCAAAAGGTACACTTTTGTACCCAAAGGCTGCATATTGGTACCTTAGTGGTACATATTAGCACCTAAAATGTACATATTAATACCTAAAATGTACATATTAGTACCTAAAATGTACATTAGGACCTAAAATGGATACACTATATTAGCTTATTAGCACCTAAAATGTACATATTAACACCTAAAATGTACTTATTAGCACCTAAAATGGACAAAAGTGTACCTTTTGAAAAGGTACAGCCCCAGTGACAGCTTTTGTACCTTTTTTTCTGAGAATGAACAGTATAAACTCAGCAACATGTATAAAAACTCAAATAATAAAGCATCAATAAAAGTTGAAACTATGTTGAAAGTACAATGTCGGTACAGTCAACAGGCTTTTGACATGCTTAAAAAAATCCTACAGATTCAGACTGAAAACCGGAATAAATAAAGAGGAAAACACTGAAAAAATAAAGGAAAAAAAACGAGAACAGTATCACACAGCAGATACAAACAGTACAACATCAGATTTCGAGTGATGTGAGCCTTGGACAACAGCCTTCTAGTGGTCTAATGCTCAAGAGCTCTTCATAAATCTATAATAGCTTCCAGATGAAAACAGGTCTGATGCTAAGTCCTCTTATCTGGAGTACACCCACATGCTGAGCTAATCCTCACTGCGCTTCCTGCAAAAGCACCCCCTCGGAGCGCTTCAAGCCGTACGCCATCTCACTGTAGATAGAATGATGGGATGACAAGTGTTTTCTGATGCAATGCATTCGTGGTGGCACTTACTCTCTCTCCGGGTGGACCAGGTGGGCCATCGTTGCCTGCTGTACCCTGTGGGACAGTGAGAGAGGTGAAGCATAAGGACTGTGCGACGGAAGTGATTGACACAAGCACAGTCTGAAGGAAGTAGTACCTTGGGGCCTGGTTTTCCTGTTGGGCCTCTAGCACCACGTGAGCCACGGGGACCCTAAAAATTCAGAATAATTACGACTTGGTGACTTGCTTAAGCAGAAATGCTTAATTTTGTAATGCAAATTTAAGTGGAAATGGAAGGTGATTGGGTAAGTGCTGAAGCAGTACATACCGTCGGACCTCTTTGCCCTCTTGGACCAGATTTCCCTGCCACCCCCTTTGAAAAGAAAGAAAAATGAGTGCGGTAAAAATCGAGGGTGAATTCAATAGCCACACAAAGCAAATCCAATCGCTGCAGCTGTTGCTGTTCTTTTTTTGCCAAGATGAGATGGCAGTGTGTACAGGGGGAAACAAGCATTGGAAACCTTCCCCTAGGATTTCTGGGAGCCACAGCAATATTTGTTTCAGATGAGGTGTAGTAAAAGCACACAAACATACACAAATACACTGGCATTTTGCTCCCTGCACACGATCTAAACACTCGAAAAAATAGTGGCTAACTTGACATTTAATTATGAATAATCATAAATGCTTAAAGCACAGTTGCTTCTCCACTGAGAGGTTTCCCATGAACAATATTGGACAAGCCTAAGGTTTGTTTCCAAGTGAGAGCTTTTCCCACTACAATAGTAGATAATCTTTCAAAGGAAATACTTGATTAGTTTTCCCCAGTGGTCACCACCATTTACCCTTTCTATGCCATATATGGGCTTGCAGAGCGTGAATTACTATTCAGAGTCTGTGCTTTTGTTTTTTTGTTTTTTCCTGTATATACAATTTCAGTCAGCATGTGTTAGTGTGTTCACGTGCTATGGAAAATATGATATTTTCCACTTGTGGACTGGTATTTACCAGTGTGTTGCGTTGCGTTCAAGCGCTTTTGTTGTCGTAATGTGGTAAAACGATGAAGATCCAGACCTGTTATTTAGCTAAAACTATTTCAAATTGTTTAAGTCATCTGCTACAGCAAGAAAATGATTTATCAAAACTCAAACGGTAAATAATATGCTGTATATTTTCTAGATCATGAATAGTACATATTTTTACCATTCACGACTCTAGCGTTGCTCTCCGCCATTTTGAAAAGGTCAAAAGTTATCTCATCTCGGCAACTCGTCCATCAAAATATTCTACGAGTTACCCAATGGAAAATACCACATGTGGGCGGTGTTCATGTGCATTTTCCACGTCGGCTTTTGGTTTTTACCATAATTAACATAGCGCTTTAACGCACCATGTGTCATAGTATGCTGCTGTATTGGTACAGGTATTTTGCTCTTGTTAGGGCTTCAGGTTAACATTGAATACTTTAGCATACTGCTTAAGAAATGGTCACAAACATATACAGTATATACTTATCTATTGCTTTGATAAACAAAATGCATCTCAATGCAAGTGGAATTTTACACAGTAAACCGCAGGCTCTCTTTAGCACAACAGTGTTACTGAGGTAGCTCAATGCTAAGCTAACACAAGAGAAAATGCTGCTAACTCTCTTAATGAGGTAATGTTTTGGTGTGTGGAAAATGATAGCCAATAAAACAAAACAAAATAAATGTAATTTAAAATCAAAATTTTGTGTAATTTTAAATATAAAATTTGCATGGGGATAAGCTAAGCTAGTAGGCTAGTCAGCCTGTTGTAGCCTATGCTAAGCTGGTAAACTGAGCAGTAGCTTGAAATAAGAAAAGCTAACTAAAAAAACAAAGCAACATTTAATTTCATCTACAGATCTGGGTATTTATGGTTATAAGCAAAATATAATTTAAATGTAATCAATAGTCATATTAATAAAGTTTAGACAACATACCTGTACATCAGTGACAATGTAAGATTTCTAATCAGGCACTGAATAGTTTCAGTCAGTGACTCAATTTAACGGGTGGAAACTAATTTTAATGAAACTACTACGATTTTACGATTTTAAAGGTAAATTTAATGGTAAGTGTGAAGGTAAATGCAAAGGCAAATGTAAAGGTAAACATGAACAGAAAAAGTAACTATAGCCTACATGTAAAAGTAAATGTAAAGGAGCAAAAGAGATGACCCGTGACTTAATGGATTCATGCACTTTTGCATACTTTCTGAAAGTGAATAGTTTTCCAGATGCGTGATCATCGCTGAATCAGGTGAACACAATCGTTCCAGCATCTTTTGTTGTCAGGTATTGATTCGTGTCCATGTTTTTGTACAAAGTCATCATACAAATCCTTTCATAAAAGGAATCAATCAGCCTTTTTCATGTTTGTTATAATGCAGTGTGCACTTCACACAAAGCAGGTTGGAAGAATCTATCTCACCCTGGCTCCTTTCTCTCCGTTGGCTCCTGGGAATCCGGGGAAACCGGTCGAACCCTGCAAATCAAAGAAAAAGACTTAAGGGAGGAAGGGAAGGCAGCAAGACCTGCATATTAATGAGGGATGAACTCCAAGAGTCCCGACTCTCCTACTGATTCCGACAGTTAAATGCCATTACAATCGGTTAGCATTAGCATCTTTGCTTTTGCTACTTCCACTGTAGAGTTTTAAATAGCTGTGAGACTGCTTTGTCCCAATTGTTGGCAAGCTTTTTCCTAAGAATGATAATTCAGCGAGCGGTAGACTTGAATGCGTATGATACAGTATGTCCCAAGATAAACAAGGTCGATCTCGATTATCAGTTTCCTTGTTTTGTTTGCACAAGCCTAAGCGCAAGGGACCTCGGGAAGGGATCGCTTGTCAGTGTGGAAATACAACAGGGTCCACCAAGGATGGTGGACGATATAATCAACCAAAACAACAGATGTCGGATGAAAACAAACGGCCACTCGGTCAGATAAACAACCAAACATAGTTAAGATTAAGAGTCACTACTGATGAGTCTTAATCGCTCTCATTCTCACTACCTGTCAGTCTCTTTCTCTCATTCTCAGTGCAGTAAATTAAAAACAGCTTACCCACGTTCCTCAATCCTGGCAGCAGTGTAAGCATTCAAGAAAGAAAATCAATACACTGTTTTACACATTCATTTTAAGGCCCAGGCTTCAGAGTCATGCCCTGCAGAAATCAGGTTTGATTTACCATAAAGGATATTATAAATCTGTACAGTTGAGACACTGACGAACAAGCAATGACACTCTAAAACAATGCCACAACTCCGAAGCGAGTAAGCTCTCAGACCGTCCGTGATGGCTGGTCTTCAAAAGTGCACTTCATGATAATTTGAGAGTTGGCAGGCTGTTTGAATCCATTCCAGAGATGATGGCATGTCAAAGTGCTTGTAATCACATCACTTGTCTGTCGTTCGTTAATGCTGCTAAATAGAAGCGGATTTACCAGACTGTAAATCTACCACCGTAGTCAGCACCTCTGCTGGGATGGGTTTTCTTTCCATATTATTCCAGTCAATGCAAGATAAGCATTAAAGGTGAAATATGTAATTTATACTCTACTATCGGCACCAAAAGGAGCTGCAAAAATAGTGAATTAGGTTTTCCGAACACTCTGCCATTAGACTGAGTAACAGAAGCTCACGCCACTGGTTGAGCCTGTCCAGAGCCAGACAGTAACAGAGTAGATTTACTTGAGTACAGTATTTAAGTACAATTTTGAGGGATCTGTACTTTACTCGAGTATCATTTTTGGGGAGTACTCATGACTTTACTCAAGTACATTTGAGAGGGAAATTTTGTACTCTTTACTCCACTACATTTCTATCCATAACCATGAGTACCTGTTACTACTTCTAAAAAAAACTACTTCCAAAAAGAAAATCTCGGAAACCCTTAATTTGTTGTTTCCCTCTCAAACGTGATTGGATTGTGCAGGCGCCAGTGATTTGGACAGCCTTCCACCAAAGTCACCTCCATGGTCAGATTTAGATAAGAGTCACTTCGCCTCTTTTAATTTTAAATGATTTTTTTTTTCTTGTTGTGGTAAGAGGGAAAAAAAATGTGAAAATAAACAGTTTATAAAAAAAATGTTAAATAAAGCAACATGGTAAAAAGGTGAAAATGACTTGATTTTTACTTTCAAGTCCTTTTACACTCTCCAAGGTATTAATATTAAAATTCTTCATAACTCCATGTAGGACGTTTCTGTACATAATGCAAGCACTGTGGCAGTAGTAATGCAATATTTAGAAAATGTACTCTTCTTGATACTCAAGTACTTTTAAAAAACAAGTACTTCAGTACTTTTACTAAAGTAGACATCTGTAAATGTCTATAAAGCTGTGTACTCTGTCTGTCGTTGAGCCTGTCGAGTAAATCTGACATTCAAACTAACAGAGTGAGGTTTTGATAGAGTAACATAGTAACATTTTATAATATAGTAGGCTGTGTTAAATGGAGTGGCTTGCTGAAAAGTTCAGAAAAAAAACCTGGGAATTTTTATTTACGACAACAAAAATAAAACTCATTTATGTTAATACATAAATGTTAATATTTACACATTTTGATACTGTTATCTTTTTAAGAGACACGATCGCTTTATCTGATTAATTTAATTTAGGCTTTTATTCACATATTTCATTAATTTACGCACACATCAGTTGTGGTAAACCAAAGCTCAAGCATGTTCACTTGACGTGAAAGAACCAATGAGATTCATTCTCGTTAGGCAGCACATTTGTGCTTCTTCAACAACCAATGAGGTTTGTTCTCGCACATCAAGCTAGTACAATTGAGCTTGTTTATGTTTGCTGATCAACGTGAATAAAAGCCTAAATTTAACCTGTTCATCATATTAAAACGATCAAGTTTCTACAGAAAATTTGGACAAAACCGCCCAAATTAGTCTTAAAATCACTTCATGAACTTTTTAGAGCGACAACCGAAAAGCGAAAGTTTTGAAGTTTTGAAATGACATAAGGCTTGAGTAGATGACATGACGTAATATTCCAATGTAATAATGTAATATTCTCAGAAAACAAGTCATTACCTTAAAGCAGCTTTTTATCTTGTGCAGTTTTGCTACTCATGTATATTTAGTTTTAGGAAGTTTAGATATTTTTGATTGATAAAAATAACTGATTCACATGATAAATGACCACTCGAAGAACTTACATATTTACCAAGCAATGTAAAATATTGAGACCTTTCCGATTTTACCCACTAGCTGCCTGTAATGACATCAAAGTGATAAAAGGTTTCCAGACCTCCAAGACCACTTAAGGTCTAATTTGGGGCTGGCTTGAACCAGATTGGGTACTGCTGTTACAGCTGATGCTGTTGTTGATGAAAGGCGCTGAGGTCTGACACATGCATCTGTGCTCAGAGTTCTCCTCACTGCCTGCGTGACCAGCATCCCCAACAGCACTGGGAACAATCCCGGCATCAGCTCCTCATTTTAAAAGAGCCTTACTCGGTGCAGCATGCATAATGCATTCACAGGAGGGCATTAGTTCATGCTAATGAGCCAAGTTGTTGTTTAGCTCATAAGTGAAACAATCAGGATGCGCGAACAGGTGTCATGTTCAATTTAAGTGCATACCTTTGGCCCTTGACGTCCTGGATAGCCAGGCAATCCCGGAACACCGAGTTTTCCCTGGAGGGAAACAAGCCAAAGATCAATTAGTGCAGGAACATCTTTGGACAATCACAAATCTAATTTAATATTAATATGCAAAACACAAACTCCGCACCAGTTCCTGATTCCCCACGCCTCGCTAATCAACTAATCACAGTAAACCGAAAACAACAAGCAGCGTACCTTTTCCCCAGCAGGTCCTATGGGTCCAGATTCACCGCTGGGGCCCGAACGACCCTTCGGGCCCTCCGGTCCATCCTCACCTCTGGGTCCAGCCAATCCAAGTTCACCCTGAAGATACACAGAAAAATAACACAATCAGTGCAGCCCTTCATAGGGCAAAATTAGCTTGGGCTGGAAGCCAGCAAGGCTATTTACCCTGTCGCCTTTGAGACCCATGTCTCCCTTGAAACCCGGGAAACCATCCTCACCCTGAAAAGTTGGATGAGAAGAAAATACATTAGTGATGCAACAACAATACAGTACAACAATCAATTATTTGGAGTTGTACTAGACCTCCATCTGCTGACAATAAAGCAGTACTGCAACACAATCTATTACTTAAAGGGATACTCCATTTTTTTTTTTTTTTTGGAAATAGGCTCATTTTACCACTCCCCCAGAGTTAAACAGTTGGGTTTTAGCGTTTTTTAAATGTATTCAGCCGATTTTTTGATATTTAGAAGAATGTTAGTAACCAGACAGTTTCTGGTCTCATTGACTTCCATAGTATATTTTTTTCCTACTATGGAAGTCAATGAGACCAGAAACTGTCTGGTTACTGATATTCTTCTAAATATCAGAAAATCGGCTGAATGGATTCGAAAACAGTAAAACTCAACTGTTTAACTCTGGGGGAGTTGTAAAATGAGCCTCTTTCCAAAAAAAGTGGAGTATCCCTTTAAATTCAGTCTGAAAGGAACGATATTGTGAATATGGAGAAAAGTGGTGATTTATGATTGAATTCTCATTGTCTGTCATTAAGCTTCAGTCTGAATCTTTCACATTCATTTGCAAGACGCAACGTTGTGACTAACGTTGGTTTAGACTAACTTAACTAATGCTTTATTTATGTATATGGACATACTCAGTTTTGTCATGATGGCACTGCAACCCAACCGTCAATTGAGTATCACTGTCAAACATTTGAGACGGCAATCTGATTAGCATTCATTTCAAAATGTGTTGATGGTTTTTGAAAAGGGGAAAGAAGAGGTTTGTGTGGATCTGGATGTACTTAATGGTGATTTCGTGTTTTGAATAAGTGTTATGACTCTCTCTGCATGATTAAACAGCACTTATGATGTGATGTTTAAGTGGACTATTGAATTCTTTTTATGCAGATTTACTGACCAGTATGTCATTGCAGTGATTCTTAATACAAGCTCCTGTATAACGTCAAGCTGAGGTTACAGTGTGACGCAGACACTTTCTTCCTATCTTGTTTTAGAGAAGATGTGAATTTATGCATACCTTCTCTCCTTTGCCTCCCTTTAGACCACGAACGCCGTCGGCACCCTATAAGACCGATAGCATGTGATCAAGCTAAGCTCACAAACACGTTGCAGACCAATAAATCTCTATCAAACGCAAAAACTGCTTTACCTTCACACCGCGAGGGCCAGGATAGCCGATGGGGCCCTGGGGACCGGGCTGGCCCTGAAAATGACAACATTGAAAAATTGTTAAATGTGTGTGGCGGGGAATGGAAATCCGTGGCTGAAGTAACCTTGCAAGAAGTTTATAGCTAAACACACAGATGAAAAACTTCCAAACACGGTCTTTTTAATCTGAAATTGAATTAAACATTCAAACTTCCTCATTAAGACTGAATGTATAATGTATTAAACAAAAAACACACTCAATCAAAAAATATTATTTGTTCACTTTTAATATTATTTAATATTATTATTATTTAGTTAATATTAAAAAATGTATTTATTATTTAATATTACAAAAATATTATTTGGTCTGATGGCTCTGATCATAAAAAAAAAAGATCAATCAAAAAAACAACAAATCCAATTAAGACATATTAATAGCATAAATACTCCCTAAAACCGTGTTAGCTTACCAAAGCTCCTTTCTCTCCAGGTGGACCCTCTTTACCAGGATGTCCCTGTAGAATAAAGACAGATATTTATTATAAAGTAATAAAGTGTCTGACGATCTTCTCAAGTTTGTTATAAAGATCTAAAGATACATTTTTGAATCACAAAACACATTTTCCCTGCTATGACGCTCAGTGTTGGGGGTAACGCATTACAGGTAATGCCAGTTAAGTAATCAGATTACTTTTTCAAAAGTAACTAGTAAAGTAGCCTAATGCATTACTTTTAAATTTACAACTAAATATCTGAGTTACTACTGACTCCTTTATTTTCCCATTTATTGACTGACACCTCTCCAGTCACAATGTTAAGAGACATTGGAAGTAAGTGCAGACGTGTTGTGTGCGCTGTCACTGTGTGAACGTGATGGTTATTGTAATCTAAATGTCAAGCATTTATCCATCTCACTTGCACAAAACAGATTCAGTATTCCTCAAAATGAAACGAAAGTGTTGAACTTTCTTCTTCAGCAATCTAAAATGGCAGCACGGCTGTTTGAGCTGCGCCCTCTACTGTACAGTTCAGATATGAATGTGCATTTCCTTCAGCCACCACAGTCTTATTCATTTCACTTTGGGTGTAAAAGAGCCTTTACATTTGCCAAACATACAAAAAGTTTTATTAAAAAACAAACAAGCAAGGCTAGCCCAGATGAGAAATAGTAACGTAACATATTACTTTCCCTAACAAGTAACTAAGTAATGCAATATTGAAGCACATCACTTTTAAAGTAACTTTCCCCAACATTGACGATGCTTCTATACTATCAAAAATATAGAGCATTTTTAGCATGCGAAATGTGTATAAAGATAAAAAATCAGTCGAGGTCTTTGTTCAATGTTTAAACAACAGTCTAAATCATCACCTCTCAGTAGTTTAGTAGGCATGAATCACTATTAGTATCACTGATACTTACAGGAGGTCCGTCTGCGCCAGGCAATCCAGGCAAACCAGACCTTCCGTGAGGACCCTGTATGACGAGACAAAGAAAAAGACCTTCGATTAGATTATGTCTAAGACTACAGATGCCCTACAGGAAAAAAAACATGCACTGAATCGTGATGTGGAATGGTCTTATGAAAAAGGACGCATGCTCGAAAATGAATGCAACTAAATGCATGCTCCAATGATGTATGATCTAGATCTACCCTGCACTGAAGCTCCATTTAACATGTGCATTTATTCATTTATCCAAAGCAAAGGAGCACACAGATATAAGGGATGAGTAATAAAGAACCAATAATGTTATGTAAAGCTTTATATCACCATGATATGTTGGATAATCTTTCTTTTCGGTCTCATTCTTTTCTCTTGCGAAGTATGAAAACTACAGAACACTTACTTTTTCTCCAGGCGGTCCGATAGGGCCTTGTGGACCTGGAAGACCCTGTATAACAGGAAACAGACAGCAAACGTTAAGCTTTGTTGCCATGACAGCGGGGCGGGGGGAGATAGAGGGATAGGTGTGTGGTACAGAGGAGTCTTTTCTGATGACTTACACCCAATAATAGATGTATTGTATCGTCCCTGTGTGTGTTGGCAGGGTCATTTGTGTTTGCTTGAAGAGTTTGTTTACTATGTGTGTGTTTACAGTATCTGTGTCTGGTTTTGTGTATTTTTGAATGTAAGTGTGTGTGTGCTGTCCAGGAGTTCACGCCAGGGAAATCTGATCTCCCGGCTCTGATTGGACCGTTGCAGGTGGGGCGTTATGAATGAGACGCTTTCAGCTGCCCACTTCCTCTGGGCCCAGCAGAGGCTTACAGAAATATTTCAGATCATTTCATCGTGCCCTCTGAGATTCAGTACGACAAAGCCGTTCGGAAGTAGATTGAAAAATTACAACTACACAAAAAAAAAAAAAAAAGTTTCATGAATTGGGCTGAATAATAATTCAGAACTCGGCCCATAATTGAGCAAATTCAAAGTCATGGTACACTGCAAAAAAAAATAAATAAATAAATAAATTAAAAAAATAAAAAATAAATAAGTTATAAATAAAACAGATTGCTGAGCGCATTTTTCACTTCAAAATGTTCAGTGTTACTTAGCATTTCTATGTAATTGGTTCGACACCAAATTTTTAAAATATAGATAGGATGAAATATGACGAAACTAGCATGTTTGTGTGGCAATTAATAAATGTAATTTAGTGTATAAATAAAGATTTAATGTAATATATTTATTTTAATATATAATAAAATAAATTTTCTATGTAATATATATATATATATATATATATTTACTTTTTTACTTTACTGTTATTTTTTTCTTTTAATTTAACACAAAATACCATACTTTCTTTCCAAAATATTAAAATATTAGAGGGATTGCACCCTGCCTGAAATATAATAATAAAAATGTAATCCCCATGACTTTTTCATGACCTTTAAGGTTTTATTAATTTCGGTGACATTTCCAGGACCTTGGGAACAAAATAAAAAAATAAATGGCAATGATCCAAAGTCAACCAAACTGGATCTTGCTCAATTCTCATTACTAGTAAAACCTGTGAGGTTGTGTGTCTGTACTCGCCTGTGTTCCTGGGATCCCCTGCTGTCCAGGAGGGCCCGGCTCTCCCTGGGGTCCCTGTTCAACAGAAAAAGATGCTTTGCATCAACTGCACTGAATGATTTATATGTTTTTATGTATGTTGATATGTGAGCTTTATTTGCTAATGCTAATATGATGCTAAAAAATTAATATGGTTAACACAATGCTGACAAAATTATACCAAATAACTAAATTAGAATAAATTTAGAATAAATTAGACCAAATAACTCTGACCGAACTCATTCTATTAATGTAACTGGAATAATGTTTGCGTATAACGCCCTGTTAGCTGCATGCTACGTCTACTACAACTATTCTCATATTTCACAGTACGTTCACCCGATGTTTTAAAGTATGTTTAGTTACTGTACAAGCCTAACTGCCTTCAGACTGGCTTCTTTTTCATGGAAAATCAGTTTAGTTCTGAACAAAAAGCTCTTGAACATATCTGAGGGGTCATGACTTAGCATTTAGCCTGATTAGCTGTTTTCATTAAACATCATTTGGTTTCTGAACAGAAACAGAAGATGTTTTAGATTTGATACGCTAAAAGTAGAGCTATTTTGTTACACAATGTTGTTACTCTGGCAGAAAGTAATGCGATTTAAACTTCACAGTCTGTTTAATCTGTTTCAACAAGGGCACAACACATTCAAAAGCCACAGAGATTTACTCAGCATGCTACAGCTAACGCCACGTTTACAAAAAGAATATCTCTTACCATGTTTCCTTTGGGACCCTGTGGACCATCAACACCAGCAATGCCCTGCAGAAATCAATTGTGAAAAAGAATAAAAGCGAGCAATCAGCATGAGATCCACAAGATCATACATTTAAAAGTTCAATCACTTACAGGCTGTCCAGGAGGTCCAGGAGGCCCTCGAGGGCCGAGCAGACCTCGCGGCCCCTGAGATAAAAAGGTCCTGATTTAAAAAAGCAAGTAGATTCTCATCTGATTTTTAATAAGAATCATAATAGGCTCCACTTACGCTCTCACCAGCAAGTCCTCTTGGTCCAATCTCTCCATCTTCTCCCTGAAAAGGAGGAAGAAGTAAATATGGATGAAAAAGAAATGAAAATGGTTGTTTTTGTTCTTCGGGTGATTCAGAAAAGCACTTACTCTTGGTCCGTCTTCTCCGGTAGATCCTTGGGGACCAGGAGGACCAGTCTCACCCTGTCATAAAGAGACATCAAACTTTATTACATATAACTTCATATATAATCTTTTCACCTTTGCTTGCAAGTGACCTAGGGAGCCATTTTGGATCCCTGTAATTATTACCTTTGTTGAGATGGGAACGGGATGGAAATCCCCTACTGTACCGTTTCCTATGTAGAGTATGAGTCCGTTTCTACTTCTTCTCAGTACCATATATTTATTATAAAGTTGAAAATAAGCATTTTAACACATTTTTGTTTGTTGGTGCTTATTACTGAATCAGTTTTTATGCACCAAAAATAATGATGGATTATTGAATTGTGTTGCTTTTATGTACCTTTTATTATTGTTATAAAAACATGCCATTTATTGCAAACAAATATAGCATTTTGCTAATATAAATTTAGTGAAATAAATGCTAATCAATTGCATTATGGTAATAATCCGCAAAATACTTTTGATAGCTGTATTATATGGCGGTTTAGAAGCAAGTTAGAAAAATTATAGTGGGAATGGATGGGAAATTAGTACCAACAATTGGAGTTAAACGAATTGGGCAATTTAATCATTCAGAATTTAGCTTATGAATTAATTATGCATTAATTATAATTTAGATTTAGCTAAATTATATATAATTTAACTAAATCAAAGCCTAAGTAGAAATAATGCAATATGAAGAAACTTATTTGTGGCATATTGTATACATTTTTTCCCTTGATTTTATTTTAACACAATATACAAAGTTACCACACTTTCTTTCTAAAATCTTGAAGGAGTTGCACCAAAGATATAATACAGAAAATTAGCAAAAGCCGGACAATTGTTGTGAACCTCTTCGTCTTCTTTTTACAACCTCCTCTATACAACCCTGATCATTATAACTCCGATTAGACTATATTTGTCTATTGTTCTGTGTGTGTGTTCATACTCACCCTGTGTCCCTTTTCACCAGGCAGACCTGGAAGCCCATCAAAACCTCTGTCACCCTGTGAAAAAGACCAGTCAAGCAATATACTGATAATATACTGAATAACGGCACAATACTGTCTGTAATAGCATATGGCATATACTGTATGTGGGTGAGAATATTTCTTGTACCTTAGCTCCGGACTCTCCAGGCATTCCACGGGCCCCATCGGCTCCAGCACGCCCCTGTCACAGAGATCAGAGATGATATAATACAGGGAACCATAATGTATCCACTGACCAAAACATTGCTTATTTAAGAAATATATGTGTGGGAAATCTCTCACTCTCTTGCCAGGTTTTCCCATTTGTCCTGGTGGGCCTTGGATACCCCTTGGACCCTGTGGTAGAAAGATAGATGATTATTTAGGGAGGTATTTCTGTAGTTATGGACTGTAGGATGATGAGCACTGTGTTTTACCTGAGGACCAGGGTCTCCACTCTCTCCCTTCAGTCCAGGAGGACCTGGAAGACCCTGAATGTGTTTGACAATAGAGAGATGCATTAGACCAAGACTAGACCAAACCAACACATTTTTAATACAAGTACAGAAAGATTGAAATGCCTGCACTATACACAACCAAACAGCAGGTGGCAGTCTTTCACAGTATAAACAATTCCACATCATTCTGCACTCTCTCCTAGAGCATAATAATGAGCTAAGAATAAAAGTACCGAAGTTAAAATAGTAGTTATGTTGTGCTTTTTTTTTTAGCACCGCATCACATGCATCTGAAAAACTAATGATTTTAAAATTGCTGCCATCCCAGACAGACAGTCCTATTTTTTTTAAAAAGCTAATTTAAAAAGATAATTTAAGAGTTCATTCTTAAAATTATACCCTACCATAGAGAATCATTTGGAAACTCAAAGATTTTCATTTGTCTGCTTTCCAATTGACACATCTGAGCAACTAGCCATTAAATAGTTATTTTGATTTTCAAAGTCTTAAAATCTTGCAGGATTAGTGTGACATGACTGTGGTTTTCATGCTTATTAGAGTTGTTCTGTCATTCGTGTTGTTCTGTCTGAGCAGGATCATTGCTCGCCTGAAGTGATTAGGCTTGAGTTCTCTGGCCCACTGTGTTTCAACAGGTCAGACAGTTCATTAATCTGGTTACCTGGCCTCTCTACTCATTGAATAAGCAGTAAAAGAAAAGATATGCTAAAATTTTGGAATTATATATCATATTTGCTGACTGAAATCCAATATTTGTATCGCTCTAGCACATCACTTTCTCAAAAAATGAATTTCATTGCATTTTTGCTTTTGGCAACCATTTGTACGGTGAAGAAGTCTTTTATGATACATTGAAAAACATGATTTTCCCATTTTCACATACTGTATATGACATTATTTTTAGGGCTGTCAAACGATTAATCGCATCCAAAATAAAAGTTTGTGTTTACATAATATATGTGGTTGCACTGTGTATAATTATTTTGTATATATATATATATATATATATATATATATATACACACACATGCATGTATATTTAAGAAAAAAATATTATGTATTTATAAAATATTTATATTTATATATAATATAAATTAGATATAAATCTATATACAGTATATACGAGCATGTGTGTGTATTTATATATGTAAAATAATTATACACAGTGCACCCACATATATTATGTAAACACAAACTTTTGCTTTGGATGCGATTAATCGCGATTAATCGTTTGACAAATAATTATTTTATGCCTAATCTTGATTTCAAGGTTAGAATTATAGCCAGTGACTGAGGAAAATGCAAACAGTGACATAAAATGACATATTTCATAAAAAAGCTTATTTATAACCTTAAGTTTATGTAAAATTCTTTGCAATTAAGTATTTGAACATATTGTTCCGTTTTTTCAGTATTGTAAGATAAAAGATACATTTTGATTTCTTCTTTTTGCAATCTTTAAAGCTGATACAAAACGGAAAAATCATTCTTAATTTGTGAAAAACTATGCTTTTATTGATATTCAGCATACTGATATTATTTTGTGGAAGATGCAGGGCTGTGTCATGAATGGGACAATAATGGTGTCCTGCATATAATTAGTGGTGATGAACTTTGAATCATTACGTGAAATCGCTTATATTTTGAGTCAGTCAGATGGTCGTTCACAGTCTGATTGGGTGAGACTTTTGCAGAGGTCATGAGGTCATTGAAACTCACCACTGGGCCAGATCTTCCAGTGAGACCCATTGGACCTGCTGTACCTCTCATGGCGAGCTGCGGACACAAACCAAAAAAATCAAAATCATCAATCACGCGCTGAACGACTGACGAACATCGCCTCTCTTTACCCAGAGGAGGTGGAGCCGTGTGTGCATTTGTCAAGGACAGATCTGAGCGCTCACACTAATCTGCAACACCTGTCAGGGTCGGCCTCCTGCGGGTCGTGAACCTTGCTAGTATTTTTAACTAGTGTCTCGGCATGAGTCAAAGCACCCTGTGCTGCTCCGTTTCACTCTTGTTTTAGCGCAAACAAGGCCGGAGCAAATCCCCTTTCCACCCTTTGACTCCCCGCTCCACTTCTTCCCAACAAACAGTCGAGAGCCGCCCACCTCCCCCCTTAACAAACAGCTGGCTGAAGCTCCGGGAGCCATTTGGCCCTTTAATTCTGCTCGCCTGGCCCTGGTCTCGTACTCACCCTGGCCTGGGACAGAATGGCCTGAGCCTGGGCCTCCTGGGCCGACACCACCGGACCCTTTTCCCCATCTCCGCCAAAACGGAACTGTCAAACACCAGCAGAGTATTAATGAGCATTTTCATTTAGAAAAAACATTTCACACCATCATATACTATACTATAGATACTAAGCCGATCAAACACTAAAAGGCGACGTAATTAATATTTAATTAGGATTAGGTGGTATTTTCAATACTTTTTCAATATATGTCCTTATATATGATTCTAGTATATTGTCAATTCTAGGTTAATCAAATATAAGAGGCTAAATTATTAATATTTAATTAGGATGTAGATGGTTTTAAATATGTTAAAATCTACTACTAACATATCGAAATATAAAATTATGACTAAAATCACAAAAACATTTTCTAAAGTAAAGTATGCAGACATTATTTTCATATATTGCAATTGCATTTATCCTTATAAGATATCATACTATATTAAATTATATTATACTGTGCAAACCAACTTAATCAAATATGAAAATAATAAGGATTTAGATGGGACACTTAATTCAATTGTATACTATACTATAAATATTAAGTCAATCAAACACAAAAAGCAACATTATGAGATGATTTTCAATACATTTTGAAAACAACGTGTACTAATGCAGTCATTATTTGCATTTATGTATCATTACGTAGCCTACAACTCTTCATACTACTGTATATTGTAAGTCATTCAAATATACCAAGCATTATCCATTTCAATTATTTTCAACTTACACTGTAAAAAAAAAATATTTTCAAGATGTTATCACAACATTTTTTTCTTTTGTCAAATCAACTTAAATAATTTATTTAGTTCAGATAACTTCTTATTTTGAGTTTCTGAAGATTAAATCAATCTCCTTCATTGTATTAACTCACTTTTTCCAGTTCAATCAACTTAAAATTTTAAGGCAACCAGGTTACCAATTTTTTTAAGTTAAACCAACAATATTTTTTACAGTGTATATGAAAAAGCAGCTAAATTAATATTTAATTAAGATTTAGAGGTGTTTAATTCCTTTTAAAACCTACTACAAAACTATATTCTAAATAAGTATGCTGTTATTATTTTAATGCATGTATTATTGCTGTATGCATGCATGAAACTTGTGCAGCAGAAGGCGGACAAATTTGCAAAGTTGTTTTTGGTGGATTTAGGGGTCTTACTGGCAACATCAGCATAGTCCCAGGGGGTCCTGGCATGCCATCCGCTCCAGGAAGACCAGCGCGGCCTGGAGGACCCTGAGGAAGCAGGAAGGAGAGAGAGAGAGAGAGAGAGAGAGAGAGAGAGAAGGGATAGATCAGTAACTTGACACTTCTTGACTTGACAACACCCAGGTAAGAGAATGCCAAGAGAGGAATGAGAAAGGGAGGAAGATCAAAGAGAGATATAGAGAGAGACCTCTCACTTCCATTACCCTTAAGTCAAGTTGCCCATTTTAAAGATACTGATTGGTTTCATTTCTAAGCTCATGAGCACAGGGAGAGCCACACTGTGTAACCATTACTTTTGCCTAAACGACACTTCATATTCCCCGTCCAGATGGTTCCATGTCGTCTCCACCACGTCCAATTACATCAAACTAAGAAAGTCTTTTATTTTTGCAACAGGTTTAGCTTGGGCAGATGTTAAATAGTACTTATAAATGATATTAAAAGACACACAGAATGTGCTTGTCCCATCCAATGGGCTTCAATTTTCTATTGTTTTTCAATATAAACAGCACTAGAACGTCTTTAACCGTTGCGCTCGCAGTATTGTGCAGAATCTCGCGCATGACACAGCATTATAAAAACGCGGTCCTCAAGTTAAAAGAAGTTTAGTGTTGGTAAAAGTCATTTCACCAAGTACAATATGTTTCTAGATCAAGATCTTTGTTGATCCTGGAACAACAATCCAATCAAACACTCAGATTTGAGGGACAAGTTTACAGTTTATGTCAATTTAGGCTTAGAAACAGGGTTAAATGCTTCGACAGTGACATCGGTGTTGTGGCTGTGTCTGATTTTAGGGATAAGTTATGGGTAGGGACAAGGGTTAGGACTAAAACTTAGGACTAAAAACAAAAAACAAAGTATGCAAAACAGCAAAATCACATTCTGTGTGAACCGGCCCTTAGTTTGTTTTTGCATGATTGGACAAAATCTTAACAGGAAGTCCTCAAGACCCACATTTTATTGATGCATTTTTGCATTTCTTTTTTCTATTTTAATGTTCATTCCTTCATTTAGGCTATTTGTAAACTACTAACTATATCTGACTACAACTGAAATATATTCTGATGCAAGTGAGTCTCAATCATTAGCATTCTTGTGTGTGTGCTGTTCAATAGAGTGTGTTTTTACGTAGATGTGTAATACACAATACACAAACCTAACATCTGACTGCCAGACTTTGGAGCTGTTTGGACATTTCTAATGATAATTATCCTCAAACAGTTTAAGACAGAAGATTGTGAGCAAACGATACAGATTTACCCACTGAGATACTCACTCTGATGTACTCACCATATTCACTATTACTATCCAGCTCTAATTTGGGTGTCAGAGTTTCACATCTGAATCCTAATATGTCAGAGAGGGTGTAAATGTGCCCTTAGGGTCAGGAATCTTCCATGACCCCGTTCAGAATAAATTAGCATTATGTACTGTTTACTGACACAAGGGGTCTTTGCAGTTTACTAAAGAGAGACCGTTTTTCTAAGCCTTTCTTACTTAGTCTCCAGTCTAAACCCATATCAGGCTTAAGCTTTTCTCTCTGTTCATCACACATTTCATTTGACCTGCCTCTTTGGTCACAGTGCCTCACTAATTCAATTTCTGTAAAACAAAATCTAAAAAGTTAGAGACCTAAATCTTAACTCTTGAAAATATTTCTGATCATAAACATAGCCTGGATTCGGAGACTGGAACAAATTCGTACCCTGTCACCAGGATCTCCGGCCGAACCAGGGGGGCCGTGTAAGCCTGGAGGGCCCGGAAGACCCTAAACACAAAAAGAAAAAAGAAATAAACACAGACAGATCTGATCACAATGATAACCCAATTACTAAAGATTTTAGACCATTTGTTGTTCATAAAACTATAGAACATATCGGATGAGTATTATAACTGATGCAGATAAAAATGCAAGTAACTTACAGCAGGCCCAGGTGGTCCAGGAGGTCCCTCAATCAGCATGCCCTATGAATCAGACAACAACATCAGAATTACAATCAAAAACTGATTGCAACATCAAATTAATAAATGAAAATTCATTCACTTTGACTAATTTCTCAAATTAGATTTTTGCCTCTCAAAACAGTAAGTTCAGATTCATGAACAATTCGTTTTTTGTTAACATCAGATTTGAATTTCTTATTGATTGAAGTAAATTGCATGTGTTTTGGAAGATGTGAGCAAAAGAGTTAGTACAATTGTCTACAATTTGAAAAATAACTAAATGCACATGGCTTGTTGTTCAAAACTACAGTTGATTCTCTGTGAAACTAAGGTCTTCATGGCTTTTTTTCATCGTGTGAGCCATCACATGCAAAATGATCCATTCAGTTACCAAAATCTGTCAGACATGCATGTATATTCCATAAATATCTGACAAGGAGTGCTTGTAAAGTCTGCTAAATTGGCAAATGGCTTGCCATCTTGCCAATCAAGTTTGGAATCATATCAATATATAGAGTTTGCCCAGCACAATCACTGCCATTTTTGAACATGGAGGAACATTACAACCATAAACAGCAGCAGCTACAGCAATACTGTATACATTTATTTGTATTTAGTTTGAAAAATATGCCAAAGCGATTGAACAAAAATGTCCAGAATTGCCCTCTCACTCACTGGCTCAATCACTGCAGGCTCTCCCTTCTCTCCTTTCTGCCCCAGATCAGCACCTCTACCCACCTGCAAACATACAAGAGAGGTTAAATATAGATAGATAGATAGATAGATAGATAGATAGATAGATAGATAGATAGATAGATAGATAGATAGATAGATAGATAGATAGATAGATAGATAGATAGATAGATAGATAGGTAGATAGGTAGATGCAACAGTAAACTATTATGGTTAGTACTAGTGCATGAGTGTATGAGGTAGACTTAATAAAGAAAAGATGCAATATTCATATTTAACAATATTCTCTCTGACATTAAAGGGATAGTTCACTTTGAAATTAATTTTTGAACTGTTTTAGCTTACCTCAAGGGCATCCAAGATGTAGGTGTCTTTGTTTCCACAGTATTTTCAATTTTGATATTTTTAGGTCAAACCGTTCTTGTCTGTCAGTCATATAATGCAGGTCTATGGTCACCACCTCAAAGAGTATGCACAGAGAAGTCCAAATTAAACATGGTTTAATGACTCGTAAATGTAAGTACACATTGATGGCCTAAGACACGAAACAAGCGGTTTGTGTGAGATAACGAACAGTATTTATATCGTTTTTACCTCTTGTAACCACAGCAGCGCCCGCGCCCTCAGATCACTTGGACATGGCTGTGGTAACAAGAGGTAAAAACGACATAACTACTGTTCGTTTTCTCACACAAACTGCTTGTTTCGTGTCTTAGGCCATCAATGTGTACAAATACAAGTCATTAAAGCATATTTAATTTGGACTTTGAGGTGGTGACCATAGACCTCCATTATATGACTGATAGACACAAACGGTTTGACCTAAAAATATCAAAATTGAAACTACTGCGGAAACAAAGATAGCTACATCTTGGATGCCCTTGAGGTAAGCTAAAACATCAAAAATTCATTTGAAAGTGAAGTATCCCTTTAACCAGAAGGGAAGTGTGTAACCAATGTTAAGGGCAGCCAGGATCTGCCATGAAACCTTTGCTCATGTGGCCTGTAAGATACAGGTAATGGAGTGTTTGGTGGAGGGGAAGTATGAGCTTCTTTAGGAGAAGGGTGTGTCTGAGCAGACAGCTGGGTCTGTGGTATGGGGTAATTGTTGTGTCCTGGGGCAATATGGGAGATGAGGTGCTGACAGTCAAGGAGTTTAATCTACAGCAGCTCCATGGCTCTCTGGTATGAGAGTGTGATGTAAGTGATCTGTGAATCAATGTGATCTATAATACGAAACTAATACAGACAAGAGGAAACAAGTGCTTCAAAACATGCTAATAACATCCAGTGGACAGAAATTAGTATAACAAACGCACTGGACAGAAAAATCCAGAAAAATAACAGACCCCATGCAAAATGGTGCAATACAAAGCCAACAATGCATGCTAGATTCCCACGTCCAACTCTCCCGATTGCAGGACGACACCCTCATTTTGGGGGAGGGGAATACTTACGTCCGACGTCACTTCCGTTTCATCGATGTCGGTTTCGGCGGCGACCCCTGGCCCAAAACTGTCCTCATAATTGGACGTAGGGTTCGGAGCCGCATTGCCAAACTCATCATACGGCCCGTACTCATACTGATTTTTGTCAAGCCCAGTCACATCATATTCCTTAAGATCATACTCCTTAAAGTCATACTCGTCCGCTCCGACGGGTTCGGCGGTGCCTCTGGGCAGCACGGCCTCCGGGACAGCGGTCGCATCCAGACCAGCCTGGCCAACGTCCGTCTCAGTGACATAGTCACTGAAAACGTCCTCTTCCACAGCCTTATTATACAGCAATGCGGCCGGGTCGAGGGGAAGGGAGTTTGAGGGAAGATGGATGTTAGTTTAAGCAGTTAAAGCAAATACTACTGTATCTAATCTACTACTGTATGCAAAGCAAAAGCAAAATGAATTGCATGAGAGAGATATTTACTAAGAAAATCACATCAATTTTTGGCAGCAACAAGGTCCCAGCTCAAGGAAATATGTTTTAAGAACGTTTTGCTAAATTTAAGTTATACAAACTTTATTTCTGAATGTTTTTCAAATATTTGTTCTTGGTTATGCAAATGTTAATGGAACATTCCATTCAGATCATTTCCAAACATTATGGGAATGTTACTTTTGAATGTTCTCTGAACGTTCTTTAACAAGTAGTTGCATTTAAAAATTGTTAGACGAACTTCCAACTAAACGAAGCGTTGTGTTAGCGTTTTGAGAACATTATTAATGACTAGATAACTTTAAATAAACATTATTTTAACATTACTGGAAGAATGTTTGCTAAACGTATAAAATTTGGAGAATATACCCTGTTTGCTGGGGATAATTCTTTGTCGCGTTCAATGGAAATATATGGGATTGATTTGGATTGCATAAAATGATTTAGATTAATTGATGAGAATTTATGGCATAAAATAATTGTGGATGTGTAAATGACAAATTTCATATAGTAGGTTTCAGTAATGGACAGGGATAGTCAGTAATAGTGCATGTTGAAATTTTGGGAGCATTTTTGTGTGTTATTAGCCGAGAGACAGATGATTATGCATTTTATGATTATGAGTTAATTATGCATTTTATACCTCATAGACTTGTATGTGTGATTCAATTAGAAAATATAATAATGTTTATATATATATATATATGTTAGGGCTGTCAAATGATTAATCGCTATTAATTGCATCCAAAATAAACGTTTGTGTTTACATAATATATGTGGGTGCAATGTGTATAATTATTTTTATATATATAAATACACACACACGCTTGTATATATTTAATAAATATTTTCATGTATATACTGTATATAAATGTATATATAATTTATATTATATATAAATTTATATATAATTTATATTATATATAAATATAAATATTTGATATGTAAATAATTGTTTTGCTTAAATATACATGCATGTGTGTGTATATATATATATATATATATATATATATACACACAAAATAATTATACACAGTGCACCCACATATATTATGTAAACACAAACTTTTAATCGTTTGACTGCCCTAATATATATATATATATATATATATATATATATATATAAACATTATTATATTTACTAACTGAAGTCTGTGATATTCCTGTCTTTTGTCCACAATAAACATAATGGTAAAATGGAATTATGTTTAGAGGTGAAAAAAGAAGACAGAAATAAATCACACTGCAGTGTTTATGAATGTTAATTGTGTGATCAAATGCAGGAAAAGGTCATATTTAAATGAATTTATCATATCAAATAAAAGAGTGAAATCTGTGTTACTACAGCCAAGAAACCCCTGTCTTTATTTCTCCTAAAATGTACTTAGCAAATGGGACAATTTCTTACAGCTTTTTATTTGAGAAAAACACACTCACGCTTATTATAAGATATGCAATATCAAAGATAAACATCTGTATATACGACATGTGCATGGAAATGGCTGTGAAAGAGCTCGATTCTGTTAAATATAGTTCTGCTAACTAGTGCCAGAACTATTCAACCACACTACATGCTATGATGTTATGCTTCATCAGAGGTCCACATATTAGCATGTGGACGCTTCAACATCAGCCCTCTTTGGGTCACTTACTGAGGGAACTGTTTTGAATGGGATGTGCCATCTTCTCAATGATATTCAGGGCTAGAAAATGGATATTTTAACAATTAATTCTAGACAAAAATAGATTTAGATAGGATGGTTGATCATTCATACATTGCTGTTTTTTTTTCTTGAATCCAGCCTTGAACATCATTGACATCCACAACAGAAAGCTGAAAACCAACTAAAAGTCAATCCACTGAGAAACATACTTGATATTCTAGACATGTCCAAAGTCTCAGACATGACAGGAAGTGGATCGGCTAAATTTAGAACTTGGAGGTTTTATGGTGAATATCAGCTTTAATGTTGTTGGATAAAACAGTTCCCTTGGAGTGACAGTTCCAGAGTCAAAAAAACACAAAACAATTGCCATGAATTGTTTTGTCTTTGTCATTTCAATCAAAATACTTCCTTATGTGCGTCTGGAATTTTCCTCTTTCTGTCCCACATTTTAGAGACCCTCACCCCTACTGTCAAAGTATAAAATCGAATGATTACCTGGTTTGGTCCAGTGGTTGCGACAGGAGACCGAGTTTTGGAAGCATCTACTGTTCCGTAGTCAAGTTCACTGTCTGTATAGTACTCCCCATCTACATTGTTAAGCTATAGCAGTTTCAAAGTGAGAAAAAAAGAGGAAGAAGATAAGAAAGGAGGAATTAACACAGTTCAAGCAGTTCCACAAGCGTTACAGGCTGGATCCGCACGGACAGCACCTAAGGAAAAGTGGCGGACGGCACGCTCAGACTATCATCAGAGATTTCCCTCAGTGAAAGAGAGATCTTGATGGGTTCTGACACCAACTACGCTTGTACGGTTACCCCTAGAATGGCTTTTCTTGGTGGCGGTGGCAGGTATCCATATCTTTTCTTCTTAGGGGCTAACTTTTTAGCCTGTTTTTGCTCCTGGTACTTATATGGTTTGGAAAAAGACTTAGGGGACTTTTTCGTCCTCTTCGTTTTCGTGGAGACACTACGCTTCACTCTCTGGAAAAAGGTTATGGTGAAGGGAAGAAGACACAACACATCAAGGCATCCATGTTAGAAGATACATAAGATCCAGTTCTTATTCTTCAAATGTGGCTTACTTGGATAGCTTTAAGATGTATCTTGGATAAAAGTTTGGGGTCAGTAAGATTATTATTGTTTTCGAAAGAAAATAACACTTTTATTCAGCAAGGGTGTGTTAAATTGACCAAAAGTGGCTTTTACATGCTTTAAAAAAATCTATTTCAAATAAATGCGGTTCTATTGAACTTTCAATTCATCAAAGAATCCTGAAAAATAAAAATGTATCAAAAAAGTTTAAAAATGATTTTTTTTTTTTAATATTGATAATGTTAAATTGACATTTACAAAATCCTGGGCAAAATCTATCATGATTTCCACAAAAATGTTGTTTATAAATATTTGTTGAAAATAACTGTTTCCGACATTGATGATAATAGGATATGTTTCTTGAAAAAAGCATATTTTAATGATTTCTGATGGATCATGTGACTTCTTTTCCAGCTTTTCCATCAATAAATAAATTACAATTTAAGATATATTAAAATAGGAGTTATTTTAAATTAAACCAATATTACACAATATTACTTACTGTAATATTTACAGTAAGTTTACAGTATGATTGAATAAAGGCAGCCTTGGTGAGCATAAGAGACTTCTTTCAAAAACATTAAAGCATCTTACCGACCACAAACTTTTGAACTTTATGTAAATCAGGGATATATCAGAAAACTATATATTCATCAGGGTTGAGTAGTCAAAAATGTTGTTTTGATACCATAACTGAGAAGATTTCAGGTTTGCTTCAAAAAACGGTTATTCTAAAAGTTTTTTTTTTTAAAGCATCAATTTGACTCTTTAAGTTCACAGATCGTTGTATTTTTGTATGAAACCCAGTAAAGACACACTAGACATATTTAGAACCAGAAATGGTTCCATCCCCCGCTTCATGAACTCCAAAATGGTTCTATATAGAACCTTTTTTTTTGGTAAAAGGTTCTATTGGCCAAGTATGGAACCCCAGGGTTCTATATAGAACCCAGAGGAACCCTTTTTTAAGAGTGTATAGAACCTTTTAGGGGTTCCAAATACGTAGCGCTGATAGAACCTTTTAAGGTTCTATATAGAATCTTTTCCTCTAAGAGTGTGGACAGTCACACAAGGGCAAACATATGTGAACTGCTACAGTAATTTATGGGTCTGGCTATTTAAGCTAACTAACAGGTGCTTAAACTCTAGCATACTGCCATATAATCTCCTTAAACAAACATTTCCAGTCATACAGGGTGTACCAAAGTGCTCCACCAAGAAACCGCTGTGGAACAACTTGCTTGACCCACACACCGGTCAGTCAACACCACGTGATGTTGCCCATGTAATGTACTGTACATAGGACAAGGAAAGGGGGTGTGGCCACCTCATGATTGACATAAACACATCACACATTTCCTGCATTATTTACCTGCGGCTCAGAATATTCATCAGTCGCTGTGGGGGTCGCTCCCTCATAATAATCATATAAATCACCGTATCCAACAGCAGTTGGGTACTGCACACAGGGAGAGGATGAGAGAGAGGTTAGCAAAGCATCCAAAATTCATGTAGAATGTAATCTACCCTTGGGTGCATTACATACTTGATGGTTAGGTATACTGTATAGCTGGTTTTATACAGTATACAGATGAATTTATCATGTTACGGCATATTTTCATGTTTGCTAATGCGTCCAATGAAAATAAGTCATGATCAAAACAATCTCACAATACTGAGTTTGTGTCACTGGATTGATTAACTGTGTGAGGGTTCGGTATATATGAACACACTGCATTAATTACTTTAATGTATAACATGTGATGCACTTATTCTGATTTACAGGTGGGTGTTTAAAGGCCTATAAAAAGGCCCTGCATGTCTAAAGCAGAGAGAACCGCCATATGTTGGTTGTTTTCTTCCGTGGACCCCCTTTTTTATTCTTTCTCATCTTTATATGAGTGTAAAATCCCATCTGCCTTCTAAAGCGAAGGCAGATTAAAGGCTCAGACCTGTAGAAAGAGTCAACTCGGATTTCTACACATTTCAAAGTCCTATTAGCTATAAAACTTCCTGTGTCTGGTACAAAGTATATCTTTAAATGTAGTGTTAAGTTTAGAATATTAAGTTTAATGTTAATAAAAAAGTGTTTGATTTGGTTGATTTATATACGCATTCATCAATTATGACACATTTTTAATCAATGAATGGATGGTTTAATCAATCTTTTGCTTATGTTTGTGTAGCAGTTTCTCTGTTTCTGCTTCTTCGACACAAATAACGTCTGTAAGAGGAGCAGAAAGCCCAATAAAACCACTGAGTCGGGCTCTCCAGGGCTTCATCCATCAAACATAAGTATATGTTAATTCTCATACAGCATAAGAGCTCATAAAACACTGCGCTGATGATCAGGCCCTCTTTCACCGCTGGTGATCACTCAGCATTGATTGGACCCCATTCAGCCTGGCCCAGTATGATTTATGAGCAGAGCATCTCAGGGTTATTGATTTCTCACATTCAGGAAACGGCCCTCTCCTTGTTTCGGCAGGATATGATGCGTTAAAAAGACATATGGTGTCTGTGCTTGCAGGAGTCATCACAGAGGTCAGACGTGCCAAGGTGAGGCTGACCTTTGACATTTTATAATATATACACTACTAAAACTCTTGCTGATAATTTACTCACCCCCATGTCATCCAAGATGTCCATGTCATTCTTTCTTCAGTCGAAAAGAAATAAAGGTTTTTGATGAAAAAAATCCAAGTTTTTTTTCTTCATATAATGGACTTCAATGGGAACCAAACGGTTCAAGGTCCAAAAGACAGTTTCAGTGCAAACTGCAAACTGTTCAAAGGGCTTTAAACGATTTCAGATGATGAATAAGGGTCTTATCAAGCAAAACGATCGCTCATTTAAAAAAAATAACAAGTTTTAAGTTTTATAAGCTCAAATGGTCACCTTACTCTGTTCTGTGATGCGCGTTCGTGACTCTCCTGTTCGAACTTGTTTATCAAAATGAACGAATCTTTTCACTTGATAAGACCCTTATTCATCGTCTGGAATAGTTTAAAGCCCTTTGAACAGTTTGCCGTTTGCACTGAAACTGTCTTTTGGACCTTGAACCGTTTGGTTCCCATTGAAGTCCATTATATGGAGAAAAATCCTGGAATGTTTTCATCAAAAACCTTAATTTCTTTCAGACTAAAGAAAGAAAGACGTGGACATCTTGGATGACATGGGGTTGAGTAAATTATCAGCAAAAGTTTTTTTTTTAAAGTGAACTACTCCTTTAATACCTTTTTTTAGCGAAGACATGTCAAATTTATTAAAAGTGACAGTAAAGTGACAATGTTTCAAAAAATCCAATTCAAAAAAATGCTCAGAATCCTTAAGAATGGATTCAAATAAATAAATAAATAAAATTAAGCAGCATTGATAATATTAAGAAAAGTTTCTTAAGCACCAAATCAGCATATTAAAATGATTTTTTTAAGGATCGTGTGACACTGAAAACTGCTGAAAATCCACACTCAAAAAAATGCTGGGTTGTTTCAACCTAAATTTGGGTCAAATATGGACAAACCCAAATGTTGGGATAAAAATGTAATAAAAAATTACAGTTGAAAGTGAAAGTTGAAGTTCGGTTAAAATTTGAAATGATATTTTTAACCCAACATTTGGGTTCGTCCATATTTGACCCAAATTTTGGGTTAAAACAACCCATTGTTTGCAGCTTTGCCATCAAAGGAATAGATTACATTTTAAAATAAATTGTAATAGAAAACAGCTATTTTAACAATATTTCAGAATATTACTGTTTTTACTGATCAATTTAGGTACGAATAATATTTTTTGAACAGTCTAAAATTTATTTGATCTATTATCTTTGTGGCATGAGAGAAAAATTCCATAATGATCATTCCTCACTATGAGATGCATTTAAAAAAAGTTTGTAGTTTGCCATACTTTATCAAAAAATAATTGTATCTGTTTAATAATAGGCCTAATAATTATAATAATGTGTCGAAGTATGATTTTAAATTTTAAATTAAATTTTTTGTCACTTCCTGTTCTTCAATGTTATTTCATAATTTTTATGACTTCCCTCTAATTCTAACATGTGGAAAACAACGACAAAGTCTAAGTCTGTGTGTCCAATCGTTTGACCGGTAGTGTCAAAAGTATCAAGAACGTGTCAGACTTCCAGAAACGTTTGCCCTTCTGGAAGGCTTATGGTGTATACTAACCTCCTCCCCGGGCTCTTGTGCTTGCAGTGTGTCCTTGTGGGGGACGTCACAGTCCGGGCTGTAGTGTTCACAGTAGTCGTAAGCTGCTTTAGGGTCGGACACAATCAGCAGTTGTTGGATATCACCCTGAGGGGACGAATGACAGAAAGATACATGAGATACGTGTGCTCATTTACCAAAAACACCAATATTGTTACTAAGACATTATGTTTGTATGTAATACTGATGATGCCCTTGAAATGATTGGCATTCGTGTCTATGGTTCCTTGAAGAACCTTTAACATTGGTGGAACCTTTCCATTCCACACAAGGTTCTTTATAGTGGGAAGCTATACATATTCTTTATAAAAGGTTTTTCTAGGGCTGTCAAACGATTAATCGCGATTAATCGCATCCAAAATAAAAGTTTGTGTTTGCATAATATATGTGTGTGCACTGTGTATAATTATTTTATATATATATATATATATATATATATATAACACACACATGCTTGTATATATTTAAGAAATAGTTTCATGTATATACTGTATATAGATTTATATAATTTATATTATATATAAATATAAATATTTTATATATAAATAATATTTTTTCTTAAATATGCATGCATGTGTGTGTATTTATATATATATATATATATATATATATATATATATATATATATATACACAAAATAATTATATTATTTACATTAATTACATTATATTGGATGCGATTAATCGCGATTAATAATTTGACAGCTCTAGTTTTTTCACAAATGGTTCTTTTAAGAACTGTTCTCTGAAAGGTTCTTTGGGGAACCAAAAATGGTTCTTCTATGGCATCATTGTAAAAAAATCCCACCTTTATTTTTGAAGGTTGTGATTGGCCAAAACAGAACAAAAATACCACTTCCGGATTGCAGGAAATGCATGGAATGATGGAATGTCAAGGCAACAAAACAAAAATAAAATCATTCGCAATGAGAAACGTGGGTCAGATGCTTCGGGAAATTGCTGTTTTAAAAGCGGGTAAATAAAACGTGTTACATCACGAAACACCTGGTAACAGACACCCAGACAGGAAGTTTCCTCTCATATAAAATGCGGCCTCCAACAATGGTTAGACAACAGTTCATAAAACCTTCTGGTCAACAGCGCAGTCTTTCTTCCAAATGCGTGAAATCTGTTTCTTGCCATATTCTGGGCAGAAACAATAGCATACATTCATCCTGCATTCTGATCAACAACCTATTGATTAAAAACATCATTTACTGTATGAGGTTTTGATTTAAGCGATTATTTTTGTCCATTGTCTCTTATAGGCTGTAACTGATTCAGATCATTCTGTTCAGCCGCTGGCTTTAGATTGGTTCAGTATGACCTGGGTTTACAGGGAACGTGCATGACTTTAGTGAAGTCCACAAGTAGTTCTGGGGGATGTGTTCGAACCTGAGGTCTCTTCTTGGCACTGTCACAAAGAGAGAGAGAGAGAGACTGTGCGATTTAGCAGCAAGGCAACCACTGGAAAAAAAAAAAAAAAAAAAAACAGCAAGCTCGGACTTGTTAGGGGCATGTGTGTCTGTGTATTTTTATACCGCTCTCTGTAAACTCGACTGTATAAACAGCAAAATGCTCAGGTGTGTGCACAGTAAAAAAAGAGGTGTGCTTGACCTCCTTATTTGAACAAAATACCAGCTCTTAATATTATTATTTAATTAATGAAAATAAGACATTTAAGGGAATAGTTTATCTGCACTTATAAATCCACCATCACGTGACTTACTTTCTTCGTTAGGATACAAAATGTGAATTTTTGAATAATATCCAATACAATCATTTAAATAGAGCCCGACCGATAAAGGATTTTGAAGGCCGATACGATACAAATATTTTTGGGTTTTAAAATCTGATATTCCGATATATAGGCCGATATTTTATTTATTTATTTATTTTTAAACTGGACATGATAGTCACAAATTTTGTCATGCTTATTTGAGTTGAGAGAACTAATGGGGATGTTCTTTTAATTGTTATTCAAGCAATGTACGTATCGTGACCAACTCAACGAGTGTTGCCGACAGGAACAGTGTAGAGTGCCCTCTGGTGGACAAACTCTACAACTGCAACACTCATGACATGGTTCAAGCGTGTTTCGTGCTTTTTTAATTTTAATTTTTTAAATATTCTTTTATCGGCCATTACAACTGCCGATACCGATAGTTTGGAAAATGCCTAATATCGGCCGATAATATCGGTCTGCCGATATATTAGTCTGGCTCTACATTTAAAATAATGGAAGTGAATGCAAAAAGGGGCTTTAAAGCTTCAAATTAACAAGTGGTTGAAATGAACAACTTATGAAGTCCTCTGGTGGCTTTGTGAAGAACATGTTTTGAAGGATGTGTGGGTTTGGAGAAGCTCTGAAGGGAGAGTAGGATAGTATTCTTTCAAAGCTAGCTCGCTATTGTTAGCCTCTTTGAAAATTGCCTATCCTACCTTTAGTTTTACTAAGTGTTTTTCAGTGAAAATCTTGAAAATCACCCTAGATCCGAACTCATGATATTTCATGACAGAAGTAGAACATTGAACGAATCGTTGTTTGAGTCTATGAATCTTTAATCAATGATTCAGTCACAGCAGTCAACATTGCAAAATTATCAGTGGAAAACTAGCCTCAAATTGCAATATGTTCCTCACACAAATCTTCTTGAAATACTGCATATGAGTCATTCAGGCTAATACTTTTATGTAATAATTATCATAATTCAATAAAAAAAAAACAATCAATATCATTAGTCGAATCACATAGTGACACTACTAAGCTGTAGTCATGTAAATGCAAGCCGTATTTGCATTAATCACCTGTTGGCCCAGTAGCATACAGTACATTTACCAGACCATGAAAGCCAGGATTGGCCCCAAAAGCCAGGCTTGGCATTAGAGCCTGGTGCCAAGATGGAGGGGAAAACATGGAGATCAAGCCAACGGCTGAATATTAGTGACACACATTACCTCATTTGTCACCCATGCACTTTAACAAATCCCTGGACCCTGCAGAGATTATTCTGAATAAGATACGCATGAAAGTCTGGTCTAAGACTACCACTGAATCCGTTCATACAAACTTAAGCAAACTATAGAAACATCAAGCCCACCCAGTGGTTTCTGTTAAAGTCACCATGAAATCAAAATGGGCGATTCTTGTATTTTTAATGGGTTATTGTAGGCTTGTCAAACGATTAATCGCGATTAATCGCATCCAAAATAAAAGTTTGTTTGCATAATATATGTGGGTGCACTGTGCATAATTATTATATATATATATATATATATATATATACATATATGAATACACACATGCTTGTACATATTTAAGAAATATTTTCATGTATATACTGTATAGATTTATATATAATTTATATTATATATAAATATAAATATTTTATAAATAAATTTATTTCTTAAATATACATGCATGTGTGTGTATTTATATATATATATATATATATATATATATATATATATATAAATATATATATATATAAAATAATTATACACAGTGCACCCACATATATTATGTAAACACAAACTTTTATTTTGGATGCAATTAATCGCGATTAATCGTTTGACAGCCCTAGATTATTGCAGTATTTATTATACCACAACCATCCAATCAACTATTTTCTTGTTCGAGAAACAGTTTCACTAGGATATAGTTCCCAATATAGGGAAGAAAAGACAATCGCAACTTCCATTTCATGCCATTGTCACAGATACAGTATAAAGTGCAATCCATAGAACGGAAATGAACCAACGTCTTTAAATAACATGAACCAATAGCATCACTCAACAGCTTTTCACTAATGACCCATGAGTCATTTGTAAACATCTCAGCTCTGTACTAAAAAGCTTGGTTGTCTGTAAGGCCCTGTGTGTGAAAAACTATTTAAGATGCAGACCCCCAGCATGAGTATACAGTAAACCGTTCAAATAGCAACGTAGCACAGTAGGAAACCTTTCATTAAGTGCCATAATGCCTCAGCTTTACAACATGAGAGAATTTGGTCAATTTTCCTCAGTCATTTAATTGTGCTTAACTGCTCTAATTACAGAACTAGAGGGAGCCAATAGTGACGAACACCAAATCGGAAACAAAAGGAGTAGTGAACTTTGATGTATCCGAGCCTAGAGCCGTGAACTCAGCGGCCTGTCAACACACCCGACACTATTAGCTGCGGTCAACGCTATTTCCTCACCTCACAGACAATAGTAATTAAGAGAGCAACCTGGCCGTTTAGGAAAAAGTGTGGATGGGTTTCTGAACTGTCATTCAAAGTGTGTCAATGACCAATGCAACTCAGGGAACATCCTTTACTATAGTTTTTAATTTTATATTTTCACTTTTATTTTAGTAAGTTGTATTAATTTAGCTGTGTGTATTGTCATATTTACGTAAAATATATATATTTTCAAGATTTATCAAATTTTGTCAAATTAACTTTTTATGTGGTTTATTAATTTATGTGGTTTCGAACTCGTTCATTTTTTTTCGTGTCATTTGGTTCATTCAATGAACGAAATGAACGAATTGACTCGGGAAAAGATTCGTTCATTTTGATGAACAAGTTTGAACAGGAGAGTCACAAACTCGCATCACAGAACAGACAAAGGTGACCATTTGAGCTTATAAAACTTAAAACTTCGTTATTTTTTATTAAATGAGTGATCGTTTCGCTTGATAAGACCCTTATTCATCGTCTAGAATCGTTAAAAGCACTTTCAACAGTTTGCAGTTTGCACTGAAACTGTCTTTTGGACCTTGAACTGTTTGGTTCCCATTGAAGTCCATTATATGGAGAAAAATCCTGGAATGTTTTCATCAAAAACTTTAATTTCTTTTCGACTGAAGAAAAAAAAGACTTGGACATCTTGGATGACATGGGGGTGAGTAAATTATCAGCAAAAGTTTTTTTAAAAGTGAACTACTCCTTTAACAATAATAACCTTGGGTGTTTTAAAGAAAAGTTCTTATTCATTACGAGACAGAAATTAGACATGTGGAACTAAGTGCAGTAAAAGAAATAAACTCTATATGTCAACATATATCTGTTTTTGGACCACTCTCCTGCAAGCACATTGTACACTCACATAGAATCAAAAATCAAAGGCTTCTCTAGAGGCCCTACAAAGTGTCGATTCATCCAGGGCTGGTAAGGGATGTCGTTCCTAACGGGTCTGACCAGGTATTTCCTCCATATTTCCCAAAATACACTTCAGAGGTAGCCATACAGTGGGAACAGTCATGGTGTTCATGCTCCCACACAGAGAACCCTGTGTTTCCAACTACACAAATCCCAGATGACACACCAAATCTAAATAGTGGGCATACCTCTCATAGCTTTTCTAAATATGTTGCAAGAGGTAAAACATTATATATCTGAATATATCTGAAATGAAACTCTCATGTGTGGGACTCCATAAACATCAAATACTGATTATTAAAGGTTGACAAATAGTATACAAATGATCACAGCCATCATATATTTGTGGAGCACCTGACAAGCTCTGTCAGCATCACCTTCTCATAAAATAGGTTTTTGAAAACAATGCACCAGGAATTAAGGTAACATAAACACGATTCACAAAAGGGCAAAACCAACTATATAATGTCACTTCACCAACAAGAAGTCCCAGTTAAAAATACTTGCATTAAAACTATTTTAACAACAATATGGGCTAATAAGAAATAATTCCCATCCCCCACTATGCAACTTCTCAGTTACTCAGGCAAACACACATTCAAGGACTAAGCTAGCCCTCCTTCTTAACAAGAAGCAATGCATTTTAATATCACCTGTCAATCGGGCCATTGTACGTCATTATTTACAGCTTTAACTCATTCTGACCCTGCATTCCACGCTCCCTCAATTGTGACTTTTAAGAGAGCTTAAGAGAACAAACGCACTGTGAAACAAGATCCTTAAAAGACACAAGTTTGCACCAAAAACAGTCAAATTTATATGTGAGGTGTTAATATGAATAAAAGTGCAGAAACAAGTTGCTGAGCACATCTATATAACCCATAATGTATCACATTACTGTGAAAATATTTTAATAACTAGCATAATTATCATTTTTCGCTCTAATCGAGGTGATGGCAGGGCTACTGACTTTCCTTTAAACCTGTAACTTGTCATGTCTGCTAATTAATACATACATATACCACCCCTACAGGAATCTCTATGGTCTGAATCACTCAACAATTGTTTTTTTGTTTTTTGTACAGTGTGAAGTCATTTACCAAAAAAAAACATTTTAATACCTTAACAAATATAATCGGGTTCATCTTTAAAATGCATTGTACGATGGTCCAGATACTAAGGAAATTCACGACATTAGCCATGTTGAATGAAGGCCTCAGCTGAGGTAGTGAGCAATCCGTGCATGAAGAGGCTCCTCTGGCTTTGAGTAGCTTTAATTACAAGGTGAAAGAAGCCTTCATAACAGGAAGCGAGGGGAAAACCCGACCGCATAAAGGTAAACAGCGACACAAGGCTTGTCTGTGTTATCCTGAGTACGCTAGTGTCCAGAGGGACAAATATTCATCATTATGGAACTGAACTCAACTGGTCAAATCTGAGTATTGCATCTTTAATATGTGGAGAAAAAAGGGCTACATTTACTTCGCATGGTCTTTAAAACAACTTAAGGTTAATTGCTTAAGGTGCAATTGAGACCACATTAGGCTAAAGAGAACAATGTTACCACAAAGTTACATAAAAATATACTGACAGGTTGCCATAGAGATGTAAACACTGATCTTTCTACAAGACAAAACAATGAATGGAATGCTAATGCAAATAGCTGTTAGCTTTTGGAAAACACAAAGCTTAGGCCTACATAAAATACCACAAACTTCACTTTTGTGACATTTGCAAAGAAACTCTCCTTTTATAGCACTTAACTATACAAATAGGCAGTTGTATGAATGAATGAATGATGATCCCGGGAAATTGCCGGGAAATTGCCAGAACGCCTTCTGTGTGAACGCAAACACGACCCGGGATTGATACCGGCATCGATGCCGGGTTGGGGACCTAGTAATATTGCAGGGATGAGTCCCGCAACGCGCGCTTTGTGAACAAAAGCCATGACCAATGCCATCATAGTGTCATAGTGATGACGCTCATGCCATCGCGCGGCTTAGAAGAAAGTTTGTGTTCGTCATCAACAAAGAAAGGACGAACAAATGTCTGTAAACTGGAACGAAGCAGAGACCAGGAGCTCTGCGCTGAACCTGAGTTCACCAGCTTTGTGGAGCGGTATCTGCGTACGTACATGTTTTCGACGCGTACGTTACACGTCAAATCCTGACGTCATGTGTCTTTCCGGGATCTTTAAGGGTTGTGTGTGTACGCACTCACAGATCCTGGCAAATCACAGGCCAAATAGTTGTTTGCAAATTTCATAACTGAACATTTAGCATGAATGAATGAATATAGCAAAATGTATTTAGATGTGAAGTGTACACGCATGACGGATACAAGGCTTTGCAATCGACAAGATGGACAAAAGGAAAGGCCAGACTTTACTCTCAATCCAAATCTCTTCAGAAGAACCTTTTTTTTTAATTTACAGGCCCATTTATTTCTACCCCATGCTAGTTTTATTTGTCATTAAATGGGCTGAACAGAGCATGCAACCCCCCCATAGCTAGACTATAAATCCAACTCTGGTTCACTCTCCTTTTCTCAAATGAACAGATGTACAATTATTCTTGATCAAGCAGCTCACACAGTCAGGCGTTCAGAGTGATATCCGTGCACTGAAAACAGCTTTACCTCAAACGTTTCCTCATCCAGGATCCTGGTGCCAAAAACAGTTATACCATTGGTGTCAATACTGGCACGGTCACTCCTGCCCAAGGGCTTGGTTAGCTTCTTCTTACAGTCGACAACGATGGTCACAGTCTTCTTCTCGACACTGATGCCTACACGATGCCACCTGTGAGGAACAAGAAGAGTAGGCGATTACAAACCCAGCAAACGGTTAAGGGCCGCCACACGTGAGACGTGCCTTACTTTAAAACCTTGGACAATTCGCCTCCATTCTCGAGATATAACATTCCTGAGTGGACCACATTCCAGCCTTCAAACTTTGGCCTTGTTTAACACTGGATTACACTCATTAAACCCTAGACCAAATCCCCTCCTGTGAGTTATCCAGCATGACAGACACTGTGAACATTGTAGAAAGTGTTTGTCAGGAAGGTACGGCAGAGAAAATGAACTGTAGAGTCAAAACATTCAGCTGGGGAGCGAACCTGTTGGACGGGCTGGCGGTAAGAAGCCACGGCGAGATTTGAAAAACGTATCAATGGCACCCTCGAGGGTGATCAATTTCCCATAATCCACTTCATTAGAAAGAAAAACCTTTATTCTGGCTCGTGTCTTTACAGTACTTGGCAAACTTGAACTGGGACATGCTTTACTGTGGATAGAAACCAATGCTTTGGATTAAGTACCTGTTAACGGAATAAAAAGAGGCAGTTTGCATGGTTAAGACTAATGATTGATAGATGTGTGACGGTGTAAAACCACCGTATTGTACTTCATGCCTTTAGGTATTAAAAACGTCCTGGGAGTATTCTAAAACTTTAGTTAATTCCTGGACTTGCCAAATGCAATGATTTAAAGTCACACATTTCTTTACATCAAAAATAATCAATTTTCCCTAAGGACGTACAGAGGTGTAATTAATCTTTCCATGTTTCATATGCATAAATGATGTAAGCAACACATTGTAGCATTATCCGATTATAGTACTGTATGGTAGAGCAACACATTTGACACATTTCTCATACATGCATTTCAGATTCTTTACTCAAGGTAAAATTTCCATCATTATGACATTCTAAAAAGCAATGGTAATAGCTAATTTGTTTAGCTGTATAAATTATTTTATTCTTCCAGCACAAGGGAATTGGAATGACAGAATTAGCCCAATCGAGGTGCATTTAACCCAAAATCCCTATCAGAAACATAAGCGCATTAATCCTTCACAGAAATATAGTTGTTTTTACAGCAAAACACCCCACTGAACTGATACCTACAATAAAGCCTCTTAAGCTCAATAAGACAAAGCACTTTGTCC
Source organism: Cyprinella venusta (assembly GCA_038021265.1). Taxonomy (NCBI): domain Eukaryota; kingdom Metazoa; phylum Chordata; class Actinopteri; order Cypriniformes; family Leuciscidae; genus Cyprinella; species Cyprinella venusta. Next base: position 22,478,186 of record CM075884.1, read on the forward strand.
ATTGAGTTACATTGTTCTGTCAATTAATTTTAGCACTTGGTGTCAAAACAAGACTCAAAGGGTTTCTGGACAATAATGAGCATTGCAAAACAGTTATAATAATTATAAAAATAATAATATCTAAGGGTGCATGTTTTCACCTCAGATTACAAAAATTGCGACTTCATTTCTTGTAAATGTGACTTTAGTTCTCATAATGTGACTTATCTCACAATGTGATTTTTTATCTCATAATTATGACTTGTTCTCGAAATGGTGACTTTTTATGGCAATTATGATATCTCATAATGTGACTGGTAATTGTGATTATATGTCACAGCTATGAATTTATATCTCACAATGTGAATTTTTCTCTTAATTGTGTTTATGTATTATGAACTTTAAGGCCAGTTCACATCGCACAAACAAACTGCGTAACCCTATCGGTGATGATCGCTCGGAGTTTCTTTTCATCCGACTGAACATTTTCAATCTGCGTTTGTTGGTGTCTGTTGGGGCAGTGTGAACATAACAGTTATTTTCCACAAAATACTAAATCCTACGATAAGCTTGTGTGATGGTGTTTGTCTGTGCGGTGTGAATTGACCTTTATATCTCATAATAGTGACTATTTCTCAAAAATGTATGAATTTATCTCAAAATATGTTTTTTCAAATGAATTTATCTCAAAATGTGACTTTTTAATCTTGAAATTAGGTCTATTTCTTGCACATGTGACGTTATACAGAATCTCACAATGTGACTTCATCTCGTCAATGTGATTATTTGTCCCGACTATGAATTTATATCTCACAATGTGACTTTTTATCTCATAACTGTGACTATTTAGGCCATCAATGTGTACTTACATTTACGAGTCATTAAATACGTTTATTTGACATGCTCTTTAAGGAGGACTCCATATACCTCCATTATATGACTGACAGACAAGAACGGTTTGACCTAAAAATATCCAAATTGAAAATACTGTGGAAACAAAGACACCTACATCTTGAATGCCCTTGAGGTAAGCTAAAACATATCAAAAATTAATTTCAAAGTGAACTATCCCTTTAATTGTAACTTTTTGCAACTGCAACTATTATACCTCACATATTTTAAACTTTATCTCACTATTACAAGCTTCCAAAAATCTCTGTTCATGTTGGTAAGAGCTTCCTGATGATGTAACCAAGGAGGTTCATTTCTGAGGTCAAGCTTCAGCCCCGACGGATCCGACTTTCCATCTTTCTAAAATAACAGAACCCTGGAGGTCAGATCACCTGCGGCCCTGTCCGCTTCACTCCATCAATCCAGACTCACAGCGAGATCTCCTCTGGCTTGACTCGAAGAACAAATCACACATAACTAACGCCTCAATAGTCACCTGTAATTCTGATTTGTCTGCTTTTCAACTGAAAAGTCTCTAAAACGGACCCACAAATGTCTTCTTGTACATATGTAATGGATCTTTTACAGTGTAGAAGTCTAGGCTGGTAACAAATGACTTCATGCTGGTACAGGCTGATGACTGACCTCTGTCTGACCCTGTCTGGAGTCAGTCTTTCTCTTTGAGGATGGATCTAAATGGGTCTAAAAAAAGCCCCTGTACATTCGGCTTTGTGGTCTGTGACTTACTTTCCATCGGCCAGGTTGAGAGAGCGGAACAGGGGGTAATCCTCGGGGGCAGGCTTGCCTGTCTGATCCTCGTACAGGAAGACAGGTGAGCGGCCCACCTCGACGCCTAGTTGTTGGACGCCTTTCTCGTTGTAGATGGATAAAAGGAAGGACTGGATCCCAGCTTTGGGCTTGATGGTGGTTAGGATGGAAAAGTCTTCAGGGAACACTCCATCTAGAACACAGCACAAACAGGAAACAAGTTCGCTGAAGAGTTCATTGAGTTTTTGAGGTCCATCCAAACAGCTAATTCCTTTGTTGAATTTGCAAGCATTATAGAGGACTTTAGGAGTGCCAATTAAAATAAAATAAATTAATTTGCCTAAATTATACTGAAAACAGATTGGTTAGCGATTAAAAGTTGCATGCATTTTTTATTTTATTTTATTGTGACATTTAATTAACATTTTAAATATAAAAAAAGACATTTACTAAAATGTCTATATATAACTGTTTTGAATTAAATCTGGCTGTTTATTTTTCATATTGACAGGTGATTTATTTATTTACTTATATATAAATACATTTAAATTGATGAATTTGATTGTTTTATCCTCCATAAAGCATGTTCTGGCTTTCATAGTGCAGTTTTATTCATGCTTTAATTATTTTATAATGTTATATTAGTGCATTTACATTGTTTAACTAAAAAGGCCATGAATGAGAAAAGCATTGGAATAAGATTTGACATTTTAAACACTTTATATCAGACGTAATCCTTAATATCTTGCTTTAAAGGGAAAATACAAGAGACTTGATAATAAACACCAGATATATGGCATTAGGATGAAGAAATAATAACAAGTAATAAACTTGAATCTGTTTTCCACCATATAAAGAAACATCTGCAAAATTATGATCACATTCCAATTACATAATGCATCTCAAACTTATCGTATAAATTCAAATTTGGAATGTATTACTGAATACAAGTTGTATGGGGTTCTTTCATGGGGCTTTTTTTGGGTGGGATTGCTTGCCAAGAGCAGCTTGGACATTCTGCAAAAAATCTTCTTTTTTGTTTTGTTTCATGGAAAGACGTGTACAGACAATGTCATTTTTGGGTGAACTATCTCTTTAAACGTTTCTGTTCATCTTATGCAACTAAGCAGACGAGACGAGCCATGCTGTGGTCAAGAGATTTTAGCCAAGTTCTCCTGCCGCTTAACAATACAAGCGTCTGAGTGAAACATGGCCCTGCACAATCAGAGATGGCATCTCATGTCAAAAGCCTTGGCAACCGCAACAAAGGGCACATTTAAACGCAGCTAAACGTAGGCAGGACATGGAGACATGTTCATGGGGTTCGGCTTACCTGGGAAAAGCTGCTTGGTTGGGGCACTGATCTGGGCATTCTTGCCTATTTTGTAGGCCGTGTCGGGCTGTGATGCTCTTCTGTTTGTGCAAAATCCTAAAGTTTTCTGTACTCCTTCTGGGACAGTGGGAAATTCTAATACTTTAAGGACATCCACAGGTTCTGCTGCATGGGGTTGAGAGGATACACAAAAAAAGATTCATAAATAAATGAATAAAGAAGGAGAATGCATTAGAAATATTCATATTTAAGCAGACACATTTTTTTATAATACTTTTTTGTCTCTTTTTCAAATATTACCTTTCATGCAGTGTACAATATAGCTGTTTGTGAATGTAAAAGGTCTGCAAAAGTCCACAACAAATAATGTTATTGTCTTCTAAAAGAAAGAATAGATTCGAAACTGCTGAAACAGAGGGGTTTAGAGAGACTTCGAACAAACCGTTTTTCAGATTAAGAGAACATTTTTTTGGCCTTTGACACATGTAAATCTATTATAGTTAACCTCCAAAATGAACCTAGAAATGTGTTTTTAACTTAAAGGGATACTCCACTTTTTTGGAAATAGGCTCATTTTACCACTCCCCCAGAGTTAAACAGCCGGGTTTTACCGTTTTCGAATGTATTCAGTCGATTTTCTGATATTTAGAAGAATTCTGGTCTCATTGATGTCCATAGTATATATTTTTTCCTACTATGGAAGTCAATGAGACCAGAAACTGTTACTTATATTCTTCTAAATATCAGAAAATCTGCTGAATGGATTCGAAAACGGTAAAACTCAACTGTTTAACTCTGGGAGAGTTATGGTGAGCCTATTTATGGATCCATAAAAAAAATCTAGAAAAAGCAACTTCTATTATATGGATCCATATATATAATCCCTTTAAACTTCAAGACTCAACAGAGGAAAATCTACATATGTATACTGTAATTATTATATAATATCAAGTGCAAATCGAGGATCAAATCATCTAAAACAGCTGTATCTATAATATTTACTGTATAAATGTTTAGTCATATAGCAGATTACATACATGCGTGGTTTAATTAAAGCTGTCAAATGAACTAAACTAACCTAATGATGCATCAAAATGATCTCTAAACATTATTTTATGACCCACAACCACAAAAAAGAGGACATATCTGAAATTCGGTCTGTTTTACATGGCTATATGATCAAAACTCAAATAATTAGTCTTCATTCCTATGAGATTTGACCCTTGTGAAATTCCCGATACCACCTTCAACTCTTTGGGAGACACTTCAGCAACAGCTGGGTTAAGTAAACTTGAACCAACGGTTTCATTATGGTTAACGAAGCAAGATGAAAGATAAACACTGTTCACCCCGGATCACCCTGAAACTTCACTGAGAGGAAGAACACAAAACCTTAAAGCCCCATTGGGAGGCATGTCTTCATGATTAATTGGGAATGTAGGAGCACATGTTTTGGCATCTGGGTGTTTTGTAGAATCTACCAACAGTACCATAGTGTCTTCTGGGACTTGAGTGAATCTTTGGCATCTACCACATAAAACTGAACGCTCAAACTGCCAACAATAAAGGCATGCTAAATCACAAAAGGATGAACCGGGAGGTCTAAACCACCATAATAAAGACGCTGAGGCATTCCCAGTGCTGAGAAAACATTTACCACCCCATTTAAAAGTCTTTGTGTTTCGTGGAATGATCCCCCACGATCTGAGAGACTTTATGCTGAACATACAAAGCTAGACAAGGAAAACCTCAAATTCATCTAATACAATGAGGGATCTTCTTGAGACGTTCCCCATAACCTCAGGCCTCATGTAATCCAGATGTGGTGCTGTCGCTCGAGTTTGACCTTTTGCCATTCCAGTGCCAAAGAAAAACGTCAATACTCCTAAATACTTCAGAATACCAACTGAGAATGTGCTGCCATTAGGAGAGCGCAGCTGATGGCCTGGTGCGATTTTAACCAGGCTGCTGTGCAAACACACGCGCTGTTTCACTTTCATTCATTCTTTGCATTAGGCGGGCTTGTGTGTGTGGGAGAGAAGGTTGATTAGACATCGAGAGCGAATGTGGAGGGAGGTACTAACTGAGAGAGAGTTGCACATTAAGATCATAAACCTGCCATCATTACTATTCCAAGGGACACCACAAAGTGGGAGGGGCTTCTGTCATTTGCATAAATCATTTAGTAATGAAATTCAACGTGAATACACAAATGTAGTGCTAAAATAACATATGTTCCAATGGATGAGCTCTCATTTGGTCAAGGGAATGCAATGTAACACATTTTTAGAATTTCGCTTTTTGGGGCGATATTAACGGAAGACCTTTTTACCTGCTGCTCCTTGAGACTCTAATAATGAATTCAGTCAGAATCTCTCTCTCTCTCTCTCTTTTTCATCCTCTATCTCCCCCTTCTCCCCTCGCTCTCCCCTCTTTGACACATGCGTGCCGATTGAACAAGAAAGCATTATGCCACAGGCTCTCCGTGAGGCAACCTCACTGACGGAATTTTTTGCAAAAAAACGTTTCCCTCACGACTGTAGAGGAACATCAAAGAACAATAAAGCCTTTCAGCCATCTGCTTCTCAAGAACACTGTTCAGTTCATCCAATATTCAAGGGACAGTTCAGCTAAAAATTAAAAACGTGTCATCATTTACTTTCTCTCATGTCATTCCAAACACAGATGGGGAACAGGTACAGTAATGTGTTTCGTCTATAACATAAATATCTCCTTTGTGAAACGAAGAAAGTCATACAGGTTTGGAAGGACCCGAGGGTGAGCAAATGATGACGGATTGTTTATTTTGTCATCATTGGCATCTGTGGTTTCATGTAGAACCTGGAATCCGTGGAACATTTCCATTGCACTTTATTGTGGAAGAATGGTCTTTAGATTATAAAGTTCTTCAAGAAATGTTCGCTGAAACATTCATTGGGAAACCCCAAATGTTTCTTCTATGGCATCTATTTTTGAGAGTGTACATTTAAGATGCAACAGAGAGAATTATGTAACATCAAAATGTTGCTTTTACTTCAAAAATGGACTGAACCACAACCAACATGCATTGAGTTAACTCGCAAATGCATGACTCGTGAATAGCCCAAATGGATAGTCAGCACCATCTACTATAAGAGCAAGGAAAGATTTCTGAAATGTGTGCATTGTTTGAAGGAATGCACATCTGAGGTTCCTCAGCCCCAGGGGCTGAGAAAACATGTCAGTACACTGCCAGCTCAAGAGGGCACCCGGTAGAAATGCCTTCACAAGCCACAAACCGCAAAGGGATATAATGCATTGCTTCAGAAGTCCAATTGGATTAATACATTACAAGATCCATTATCAGTTATCACAGGCAGTTGTTAAGCGTGCCGTATCGCTGACACTTCAGATCAAATAAACCTGGTTATTTTCAAGCAGCATTAAGAAATGTGGCAATCAATTGTCTTTTCAAACAAAAATAAATGCCTAATTTAATTCCGCAAGGAACTTTGTTCCTGTAAGGGTGAGTGAGACCTATCATAAGGACAGACTGGGGCCCCTGGATGGCTCTGGGCCCTTTGAAGCCTCCAAAATAATAGGGATGGACCGAGAGGACAGTCATCAAATAACGGGAAGGCACTTAGTAGAGAAACATTCCCACTGGGAAACTCATCATGTGGACCTAGAAAGACATGGGAGTCACAAGTTTGCGAAAGCCACCACTTGGGCTTCGGTGGAGATAGGGGTGAATGGGCAACGGGTGATTTTAGCTATAGACCACTGTGGGCTCATTACCCCGTAGTGATCTCGAATGAACAAAGCGGACAAGACTACTTTTTTTAAGCGTTCAAAAGGAAAAGATTGTCTCTGTTACATGTACACCATATACATATATGCATTATTCACATATATTTCTGTAACTGAAAAGAGAAAAATCCCTCATTGCAGTTCTTATTATCAGTCACGCCCATTGTTAATTGGACCTCCCAGGTCTCAGTTACTATAAATCATATTCTTATCATACTTAAAGATTGTAAGATAGTTCATAACACACACAAAAAACATGTCAATGCTGCCAGAACACTTGTTCACAATGAAGTCTTATGAGCATGAATTAGTAGCCTATATCAATTACAGGTAATTTCTTATTAATTCGCCTCTCATTGAATGCACTTAATTTGGCACACAACTTCATCCTCACAATCACACCATTCAAGAAGATCCTTTTCCATTTTCTTTTCTTAAATGTAAGGCATTGATGTAAAACCCTGAGGAATTACACCCTGCTAACCGTGTCCACACACACCTAACGGACCACAGGTTCAAACAAAGAGCTTTTTTTTTGCCCCAAAGTAAATCCTAAACTGTCTCTCCGTGACACTTTCTTGACACATTCCTCCTCTTCACCCTCTAATTAAGTGTAATATAACATAAAATATATAGACGTAAAATAAAATCGCAACAGTCTGGGTATATATGCAAATTGAAAGGGCAGAACAAACAAAGTCATGCGCAAAAGTCTACTTTCACTAGGCTACTAACTATTTGAAATTACAGACTCAGACCCTTTCTGTGTTTAAAATTATTGTAGATAAGTAAAGCATTATGAACCTTATGCGTTAGCCTTTATGCCCATGAAATTGCATTATTAATTGTATTAAACGCTTGTGAAATCATTTGGGGAACTGGTGGCTTTATTTTAACCGATGCAAAAGAAACACAGTCTTCTTCATTTCATGATTACAATGTCTTTTGATTTCATGTGCACTGGTAGCCTATTCTATCTTGTAGCACACACACACATATATATCTACGATCACCTGTCTAAATCAAACGCGTTAAAATCCGCGGGCGCGAATGCGCATCTCCTATGTGACAGTCCCTACAACTTTATCAAAAGTTTGGAAGTCTATCTTTCCTTACCTGCTCTGACATTTGGAGCCTGCAGAACCAGGACGAGTGAAACTGTGATGAATTTGAAAACAGTGGAATCCAAAAGCCACCTTTTCGTTTTCCACATTGGGGACCACCTTGGCCTCTCCATGGTTGGGGCGCCCACAAATGTGTACAAACCCCGGGGCGACCTCTGCTTATTTGAAAATGATCTCCCTTCTACAATCCCAAAATGTGCCCGATCTGCTCTAAACAGCCATAGGTGAGGGGTATTTTGTTTCGCCGGGCCCCCTTAGATCCTCCTTTCCATGCGCCCAGCCTTCAGACTGAAGGGAATCGGGCTTTAATCAAAATGAGACGCTGAGCGCTCGATCGCCTCACCGTCAAGAGGGCTGGACCCAGACCCTGGATTACAGGAAAATGACAAGGGAAAAATACCCCGATTAGCAAATCACGGGGCTTGAAAGTTGGCTAGGGATCCACCCATCAGTTTTCCAAAGCCTCCCCTGGTCGCCCTCTTGCGCGTCCCCCGCGAAAGCCGGTAAAAAAAAAAAAAATCAATGGAGTAGCCTGGGAATGAGAGAGAGAGAGAGAGAGAGAGAGAGAGAGAGAGAGAGAGAGAGAGAGAGAGAGAGAGAGAGCGCGAGCAATTCCATATTTCTTCAATAAATGGACGTTTTCGGATTAGGCATATTTGCATATAGAAATACAGCATGCCTAGGACACTATTTTAAGAAATATTTGAGTATTTGACTGCAATAAAGGGAACGACCAATCAAAATTAAGGGTTACACATTTTTAAGATGTCTGTTACACTATAATTATACATTTAAGTACTAAGTAATATTACAGTAATAAACTACATGTACTTACTAAGTGTTAAGATTAGGGTTAGTTAGGGTTAGGGTTAGGGTTACATAGTAACATGTAACAACGACAGTGTTACCCTTCAGTTGGGGTTAGGATCTGGTGTATACTGAAAAAAAAACCTGTTGGATTAACATAAAAAAACATGTACATCAGTTGCACATAATAAAGTTAGGTTTGTGCAACATGATTTATGTATTTTAAAATACATAAATCATGTTGCACAAACCTAACTTTATTATGTGCAAACCGATGTACATGTTTTTTTTTTATGCTAATCCAACAGGTTTTTTTTTCAGTGTAGGATTTTACTTGTAATAATACATAATTTACTATTATTATAATAAGTACACGTAGTAACATACGTCATGCACCTTAAATGAAGTTACCAAATCAAGTATTCCAGAGAGCTGTTTTATGATGAGTCCATTATTTTTGTATAGTACTACTAACATGATGGATTTAACATACCTTCATCAACTGTTATTTATTGTTAATATTTCATCAAGGTTATTTAGAACCTTTGATGAAATCCATGTGAAATGCGAGAAAGTCTCACTGTAAAAAGTGTTCAGTTGACTTAACTTAAAAAAGTAAGAAAACCTGTTGCCTTAAAAATTTTAAGTAAATAAACTAAAAAAATTAAGAAAAAAAAATTAAGTAAAAAAAGTGTACTGAAAAAAATAAGTGAAGTGAACTTTGCAATTCCACATAACTTACTTTTTTCAATTACGCATGAAGTTTATGAACTCAATTTTAAGTGGCAGTGTGGAAAAAGGATAGAAGACAAGAAAATAATCATATGAATACACCCTTATGTTTTGCAGACCTTTATTCTTCAAGAGTGCATGTGGAGGTTGTGTGGGAGGAGCTATAAGTTTGACTGACAGCCCATCACTTTTCCCAGTTTCATTTCTCCACACTCTACAATGTAAAGGTGAAGAAATTAGTTCATGAAATGTAAGATAATGAAAGAAAATCAGAGTGAAACACAAACAAATCAAAGTATGAATAGAATGATTTAAAATGCTTCTTTAAGTAAGCGATTCATTCAGTGAAAAACTGCTTTCTTTTTGATTTGCAAGAAATTCCTTTGTTAAATGACCAATAGTCGTTTCAAAAAATGTCTCTATAGTTCCTATTCAAATTGCCATGTAAAGGCTAAGTACCATAGTCTGAAATGGAATTGTTCAACATCATACAATTTATGAACCTGTGAATGAAACATAATGATCATTTAGTTTAGCTCCGCTTCTAAAATGTAGTATGAATAAAATGAAAACTGGCTCAAACAAAGGGCACGCGGCCAGCTCGTGATCCATGCCAGAAATAACTTTTTGTTAGCATGCCAAATCTCTTCTGTGAATTGATTAAATAATGAATGAAAGAAAAAGAACAAATGACTGTGGCTTTTTGCATTAATTCAAAATCAATAAAATAATTAATACAAAATCAGTGAGATAATTCATCATACAACAAAACATTATGTCATCACCTCAGGGCAAGTTGGAACTGCACTCGGTGAACTGTCTGCAGAAACATGCACAGTAGATCTTCAGATTCGAAGATTATTTGCATGTAGTAACGCCTGTGATCATGATTGCATTGTCAGAATCAGTGACAAAATGATTTACCTACCAATATAAAATATTGCAATATGTATGCTTTACAAATGTCTGCAGCTTATGAATAGCGTTGCATGCCTTATGGCTGAATGTTTTGATTAATTGAGTGCGTTTCAAGTTATTTTTACTAATCTTTCACTGTATTGATGGACTCTCCCAGAGATCAAAAGTCAAAACACATTCTGACAGTAACATGGCTCTGATATAACAATGTGTGCATTCTTGGGCTACTTAGATTGAGAGCAGTGGGTGTGGATAATCACAAAGTCATCACATAAATTAATAAATAAAACATAAAAAGTGCTCCTCGTTGCCAAGAACATGTGTTAAGATGTGTGCAGGAACAGATTCTCATATTACTGTCGTATAAAATGATGTAGTTATGCATGCTTTGAGCAAGATCATTGTGTTTGCATTTTTATCTTCAATGATACATGACTTGGCTCAGTCTACATCTCTTCACATGGTAAATTCAGTTCAGATCCTGGACTGTCCATGGGTGTAAATGATGGGTATAAAGGGCTGTCCATAATATGGATGAGCGTGAGTGGGACATTTTTAAAAACTGTGGTCCATAAAAGAAGGGCATATGACATTAGAACAACACCAGGGAGTGTAAATGATGACTCAATTTTCATTTTAGAGTGAACTATCCCTTTAAAGTTTTTTTTTTTTAGATATGACTAGTCCCTTCAGCATTATTATTTGACCTTAAGTGAAATCGTAAGGGGAGACTTTTCACAGGCACACACTATCCAGCCACTAGCTTCTGTCCATCAGAGTCTAAACACACAGAACCTGAGGGAGTATAAAGGGCTCTTTCTGTCTAAGCTCAGGGCCAGAGCGGACCGAGAGTTCAGTCTCTCAACATACAACCTGTGCTCTGTGTTCAACAAAGAACTCCCACAGAACACATTCCCTCAACCTGGGGAGTGAACTTAAACATGAGAAACAATCGAAAATGCTCAAATTGTACGTTTGAGACGACTCTCTGAGGTAAAAAAAAAAGAAAAAAGAATTCTAGACAGCGGTAGGACTGTCATTCAGGAATTGTGAGCCGGTTATTTTCACTGTGGTCTACCATGGTGGCTACTAGAATGAATACTGGTTAAATATCGCTTCCATTTTAAGAGTGTCTACATCTGTAATGTCCACATTGTGCATAGTGGAAGCCAAAGGGGGGGGACTGCTGCTAACTTTATTTGAGTAAATATACATAATTAGCCTACACTAGCTTAAAATAGCTTTGGTTGGAGCTTCATAAATGTGCAGAACTTTGTTGTGGCGTCATTAGGCATTCAAAAAGCCCACGTTTAAAGGGATACTCCACTTTTTTTGGAAATAAGCTCATTTTAAAACTCCCCCAGAATTAAACAGTTGAGTTTTACCATTTTCGAATCCATTCAGATGATTTTCTGATATTTAGAAGATTTCTGGTCTCATTGACTACCATAGTAGGAAAAAAATATACTATGGTAGTCAATGAGACCAGAAACTGTCTGGTTACTGATATTCTTCTGAATATCGGAAAATCGGCTGGATGGATTCAAAAACGGTAAAACTCAACTGTTTAACTCTGGGGGAGTTGTAAAATGAGCCTATTTCCAAATAAAGTGGAGTATCTCTTTAAGAAATCATATACATTGATTGTTGACTATGGCTGATTTGTATTCCTTTTTATAGTGTTTAAAGCCTCTTATTTATACAGACACAAATATAATGTAAGTCTCAGGTCCTGATGTAAGTGCAAACTAAACCTATGAATCGCCTCCACATGTTCAAAAGCTTAAGTTTATTGTTGATGGAGGTCAAGTTTCAGTCACCTAACACCTAACAAAGTGGATCACAAACTGGGTAGCAAATCTCCATTAATTTACCACACTTTTCAAGTCGTTCTTAGACCCTTGATCAAAAACATACTACATTACAGGCGGTAATGGCTCTCTTCTCATGTTTAGCAGTGGTTGGAAACTCACCCCAGGGCCCACACAGTTATTCAAAGCTTGGTTGTAGATGTCAAATCTCACAGTAGTTCATTCACTCTTTCTCACGAATGCCATTTTGTCTGGGCGAGCATTCGACACCTAAGGAAGCGTGAAGCCCATTACTTCAGATGTATAGAACATTACTCCAGACTCAATGGTGTTTGAAATAAAACAAGTTATGGAACCGCAATCTTCTAAAACCATTTGAACAAACCACACCAGGTTTTACATAGCTGCAACACTCTTGTTGGGTAGCACCAAGGACGTATGGTGAGTGAAAATAAACTGTAAAAAGGTCAGTGAGTCAGTCACCAAATGATCCCAGATGGACCGCAGGAAGGGTGAGGTGAGCAGGACGCACCCAGTGTCCAGGACATGAGGTCCCAGGGAAAGTAGATGGGTGGTCTGGCACTGCAGGAGGGCATTCACAACCCCCGAATGTAGACGAAATGGACAAGCCTATGAAAGATCCATTCGTCAGGCCTTTTGGAACATGAAATATGTTCTTGACATCGATGTGATCTGCCAGGGTCAGGGTGTCTGGGCCCTCTAGAATTAGTCAAAAAAGACATCGTATGAAAGATCAGATCGTTTACTCTTGCATTACTGACTTCAGTAAGGCCCATTGACCTCATCTTTTCTCCACTGCTTGCTCATACACTTTAGAAATGTATCCGCATAAAGTTTAACAAGTGTATAATTCAAACATACAAAGGAAGAAGCCTCTTTAGTGCTCCTGCAAACTTTTTTTTTAATCCAAACAGATACAAGTGTGCCTGTCTCCAAGCGCTTATTTAAAGAACTTCCTCAGTAAACATTTAGGGGGACCACACATTGTCTATAACAATGGCTTAGGGTTGTGGAAATGCATTTTTGGGCAGTTTTCACAAGTAGCCTAACCTAACCTAAAATCCCAACATTAATTGAAGTTGGTTCTTTATAACCAACACTAATAATCAATTGTCAGCATGCTTACAAGTATTTAAAGTAGTCAAGTTCTACAATACCAGGCCTGAAATTTTGTCAACATCATTTTGTAATCACAAAAAATAAAGATCAAGGATGAAAATGACTGCATGGGAGTCTTATATCTTCAATATGTTTCAACACTCTCACAACTCAGTGTAAACAACACATTCCTCTCCAGCCCTTACAAATGAAGAACTACCTCATATACACTCCCATGAGCCAAGACATACAGAACCTCTCCCTCTTTATGTTCAACACATTTCTGGATAGATAGATAGATAGATAGATAGATAGATAGATCGATAGATCGATAGATAGATAGATAGATAGATAGATAGATAGATAGATAGATAGATAGATAGATAGATAGATAGATAGATCGATAGATAGATAGATAGATAGATAGATAGATAGATAGATAGATAGGTAGGTAGGTAGGTAGGTAGGTAGGTAGGTCGGTCGGTCGGTCGGTCGGTCGGACGGTCGGACGGTCGGTCGGTCGGTCGGTCGGATAGAGATAGATAGATAGATAGATAGATAGATAGATAGATACATACAGACATACAGACATACAGAAACAACAGACAGACCAACAGACTGGTCGAACAGTGGAATGGCAGGCAGACAGACAGACAGACAGACAGACAGACAGAAAGACAGATAGACAGACAGATAGATCAAACACTGAAACAACAGACGGACCGACAGACCGGTCGAACAATGGAATGGCAGACAGAAAAACAGATTGGTCAAACATGAACGGCAGACAGACAAATAGATTATCGCACATTGGAACGAAAGACAGACTGGTCAAACACTGATATGACCAACAGACAGACTGGTCGAAAACCGGAAAAACAGACAGACAGAAAGACAGATAAAACCGACCGACAGACAGACAGATGGATGAACAGACATAATTCCATACTATCTTTAATGTTCTTTTTGATACCCAATTTCTTGAGATTGCATCTAACCCAGTCCTTTCTCAGCAGCCACATACCAAAGAGTCAAGCTCCGCCTCTGGGCATGATGTTTAGTTGCCGTGGCTGTGCCAATTATTTCATGCTCTCTCTGATGCTGTCAAATGCAATAACCTAATCATCTGAAGAGAACGCTGCATGAAGTCGGTTAAAAGTTTGCTTAATATAATTACAGCTCATCGATTAAGAAGTTAAATGATGTGGGAGACTGACTCATAAAGCTCATAGCCAGAAGACAATCATAAATGAATCAAAGCTCCTAAGCCCTTAAGTCTTTTTAATTCCCATTTATTTATTCAGTGGCATTACATCAACTTCAGTGAACATCTTCTCTACATCTGCAGCATTTAAACTCTATTCTTTAACACTGTCACCCTTCTCCCTGTGCATAACACAACAACTCTGCATTGATCTGAGCACTCCAACAGCTAATTATATTTCCATGCTTGATAAACTCAGCCTGACTGAACATTTTGGCAGCATCTGGAGGGTAAAACAACAGCTCACTGATACAGGAAACATCTGATCAAACACATCAGGAGCTCCAGACTGATTCAACAAAGCACTCCGTCACACCAGGAGATATTTGCCCAGCCTTGGAGTGATGCACATGGCTCCGACTTGCTGATGTTAGTGAGTCCAAGAAAACCATAAGAAACATCACAAAAGCGATCTCTTTTTAATGTCTCAGTTGTTTTAGCATCAAGCAACTCTCCTGCTTTCCTGAGGAAAAAAAAACAGTTAGCTCACATCTTTTGTGAAGAAGAGTTTCTAATTTCAGAAGAGACTCAAGACATCAACGTCTGTAATCAAAAGTCAAAGATCTCACTATGAACGTAACTATTTCCCATCAGATTCGTCCAAAACCAAATGGGTTATTCACCCTGAATTCATCTTATAGTCCTCAATTTTTGTATGTCAACAATTTTTCCACATGGTTTACGTTTATTCACTTGGTTTAATATCATTTAAGAAACTTTAGAAGAAACATCTGAGAGTTGATAGCTCTTGCCTATGCCCTCAACAGCTTAAGGGGCCGTTTACACATCCTCGTTTTTCAACTAAAAGCGTAAAAAAATTATGCATTTTGGCCGTTCCTTTACACGCCAGCGGTGTTTTGGGTGCCTTAAAATGTAAAGTTTTAAAATAGGGTTACTTTTTTTTCTTTTCAAAACATTTTAGATATATTTATTTCTATATATAATGTCACGCATTCAGGATGAAGGAAGTGAAGACAACAAAGTAATGACATCTTTCCTCTCAGAGTCACTAAAATAAAACCAAATCTCACATGCTGATCACTGGGTAGCTGTAATCACGGTCTCTTAAATTACTATCCCTGTCTAGAACATTTTCTACGATTGCATGCTAAGATTTCCTTAATTACAAAATGCTTATGCAAAGAAAAATCTATTGCAAAGATAGAATTAAAACAAACATGGTTCATTATTGAACTGCAGCAGAGATGTTATGGTAGGAAGGGGACCACGCATAGTTAAAATTAGGCAAGAAATCGTAACATTCAACATGCTGGCTGTAGGAATGGAAGACCCGCCTGTCAGTTTAAAAAAGCCAACCTGCCATAAAGTGACTTTGACGTAAGTGACCTAAACGCTGTGACCCATGGCAATCCAAGTCCCGCGCTCTTAGTCTAACTGCATAGCCTGACTCGGCTCTGTTCAGACCTGCACTGCCTTCCTCAGTTCCTCTCCCAGCAGCCTGATCTCTGCCCTATCCTAGTCATGCCCCACCCACTGCAGGCCACATCCAGCCCCAAACACACTCATTTAACCACTGAGATTACAGTTCCTGCAGGTGCAGTGTAAAATAAGCCGGCTCTGGTTTACGTCAATTTCAAAACCTAATTATATTAGTACATAATTTGTCTATAATTAGTGATTAACCTCAAGTAATTCAAGCCATATAAGAGACAAGTGGGCAATTGCAACAAACCCCATAAGTTAGAAACCTAATTGTTTTTTTTTAATTTAGTTTTTATTATTATTAATAAATAAATAAAATAAAATAAAAATATATATATATTTTTTAAATTAAAAAAAGAAACCTAATTGTAAAGTAATTATTAAAAGCATATCTCACCACAAAAAAAAAAGAGAGGGGAAATTTTGACATCTGTAATGTAGAAGGCAACACACACAAGATAGAAATAATCAAAATTGACTTTAATAATTAATGTAGGTGAATAGACTGGAGATAAACACATTATGAAAGTCAATAACGGACAGAGGACAGAACAAAACAGTATATATATATACTATATATATATACGTATATATGATGGAGATAACAGTGAAGTAAATAAGACACAGCTGATAATTATAAGTCAACATAGAAACAGGGACATGATTAGAAACCAAAACTAAACAGCCGGGTAACTGAGGGGAATACAGAACATCAAAAATATAAGTAAGAGACTATAAATGAACCATCTGTAGGTATATATATATATATATATATATATATAGGTAGGTATACCTATAGGGTAGGTATATATATATATATATATATATGATGTGAAAGCCTATTGTATGCTGACAGGTAATTATGTAGCCTAGATTTGAGTGCTTCAGAGAAGATATAGAAGGCTCAGCTTTAAATTAGAAAAAAGCATGATTTTATATTGAGGACTGGAGCCATTTGTCATAGCCTATGCATGCAGACAGTCATGCATCTCATGACACTTAACATTTCCACTTTTCTGTAAAGGTAATGAGTGGTTTGGAGAGTAAAATAAAAAGGCAAAAAAAAGGGAAAGATAATATTCACATCTCTCATTCAGACATACCCCGTGTGGAAGAAAATGTCTCTATTGAAGTAATCACAACGTTCCAGCAGCTTCAAATACAGGGGGAGTTGCCCTTTGAAACATAACTTTCAGACATTTTCATCACTAAAGGCTTTAGCAACAAGTATGGCAGTTTAAAAGGTGAGGAGGCAGACCCTCATCTTGCAAAAAAAACTTGAACCACTAGCATGTCTATGCTTGTCAGTTTCAAGAGTTAAAGCTTACATTGTGCAGATGCTTTAAAACCCCTTAGGGCTGTTCCTCAGTGCAGTATACATTTATGATAGTTATATGTTTTAACGGCTGCAAAATAAAACCTATAAGTCACTAAATAAGTATGTATGTACAGTAGTCTGAAACACAAACTAGGTTGAGATAGCAACACATAGCTACAGTTTAGCTAAATGCTAATGCACATGTTTTCCTGAACTCTGTTCACTGGCCATCATCTTGACCTTTTTCAGGCCTATACATCGGTAAATGCATTTGACCAAATTCAGACCATCTTGTATCTTGTTTACAATGCATTTGTTGATTATTTTTCCCACTCTAGCAACATTTAAATTTAGATTTATCCAAAAGCGACTTACAATTGCTATATTTGTTGCACGCCTCTGGAGCAACACTCTCAGAAAAAAGGTACAAAAGCTGTCACTGGGGCTGTACCTTTTCAAAAGGTAAACTTTTGTCCATTTTAGGTGCTTATATATACATTTTAGGTGCTAATATGTCCATTTCAGGAGTTAATATGTCCATTTTAGGCATTCAAATTTTGGGTGCTAATATGTACATTTTAGGTGATAATATGTCCATTTCAGGAGCTAATATGTACATTTCAGGAGCTAATATGTACATTTTAGGTGCTAATATGTCCATTTCAGAAGCTAATATGTACATTTTAGGTGCTAATATGTCCATTCAGGAGCTAATATGTCCATTTTAGGTCCTAATATGTACATTTTAGATGCTAATATGTATATAGGTGCTAATATGTCCATTTCATGTGTACATTTTTGGTGGTGATATGTACATTTTAGGTGGTAATATGTACATTTTAGATGTTAATATGTACATTTTAGGTGCTCATATGTACATTTCAGGTGCTTATACCACTAAGGTACCAATATGCAACAAAAGTGTACCTTTTGAAAAGGTACAGCCCCAGTGACAGCTTGTGTACCCTTTTTTTCTGAGAGTGTAGGGGTTAAGTGTCTTGCTCAGGGACACATTGGTGTCTCACAGTGGATTCGAACCTGGGTCGCTCACACTGTGCCATCACCACCCCAGCTAGAACATGACGGCTGTGCAAATATCACACAAAACGTAGGATAGCTGGTCTACACATCAAGAATTTCAAGATTTCCTGCCCACTCAGCAATGAAGACATTTTCAGGAATCAAAAAAGAGAAAGAAATGCATGTGTTTATCATCAGAGCGATCATTAATGGTATGGGTGAAGGAGGAGACCGCTATAGTGGTTATGGTGAACGTGTTCATGGCCATGTGGTCCATGTGGGGTGGGGCGCAGCATCAGCGAGATAATTGCTAGCTGGGATAATGCTGCCTGGTAGGGCCTATGCATTGGGCGAGGTGCATGAAACATAGATCAAACGAAAATATACAGCTAGACTGCTCAGCAAATCTCTTATTAGTGGGCCTCAAGAGCCAAAATAGCATGTCCTCCGCATCCATGAACATTGTGGTCACCTTGAAGCTTTATGCACTGCTTAGGTTGAGTAATAAATGACGTCGATATAGCAGTTAGCTGCAGTTAGGGTTTGGCATTGAAGAAGGGTATTCCTTACTTGTTAATAATTCAGCCTTGTCTAATTGTAAAACTAACTAGGTCCTTTTTTGAGTAAATTCAACCTCGTCTGAACTTTCCATCTAAATGATGAATTCAAATGATCATCTAGTCTATGAGCATTCTGAGTATAACCACAAAATCACTTCACAAAACGAAAACTGCAAAGTCCTTTGGGCTAGAGTAAAACACTGGGTTCCTCCCAGCCCAAAGGACATGGTTTGATTTGTGAATTTTTTTTTCTAAAATGTGGAGCGCCATGCCTCAAATTCCATGTTAACAAACTCAACTCAAATCCTCCACAAGGGGACGTTGAAACATGAGAATGAGGTCAGCCATTTAACACATCGAGTAATGTGTGCATGAGGCAAGACTTTTCTGAAAACATCCCAAATGATTCTTGTCTGATATTACATGTCAATGCAGGACTCATTTTGAGCCTGGCTGATCTGTCATAACAGCTCTATGATAGCTTCAGTCAAAGCCACACAGTTCAAAGCTCTTGTGATCAAGGGAATGATGCCACATATAATTCCCATAACTGATGGTACATGAAAAGAGAGATGGAGGATAAAAACCTTGAAGTTTTTCTTCAGATCACACGTTTTTACTTCAAATTTTAGAATTCCTGTCCACACGGCAAAATAGTCACTGTTTGAATTCACTGGAAAATAAACACTTGGATAATGGTAGGTTACTGTCTGAAATAACTGGCGCACAGGTGCCATCTGAAACCACAGGATAGGCAACAACAGTGACTGTCTGGAAACATTAGAACACAATCACTTGAAACATTGGAGCAAACATCTGCTGTATATCAACCTACCAACTGCAAAAAAAGATCACAGCTTTACAATTTTTTAATACCATTTGCAATTTTGTCTCTCAATTCTGTCTGCTTCACATTCTGTCACAAGCCTCAGTGTCTTTTGTCATATCAAAACCAGAGCAAGGCATCACAAAGGCTAGATTGTTCCCATTATTGGACTCACATCTGTATGGCACATTGCTCAGGAATCTGGTTTGTGCTGATATCACCATCGTATGGACTTGATTTTCTGTTGTCCTGGGACTAATTAAAGAAATGATAACTCGAATCCACTCCGCTGGCGCAGTGTTTCATCTGTCGTAATTACAACCTGACTGAGACCCAAAACAACCCCCAAGTAGAAACGCGTGTTGTTTCGACATTGGCAGGTGCCGAAGGCCTTTTGGAGAGAAAGTAAAGAAACGGACAGAGAGAGGGGGTAAAGATGGAGAATAAGGAGAGATCTGAAAGTGGTGGCGCAACAGCAGTAGATCACGTCTGTTTTCTTGATGCACGCTCGCGCCCAATGACATAAGGAATTACTTGGACAGAATGTAGCATCCTTCCTCTGTGAAATTACTTCTGATTGAATCTTTCCTTTTACTTTTAAAGACAGGAAGACTGCAAATGGAAGCAACTGTCAGCAATGTGATTTAAAGGTGCTATAAGCAATTAGTCATTTTGCCATAAGTTCCGTCTTTTTGCTAACACAAACCAAACACACTTTCAACAAAGACATGTCATTGCTTTTTCCTCAATGAAATGAGTCAAAAACTTTAATCACACTTGAACATTATTTGCAATTTTCAATTCCTAAATCAAAAGTAGTTCTTTTTAGAGTTTCTCGCTTTCGGATTGAGCTTTCTGTGACTGCGCAACTGGGGTATAGTTTGCCAGGTTGAGAAACAGGTTGAAATTATATGGTGTGTGGGTTGTGGGAATATAATGGATTTAAGACAAGATCTGGCAACTGGTCAACATTAGACAAACATATGATCCAATTATTCATAAAGGAGTGTGGGCCATGCAAATTACTGGAGTTTCCCAGGAGAAGGTCCAGCAGGTAGGGCTAAAAAATGTGAGAAACCCTCAAAAAACGGGAGTGTTGACATGATTTTTCACCAAAAAAAAAAAAAAATCATGTCATCATTTACTCACCCTAAATTTGATACAAACCTTGATAAATTAAAGATTAAAGATATTAAAATAAAGATAAAGATTAAAAATATTTTGAAGATTGTCTGTAACCAAACAGTTGATAGGCCCCATTATTTAGGGGTCAATGGTTCCCTGCAAATGTTTGGTTACCAAACTTCTTCAAAATATCTTACTTTGTGTTCAGAACAAAGAAAATCATACAGGTTTGGAAAAAATTGAGGGTGAGTAAATGATGTTGTCATTTTTGGGTGAACTATCCCTTTAAGAGTGCTCTAAGCGGCAGGATAAAAGTTTATAAGCGTCTTGAAATAACTGTATAAAAACAGCCTGTGATGCTTCTGCTTCCCTTTATGATGTATCAGATCAAATGTCTTAACCAGGAAACCATGAAAAATGTGAAAAGCACACATACATTCCCAAAGAGAATAAACAGGATATTTGGGATTGTTTATCTGTTTATTTACTTTCCTTTAGACTTAGGACTCCGGCTGATTCTGAACATTTGGGATTAAGAATTCTTTGCCTACAGCAAGGACAGCGGGCTTGCTTCAGAGCTGTCATATAAATTACAACTAGAGGAATGCAGTGTCTTTGCTTGCGTTGATCCAGAAAGCACTTTTACTGCAGACAGGCCTGTTACACTGATCTCTAGCCCCCCACACCCACCCTCACCCAAATGAATGTTTGTTACTAGCAAACAACTCAGACTTGCTGTGCTGCCCACAATGCATTGCAGTGCGTCTATGGTCTGTCTTGGTTCAATCTTGGCTTTTAAACTCTTATGGATTCAGTTCTGAAGCAGTTTGTTTTAATGTAGTCATCTCTAATTTAGCTCAAATTAATATTCAATAAAAATCAACTGTATTTTTTGTTCATTAACTACTGCTAATCTATTAATTTTGATTTGATCTATTAATTGACCCTTCATTTTAAAATAGTGAGAGACTACGTGGATAAAATACAATATAGCATTTTATTTTTAAAGACTGCAAACATTAATTGGAAACAGCTAGGGCTGTCAAACGATTAATCGTGATTAATCGCATGCAAAATAAAAGTTTGTGTTTACATAATATATGCGGGTGCACTGTGTATAATTATTTTATATATATAAATACACACACATGCTTGTATATATTTAAAAAATATTTTTATGTATATTCTGTATATAGATTTATATATAATTTATATTATATATAAATATTTTATATATAAATAATATTTTTTTCTTAAATATACATGCATGTGTGTGTATTTATATATATACAAAATAATTATACACATTGCACCCGCATATATTATGTAAACACAAACTTTTATTTTGCATGCGATTAATCGTTTGACAGCCCTAGAAACAGCACATTATAAATATATATATATATATATATATATATATATATATATATATATATATATATATATATATATATATATATATATAGAAATATTATAAATCATAAATAACCTGCAAAATATACAATATCAGTAAATAAATAATAATAGAGAGACACTGCATGCTTTATCTAAAAAATATATATTTATAACATCACAGAACCATTTAAACTGCAAGAAAAAACACAATATAATAAACATGTCCCATGTTATTAGGTCTATAATACATTTTATTGCAAACTACTTTATTAACATCCGTCACCAAACAATGACCGGCAGATTTCTAGTGTTCACAGGACTGTCCCACCACGAGTAGTCAGCATGGTAGATGATTTATGCTTCACAAGGCAATGCTGATGGGGCACAAACCTTTCCTTCATGACACGTTTCTGTCACTAGCCCGGCCAGCTGACAGGGTGGTCAGAGACGGGCCGTCCCGTTCCCTGCTCTCTCCAGGCTCAGGCTGTTCAGGCCAGGGATTAGATACCTTCCGCTCCTCCCTTCACCTGTGAAATTTCAGAGCCGGCCAGACTGAAAGGGGGCATTGTTCCCCCCTGTAAGGAATGCCCATGTTGTCCGCAATGGAGAAAAAAAAAAGAAGAAAATTCATTTGCACTGGAATTTGGAGGCTGTCTGACAATGGTGAGGACGATCTCCAAGTTAAGTTGGCCCTTAAACCAGGGTCACTTCTCTGTAACTGTTACCAGAGTATAACACAAACTCATAAAAGCTGTCATCGAGTTTGAAATTGTATACTAATGAGGTTGCAACTACCTTTCATACCTCAAAAATGAAAATCTAACAGACAATATGTCATGGGACTGAAATTTGGCAACAAAAAGGGTTTTTAGAAGGCACATGGCGAATAAACTGTTGAACACCCTAGGCAAATATATTATAAACTGTTGCCAACTTACCACATGATACGTTTATCTTTCAAGCTCATTGAATATGGATTCTTGAAAATGTGAAAAAGGGGGTGTCATGGGAAAAAAAGTCTGAAGTAGGACTCACTAGACAGAGGGGCAGTATGACTAGGAAGGAAGAAGGGGGGCAAAGATTTGGTTTGGTTAAATGCCAGCCATACACACATTTGTCTGATCTCCACACAGTATGAGCATTACGGAGAAAAACCAGTAGTGAAGAGTGAAGAGAACCCATTAGCATGTATAAAAGTCAGCTTGTGTTTGGCACACTGACACGAATACATGTTGACCGCATTCATAGCTCAACCATTCAATCCAGTTACAAACATTATTTGAAAAATATATATTGCAACTTTACAAACAATACTATTTTTTTTTACTAATTAAATGAATATATAAATTAAAGAGCTAATTTAATATAGACTTAGAACACGTTCCGTAAGTAAAGCACCTATTAATTCCGCTACCAGCAGTGCCATCTCCTGGCCAAAAAAAATGTTTTCTGGAAATTGAACGTTTGTGATTGATGTCCTTTGCGCACCAATCAGTGAAGGAAAGGACCCACAGACAACCAATCAGGTGTCAGATTTCCTTGACCTCATTACACACGCCCACAAACTTACTGCGGAAGAGGGTGAATTTGAACCGGGTATGTGTGTTTCATATCTCTCGCTCTTAACCCATCACTGTGACATTTATTATCTTTATGCTGCTCTACATTCCTTTAGTAGCGCAATACTTTATTTATTCCCTTTTATTTGAACAGAAACGGTCGTTCATCTGTACTCGAGATTTCTGTTGCTGCTAATGTTTTGTCAGAGCTCGCTTCACAACAAAACCTTTCAACTTGCTTTAGCTAATTTTTAAAATGTTTAGCTAACTTAACGAATATAATATTAAGCATGTTACTGTTTGCATGCGAATTCAACGTATCCTTCAGTCTTTGTTAAGGATCAGATATATAAATAGTCCCTTTTTACCCATAGTTTTTACACTGTGCAGATATTGTGTCTCCAGGATTTCATTCCCCCTGAACAACAATACGTTAGATGCTTAACTTCAGTTCCGGACAGACACGCTGCAGTATTATTCAGAAAGTATGCTCTGTCAGGGTATTGAAAAGAACTAAAATGCATTTACCCATGCATTGTATTTAATTTTTATATGTACTTACTAATAATATATAGGTAATAACTGTCTAAATGAATCTCGTGAAACTATTTTGAAGCCATTATGTTATGGACAGTGTTGTCCTTCGCAAGTTCTCGTTAAAAACATGTTGTTGTTGTTATTATTATTATTCCAATGCAAAAATGATGATACTTATTTTTATATTATAATGTTGACATTTTATACAGTTCAGCTGTTTTTAATGAGTCTGGGCAGGATTGATATATTTATTGCTGTTGCAGTATTGGGATGTGGTGAGAGAAATTAGCATAATTGCCGTAAAATATTGGCTATTCAAGAATAAAATATATTTATTGGTCAAATTTAGAGCAAACATTTATTATTATTTATTTTAGATTGGGATCATTCATTTGGTTAAATATTTGCACATTGTTGATTTTATATTGGCGTTAAAACATTAATTTGGTGTTTAATGTAAGGGAAAGCTGGGGACATGAAATCAAAATGAAGGTGACTTGTAACTTTTATAATGCAGCAAGTCTTTGTTTTAGCTCACTAAACAATGAAAACATGCTTTTTTTTACCTTCTGCTCACTTTAAAGATGCACATGCTATTTGCATCATGAACTAACAAACTGTTTGTCTTTGAATGTAGAATCATGGCAGAGATGGACGAGGCCGACGTTCAAACAAAGAAAAGCAAAACCCTCATCGTACGGCATCTGCCCAGAGAACTCAACAGAGATGAGAAAGAAGATCTTCTGAAATATTTTGGTGCCTCTTCCGTAAGAGTGCTGTCAGAGAAGGGACCACTTGTAAGTCGTAAGATTTGGAAGTGCAAAAGTTGCAAATTGCTGTGGGTAAATGATGCAAAGAATAAATACAGCTGACTTTTTTGTGTTGTCATCTGCAGAAGCATATGGCATTTGCAACTTTCAGCAGTCAGACCTCAGCCTCTAAGGTAAAATTAAAATACACATGCTCCTCTTGTGGTTTAAGAGATGGCTCTGACATGTTAGTAATCCAGATTTCTTCTCTCCACCCACAGGCGCTAAACAGACTTCATCAGCTGAGAATCCTTGGTCACACACTAGTGGTTGAGTTTGCTAAAGATCAGGACAATGTCAGTGTTTTGAAAGACCCACCTGTGTCTGACAGGTAAATGTTAAAATCAATCATAACAATAGACTTTCAGCTATTTCTATTCCTCCCCTCCTCTAATACACACTGTCTAAACATTTGTGTCTGATTTCTATATTTTATCAGTACTGCTAATGGTTGTTTTTTCAAAAATGGGTATTTTGATGTGAAGGGGGTTGATTTAAACAAGCATATTTAATTTAGTTAAATATAGTTCACATTAAAACTCTTGGAAATTATTTGTTCATGTTTAAATATTTTTTTGGCTACTTTTCAAATGACTTTTTTAATAGATTTGCATGATCCTTGTCTTAGGAAAAACTCAATTGACTTATTTTAAAAAACACTGATAATATTCACAAAGATTATAAACATTGTTTACAAAACTACACATTTTATTTCTGACCAACAATTTTGCCAATTAAGTCAAGACATAATAGTCTGCTATTTTTTTTTTTTTGATAATTAACACCTTATCATATTAAACACAATTCATAATTAGAAATTATGTGGACATTTTCATGATGTTTATGACAGTAATGTTTTAAGATGGTTTATTTCTACAAGTTCACATGACCAAAAATTGTCCATATTTGAAGAAACACCCTTATATTCAGTGTTAGGGAAATGTCCAATACATCACAGTATTTCTTTACTCCCTAAAAAAGTAAGTAATTGTTTTACTTTTTATACTTTGACATGACTTTTTCCTCACCTGGGCTGGGCTTGCTTGTTTGTTTTGTAATAATAATATAAAAACGTATAAAAGTGATATTTTCAGCAAATGTAAATTTCACACCAAAAGTGAAATTAATTAGCCTGGGATCTGGGTTGCAGAAAAATAGAAAAAACAAAAAAATAAAACACAAATGTGATGTGTATCTAAAGCTATTTTTGCTGATTGGTATGGTTGAATTGGATCATTGATTGTCAGAAACAAAAACATTGATTACTTAAGTGAGATTAAATGCATAAAGTATGTTTGTGTTATTTACATTTAATTATAGCAGGTTTGCATATTCTGATTTTGCAGTTCACTGTTTTATTTTGTGGAATACTCAATCTGTTTTTAATGCAAATGAGATGCATAGAGATAAATAGATGCTCACATTTAGTAGATCTATAATAACCATCATGTTCACACAGCGCAAACAACACCTCTGCACGTTCTTCCAATTTCTCTTAACATTGTGACAGGAGAGGTGTCAGTCAATAAATGGGGAAACAAAGTAATTCAGATATTTTGTTGTAAATGTTAAAGTAGTGTTACTTTACTACACTAGTTACTTGAAATAATTGCTTAATAGTTACCCCAACACTGCTTATATTTATAATAAAACGCCCCCCATAATAGTGTTCCTTCTGTTTCAGTGGTGCTGCTGCTAAAGCTGAAAAGGGGAAGAAAGAAAAACAACAACAACACAATGTTCCTATGATGGACAACAGCATTGCTCCCAGTCTGGGGTAGGTGTACACACGCATCTGTGTTTGTTTGATCAGCACATTGACTTCCTCTCGCATTCACGATCTCACCGTGTCACTGTGTTTATGATGTCACTTGAGATTTGAGGCGGCCTAATGCTCTCGGTTGACATCCCGTACCTGGTGTCAGTGGTTCAGGTCCTGGTAATCCAGGAGGAAGTGCCCACAGCGAAAAGAGAAAGAGAGGAAGTTGGCGAGTGGCTGTCACCATCCGTCTCATGTCCAATTACAGGCCCATGTCTCAGAGTGTCTGTTCTGCAGTGACAGCCCGTCTGCTCCTGCCATGTGGTGGCACCAGGTGGCCTTTGATAAAGAGACCGTGGGCTAAGATATAATTCTGCACGAGGAGCCCGCACTTCACCCTCACTTAACGAGCGGAGCTGTGACAGATTTTTATTTATTTAATTCCACTAGAGCAGCTCGTGCACAGACCAGGGTTGCTTGAAAAGCGTGTTTTTCAGTGGTGTGATGCTGTGAATGAGGCGCAGACCGTTTCCATGATAGAACATGCAATCAAATTCGACTTGAAGGAGTCTTGACATTCAAAGCATTTGGCTTGCGAGGGAAAGTTAGTTGCAAAGTTGGATCTTGGAGTTGGAGTTGTGGGTAACACTGTTTTATCACAGTATCCATGTTACTTTTTACATTTTAAACAGCTAAATATGATTTTGTAACAAATATACAGTATATATGTGTTTTTTGTCATGTATATATCTGTGATATATATATATATATATATATATATATATATATATATATATATATATATATATATATAAATGCACAGATGAGCCAAAACATGACCACTTACCTAATATGCTGTTGGTCCTCTGCATGCTGCCAAAACAGCACTGAGCCATGGACTCTACAAGACCCAAGAAGGTGTTCTGTGGTGTCTGGCACCGAGACATAAGCATATCCTTCAAGTCCAGTAGGTTGCGAGGTGGAGATCGCTGTGGATTGAACTTGTTGGTCCAGCACATCCCAAAGGTGCTCAATTGGATTGAGATCTGGGGAATTTGGGGGCCAGGGCTCTCATCATGTTCCTCAAACCATTCTTGAACAATGTGTGGGGTGTGGCAGGGTGAATTATCCTGCTGAATAAGGTCACTTGCACCAGGCAACTCCATTGTCATGAAGGGGTGTACCTGGTCTACAACAAAGTTTAGGTAGGTGGCACATTTTACATTCATATGAATGGCCGGACCCAGGGTTTCCCAGCAGAACAGATAATCAGATCATCACACTCCCTCCACCGGCTTGTCGTCGTCCCATAGTGCATCCTGGTTGACAATTTGGCCCTAGTTAAGAGATGATCAACGATATTTGCTTCACCTGTGACTGGTCGTAATGTTTTGGCTCATCAGTGTATGTTTTTATATATATATATATATATATAATTTTATATCTAATTGCAGACTCTTGAATTGTCATAGTTATAAATATTATTAATATTACTTTGCAATAATTAACAATGTTATGTTAATTATTAATATTTAATAAATAATAATAATATATTTTACAATAATTAATAATAATATATTAATTATTATTCTGTTATCCTTTAAATATTAATCTTATAATAAGGCTAAAAGCAGTACAATCTTACTGCTCTCATACTGGCAAGGATCATTAAACTAGTTTAATGGCGACTTAATGAGACTTAAATACATTAAAAAGCTTAATTTTATATTACCAGCAAAATCATTATGAATATTTGAAATCTTGCCTGTCTATAATAAGTACTTTAGTAATAATGTATAATAGTATTTGTGGCTGTGAGTAGCAGTATAATAAAAGTGATGATGGTACAAACTAGTGAGTTCTTACAGAATTTACATAATCTGATTGTAATCATAAAAATAAATAATGCAGTTATAAAATGTTGGCCACAAAAAAAAAAAATAATTCATTTTAACTTTTAACTTTAACTGTAGCTAACTAAGGGTAGCTGATCACCTGTTCCTGGATGCAGGCGTGGGCATCTACCAAACACAGCCAAATATTTGTACCTCGCTCTTATATTTCTGCTTCACCATTATGATCATGGATTTTGTCACGGGTAGCATTTCTGGAACGACTGGCAATTTTTCATGTGTGTTTTTTTTTTCTTTCCCTCCCGCAGGTTGAAATTTCAAACAAATCCAACGCTGAAATATTTATACCCTCCTCCTTCAAGTGGAATTTTGACAAACATTTCACACACACTTTTGAGCGTACCCAAGTTCTACGTTCAAGTGAGTAGAGACAACAAAGTATTTTTTCCCCCCTATCTTTTTTCTGTTGTTTTATTTATCAGTTCATGTTGGGAATGTGTAAACAAGCACACCTATATGTACAAGAGGCATCTATATGCCTCTTGTGTACCAGCGTCTCTCTCCCTCTTTCAGGTTGTTAGTTCACATCAGGTAAAAAAGACAGGAAAACGTTCTCTCACAGCTCTCAGAGTGGCACTAATGTGATTGCTTTGAATCAAGTCCAGTCCCTAAAACATCAAACCACAATATTTGGAGGGAATTATTCTGATGGTATTAATATCGCGCTCATGTGGGAGGGATGAGTGATGCATTTAAAAATTTTCCCTTAAGCTACACCGCACCGCTTTGTGAAGCAGCATGATATAATTAAATTTCCTGGCCTGCCTTTTGGTGGCGCTAGCTTTCTGCGAAAACAGGCTGGTTGTTTAAACACATCAAATCTGTTGCTCAGAGCTCCGTTTTAGAGCCATCACTGAGCCTAAATATATTCCAACGCAGCAATCTGGGTTACATATGGAGCCAGGGTCACAATTAATGTTTGTGCCCAAGATATATGCAGCACCAGGTGTGTGAAAACTACACACTCACACACACTTCTTTCTTAATCAGATGAACATGTTCCTCCACAGGTTCTTCACTTGATGAATAAGATGAACCTCCCCAGCCCATTTGGGCCTGTGACCGCTCGTCCGCCAATGGTGAGTTGCTATATGCGCTTTTGTAAATGTTTATCTTATCTTAAATTAAATTCAAGTTTCATGATGGCGAATGTGTAATGTCAGGCATCGCTTGAATTCAGTCAACCTCATCCCTGATGCTTTGCATTTCACTGAATCCCATCAATATAAGTGCTATGCTAATATTGATGAGCCACATGAAGGTGTAACCCACTCATCTGCACCGTTTCAGTTTGAGATGCCCCCAGGCCCACTGCCGCCCATGCCCCCACCCTTCCCCCCACAGAACCCTCCTCTGCCGGAGCACGAGGAGGGGGCGTCGGGCAGTGAAGAAGAATCCGAGTATGAGAGTGGAGATGAGGAAGATAAAGAGAGGTAGCTGGCTTTCCATTTTATTTTCAAGTGGTTTGACATTATTAGTACAGCAAATCAAAATAATGTCTGAAGAGTAGTGTTATGCAAGCAAGTTGTGTTCTGAAATGTATCCGAACTGAATTCTAAAATCCGTAGTAAAGTATGTTGAATGTGTCAAAGTAGGTGATGATGATGATGATGATGAGAGCAAGAGGGAGATTTAAAGAAGGGATGGGTGTGTTTCTTGGGGTTCATTTCAAATATCAACAGTGTTTCTCAGAAATAGCAAACCTGTATGATTTTCTTTCTTTTGCTGAACACAAAAGAAGATATTTTGAAGAACTTCGGTAACCAAAGAAACAGTAGATGTGCCCCATTGAATTCCATAGGTCCCATTAACTGTTTGGTTACCCATATTCTTTAAAATATCATCTTCTGTGTTCAGCTGAAGAAAGAAAATCATACAGGTTTGGAACAACTTGAGGGTGAGTATATGATGAGATAATCTATTCCTTTAAATGTCACAGATATTTGAACAAACTCTATCACCCCCTACTGAGTACTTAGGTCAGTTACTGCTAAAATACTGTAGCTAAATTAAAAGGGGCAGTGTCTTTAAGTCAGTTTTTTGTCTTAAATAAATGAATATTTTTTTTTTAGCAAGGATGCATTTAATTTATCAAAACATTGATCAAGATAGTAAAGACATTTGTCTCTGAATATAAAGTAGCACGACTGTTTTTGACACTGATAATATAAACAAATGTTTCCTGAGCTGAAAATCATGATTTCTGAAGGATACTTAAGACTAGTAATGACAAGTACATCAGACATCAGACAAGTAATGATGCTGAAAATCACATGAATAAATTACAGTATAAAACAAATTTTAAAAGAATATAGTTATTTTAAATTTTAGCATTTCTACAATATTACTGTTTACTTTGTGACTTATTTCAAAAACATTTAAAAATCATACTGACCCTAAACTTTTGAACAGTATTATTCCATGATAAAATTTTTAATTTAAAGGGATACTCCACTTTTTTTGGAAATAGGCTCATTTTACCACTCCCTCAGAGTTAAACAGTTGGGTTTTGCCATTTTCGAACGCATTCAGTCGATTTTCAGATATTTAGAAGAATATCAGTAACCAGACAGTTTCTGGTCCCATTGACTTCCATAGTATATATTTTTTCCTACTATGGAAGTCAATGAGACCAGATACTGTCTGGTTACTGATATTTTCAGATCTGAAAATCGGCTGAATGGATTTGAAAATGGTAAAACTCAACTGTTTAACTCTGGGGGAGTGGTAAAATGAGCCTGTTTCCAAAAAAAGTGGAGTATCCCTTTAACCAGAGTTTGAATGTTAAAATATGAGAAATGAGCATTTACGATTAAATGTTCAATATCAAAATATCAACAAATAATAATAAACAAACCAGATTTTTCTGGGCATTTTCCCTGCAGACAGACAGATTACTAACAAATATTATGCTTGCTACATGTCTAAAATCTAAATTCCTATAAATAAATGTGATAGTGTCACCGGCATTGGCACGATTTCTCAAGACAGATTGTCAGCCTCCAGAATGGCAGCAGCTAAAAGCTGCAAAGTGTTAAGTTTGTTTGTTTCATTGCCGTATTTTGCCTTGCTTTCAAAAGCCATACATGTTTAATAGCTTCACACTTCTTCTCCCTGCGTTTCACAAAGGATGATCAGACTGATGGGCCTTGTTAATCAGCCATGCAAGAGACCGCTGAGAGCAAAGACTTCTTCCAAGAGAAAGAAACCCAAACTAAAAGATTTCCTGTTAATTCCCAAACCGGATTCCCACGGGTAAACTCTCAGCTGCATTTCACACAACCATAAGCTTCTTTATAATTAATTGAGTAAAATTAAACAACGCCTTATAGTTTGAAAAGACCACCTTCAATAATACAAAGAGATTTGCTGATAGGTCAATGCTGTATCTCTCAGACACTCAGGCCCAGTCCTGCAGCCAGCAGACGTGTTCGAGCAACCTCAGACGCTAGGACAGAAAAAAATTGAGTTCCATATATCGGCTGAGGTGTCCACCATCCTCGAGGGGCCCGGACCGAATCAAGAGCGGGAAATAGCAGATGCGACTGAAGGTAAGGCTGCTGGTCCCCCGCTACTCCTTCTATCCCATCATTCATTTATCTATCCGCCTGCATCACCGAATGCGCCCCAGGTTCACCCATCCATCCTGAGCGGACCTGCTCAATTAACACAGCAATTAGCCCTGAGAATAGTGACTCAGCTGGAGAGAAGGTTTAATGTATCGGGCTGTCAGCAGACCGAGCTGCTCTCACCATGAGGCGCCGAGACCCTCCCCTGTGTCAAGATAACCCTGAAACTTTATTCAGGCTGCACGATACTGGAAAGAAAACTCAATAAATCGTCAAAATAGCAATATTTCGTTTTTCTGCAATGTGAACAAGTATAGGAAGTATACCGTAAAACTTCAAATAATAGTCCGGGCTTTTATTTTCCCAAATCGTCGAACTGCACCGGCTTGTATTTGAGACAGGCGTCTATATGAGGCCGGCCTTTATAATTTAGTGTTGTGATGTTGTTCATTGAGTCTATAATTTCTAAAAATCTCTAAATGCTCCATGTGAAACTGCGCTCTTCCGACCTTAATGTTGTGTCAATTGAAGAGAGAGCAAGACAGCGCTCGTGTTTTTTGAAGACGCGAGAATGCGCGCGCGTCCGTCGCGCTCTCTCTGCTCGTTATGCGCCCTGTCAAGCGCAGCAGTCATTCTATTCTACATCACTCACCTTAAAAAAAGGCTTTGGCGGGACAAAAAAATTGCTTTGGCGACCGCCAAAAAGTGGACGATCTGGTAGGTTTTAGAAGATTAACAACCCAAAACTAAAAAACCGACCCAGTCTCTATTTGAAACCGTATTTTATTTACCCAAACATGCAGTCACACCAGTCACATACAGTAATACTTACTGTATTAAATTTTACAGTAGGTTTCACCAGATGACTTGAATAGCTCTATTTGGAAAGAATGGTTAATTATAGAATAATTGGGGTGATTTTGTTGGGGAGTGCTTTTGCATAGAAAACTAATTAAATAAATAACAAATCTTTCAAAGAGTTACTTTTTACTCTGCAGACTTTTTTTTTTAAGTTCGAAATCTTTTTAGGGCTGATCTATTTGAACAAATCTTGAAAAATTTGGATTTACTCTTTGCAAAATCTAACTCAAGCCATAAAGTTCAACAGTAAAACTGATACTGTACCAGTAAAAAAAAAAAAATCTCTTTCCACTTGAGTTTTATAGGCCACAATCACACTGTTTTTAACCAATTCAAACAATAATAATTATGATTTAATTGTGATTATTATTATTAAATGATTTAAAACAAAATTCTATTGTAATAATACCATTGTACTTGAAAAAAAAAAAAAATAAAAAAATATTAGGGCTGTCAAACGATTAATCGCGATTAATCGCATCCAAAAATAAAAGTTTGTGTTTACATAATATATGTGGGTGCACTGTGTATAATTACTTTAGTTTGTATATTTAAATACACACACATGCATGTATAATTAAGAAAAAAATGTATTTATATATAAAATATTTATATTTATGTATAATATAAATGATTTATAAATCTATATACAGTATGTACATGAAAATATTTCTTAAATATATACAAGCATGTGTGTATTTATATATATATATATATATAAAATAATTATACTCAGTGCACCCACATATATTATGTAAACACAAACTTTTATTTTGGATGCGATTAATTGTTTGACAGCCCTAATATATGTATATATATATATATATATATATATATATATATATATATATATATATATTTAACCAAAGCCAATTACAATACTAGTAGTATTTACATCTTAATTTGCTCATTTTCAAACTGCATTCCATAAAGCTTTTAATTTGACAGGTTGCCAACAAATAAAGAAATGTGCTGGCAGATTTTGATTGAAGCGCAGTATTCTCATTTACACACCTGCAGCTCACAGCATCTCAGAACAGCTGTATTCACAGTAAATTAACCAAGCTGTTCTGAGACACTCGTGTGTAAATGACGTGGTTCACTCTGAACCGGTAGCACATATATGTTTTTAAATTGCAGCGTGTGCAATTTGACAATCGCACTAAGCCTTATTATGATGTCAGTTTTATTTCAATATATTATTGTGCAAATCTAATTCAGGAATCGGGAATGACGGAACTGTCAAAGAAAAATAAAACGCACGCTAAACTTTTCGGTGCGAATGGATCTTAGCAATTATTTTAATGTGGGCACTCTTTGCAGACAGCAAATAAAAGTGCTCTCAAATTGAGATTCTCGATCTCTATCTTCTTGTTATTAGTTAACTATGACCAACAACAGAGATGAAAACCTTTCAAAATCAAAGAGCTTTCCTAACCCGCTTTATAAAAGAAACTAGCGCAGGGCCGGTAGTTATTTTCATTACACTCGCGTTCAACTGATGTGTAAATGACGAGAAACGTCAAAGAAATCCACCTCTCTGAGGGAACTTATCAGCACTTCCTGCTCTAGCACACATTAGGCACTATAGATCTGTCAGACAAGTTTCCAGAGGATTTGTGTAGCCTCGCTGCTTCCCATAATTCCTCATCCGCGTTTGCTTACGGCTTACTGCCAACTGCCAGGTGACATCTCCAACTGCGCTATGAAAGAACCTGAAAGAGAACCCCATGGAGCGTGACCCCCCGCAAACACCAGTGTCACCCTCCGAGATTAATACACTCGCCGGTTTTTCCTCTGGCTTGGATTTTACACTTTATCTGAATTTACGTGCCTTTTGTTATTGATTACAGGACTTGATTCTGCTTTTCTGCATGACAAGAAAACAATCCTGTGCGTTCCAGTTTGTTTTGAAGAGTCAAAGGCTTGTCATTTTGATGCGTGTTCACACAAGACTTCGATGCCGCCTTTCACTTGTCATCATTGAAATCTGCAACAGGCAGCCTTTCACAAACAGATTGGAATTGAGCACCGTGACAGTTCAAAACACGCTCTAATTATGTATTACTTTTTCCTAGACACGGCAGAGGAGGAGGTTTCCGCTCAGGAAGCCTCGGAAGGGTTCGGGAAGATCTACCCAAGCGCTCAGGTCCCCAGACAGCAGGAAGAGAATGAGGAAGATGAGGACATCCCCTCGGAGTTCATCTCTAGGAGAGAGCTAGAGAGAGCAAGACTCTACAGAGACGGTGAGAGACTCTTTTAAATTGTGCACACAACTCTCTTTTTTGTAGTACACCGAACATCAAATAGAATCGAGAAGCTCTACTAAAGAATTTGGCTTCGAGTGTTCACAAGAAAGATGCAGTCGGTCTTTAAAGAGGAGATTAATATTTGATAGCACACCAGGCTGTCGTATGACTGTTTGTATGTTTCAGATGTTTGCTAGTGATCACTAGCAGGTATTTATTTAAGTCAGCCAGTCATTCCCTTTTAACGACTTTGTTTCATATTTACTTCACATGACTGTCTTTGTTTGTTGTATTGATTTATTTTGTTACTGATTCTTTTACATTTACAGAGATAAAGAAAATGTCTGTGTTTAAAAATTACGAACCCGGAGAACCAACTTGCAGACTTTACGTTAAGAATATTGCAAAGCAAGTTAAAGAAAAAGTAAGTATCTTGGAAATATATATATATATATATATACACACATGTATGTATCTTACCTAAGAAAGTACTGGATAGGTAATATGAGGTAAATACACGGGTTAAAGTTAGGTTTAAGGGGGTTTAGGGTCAGTACCTAGTTATTAACTCTAAAACCGTATTCTGGACAAATGTGGGTAAAATAGTTTTGATTTATTTAAAAAAAAAAAATACTTCCCTTGATCTGAGCGGTACAAAAACTTGCCTACTTTTCCTTAATTTGCCTCCTGAACACACAATTTTTTTTTTTGACTCAATTCTACAATGTTAAGTGGGTGAAAAAAATGGAAAAATGAATGGGAAAAACTGAGATTTAGAGCATTTTAAAATATGCCAAAATAAGACAGGTGACAGCAAAGTCACTTTATCTTTAGGTTTTAGCTCTAAGAACTTATTAGAATGATATTTTAATGTAGTTAAATTTAAAAAAAAAAAAACATAAAATAAGCATAATTTACAAATATAGTACATTTTGAAGTAAATAAATTCAAAAATACCCCCAAAATAAAAAAAAAACACCATAAATGGATAGACAAAACTTTATCGAAGACAGTGATATAACATTTATTATAAATAAAAATTAGGATCACACCTGAGTCCTCTGTGCCCACATTTGTCCACAATTACAAGATTAAGGATTAAGTGAATACGGTTTGAGGGCTACCCAGTTAATGTAATTGCTAAGTACATAGTATGTAAATGCGCAACTAGACTTAAAGGGATACTCCACTTTTTTTTGGAAATAGGTTCATTTTACCACTCCCTCAGAGTTAAACAGTTGGGTTTTACCGTTTTCAAATCTATTCAGCCGATTTTTTGATATTTGGAAGAATATCAGTAACCAGACAGTTTCTGGTCTAATTGACTTCCATAGTAGGAAAAAAAATATACTATGGAAGTCAATGAGACCAGAAACTGTCTGGTTACGGATATTCTTCCAAATATCAAAAAATCATCTGAATACATTCAAAAACGGTAAAACCCAACTGGTTAACTCTGGGGGAGTGGTAAAATGAGCCTATTTCCAAAAAAGTGGAGTATCCCTTTAAAAATAAAGTGCTACCGATGTCACTACTCTTTATCATTACAGTATACTCCAAAGTATTATATATATATATATATATAGGAATTTCTTAAGATCACATACCCCTTCATCAGCACGTGTCTAGAACAGCCTGACAGCTCATAATTCTCACTTTAGCACTTTAGTACCAAATATATAACCCATCTTTTCCGCAGGATTTGAAGTTCATCTATGGGCGGTATATCGACATCTCCTCAGAGGAAGAGAGAAACATGTAAGCACCACTATCTAATGCCTCAGGCCCTTGTCTGAGGCCTCAACTCCTCAAATTACAATCAAAGCCAATGAAAAGCAAACATTGTTCTCAGGAGCGATGAATAAAGGGGAGTTCTTCATGAACATGTGCTGATGTATAAGTGTATGCTTGTTCCCGTCAGGTTTGATATTGTTTTGTTGAGAGAGGGGAGGATGAAAGGTCAGGCCTTCATCGAACTCCCCAGTGAGAGAAGCGCGGAGAAGGCCTTAAAGGAAACCAATGGATATATACTCAACGACAGACCTCTTGTGGTGGTATCCTTTGTTTTCAGCCATTCTCTGCATGAACACTCTGACAGACATGTATAGATGAATTAGAAATCCACTTGAGACAAATCAAAGCTGGTTTTAGACATGCTGGAATTTCGTCTAGGTTCACCTAGGGTTTATTACAAATGTTTTTCTGTCAAATAACATGATGCCTTAACTTAAACTTTAGCAATTCGCCAGATCTGCAAAACCTAAACCGGAATCTGCTGACGCGAAGAAAGGAGGGAAAAAACACTAAACTGGTGGGTTAAGGATCACTTTGAGATCAACACGATATGTATCGATTTTTCAAGCTGTCCGTATGTTGGAGTGGGTTGGTGGAAATGTACTGAATATTTATTATTGTAGCTTCTAGATTTTTAAGCTTGATTTTGTTTCTATTTGTTTAAGATGATGTTGATGTTGCATCAAATTACCTCAATCATGAGCCTACAAGAGCTCCATCTTTACTTCATATCCTTTAAAATATCCTTTAAAAGAGTTATGTAAATTGTTTGCTTTTATTAAAAAATATATAGGTAATAATAACCGAATTCTGAAATGTCAAGCAATGATTTTCTGCTTCAGCACTGTCCTAAGCAAAAAATGTTCACATATTTTCCCTTCTATTTTATTGCAGACTGCCGCTGTTGAGTACTGTTTGGCTGAAGTTCATCATCATCATCATCTCTTGTAATATATCTTTTTTTAGGAACTGATTTTGTTGAAATGTCTTGCAATACAGTCAAATAAAATGAAATAATACTGCCATCTGGCATCTTCATTGAAACTGCTGCCCAATTCCAAGATCCTCTCATAGCAATGTTGTTTATATATAATTTTATGTCTAATATTGTTATTAATCTGGGTTGTGTGTGCGCTCAAGGTTGCAAAAGGTCGGATCCTGATGTTTAATGGTACCAGTATTGTTCTGCACGCACAACATGTGCCTTTGAAGTGAAGGGGAATAAATTTAAAAGTCGCTATCAGTCAGCCGGCTCATCTTCCAGCAGCACAGCAACAGATGGTGCTGTCAATACAGCAGAGCTCAGACAAACACAAACAATACACAAGAAAGACTGTGACCAGGGCTGGCTCGGCTTGGAAGATTA
Source organism: Cyprinella venusta (assembly GCA_038021265.1). Taxonomy (NCBI): domain Eukaryota; kingdom Metazoa; phylum Chordata; class Actinopteri; order Cypriniformes; family Leuciscidae; genus Cyprinella; species Cyprinella venusta. Next base: position 22,516,824 of record CM075884.1, read on the forward strand.
GCTGTTATTTGTTTATTGTACTTTAGTCTGTAGTTCTGAGATTCTCAAGATGCGTTGCACCAGGTTTGATTTTTGGGACTCCAAATGTTATTAGTTTTCATGATCTATCATGATACTCTTGACATTGCATGAGATTTGAGATTTTCTCCTTTTAAAACATCTTTGGTCACACAAAGCAACCACTATCCCATGGCATTTAACCATTTGAACAGGCATATTCACACCAAGAACGATATGGATGATGCACTAAATTATCTTAAAAAAATGAAGCATCTGAAATTGCATACTCTCTTGAGCAGGAATTTATTTTGAATAAGCACTTACTTTGTGAGTGCTAAGTATGTTGTTTTTACCTACTCTTATGTAAGCATAGCCTGTTTAATGCCAGACCACGTAACACTGAGAATGAAACATGGTCTGGAAACCACATTTTCAATTTCTCGTATTTGAGGCGTGGTTTACGAATGCCCAGAGTTATTGGGTTATTATTGGGGGAAAAAATCACGCTGCGGCAAGGCAGAATGGGGAAACCCAGTCTATTGTGAGCAGGGCCTGAAGTTAACTTTTTCGGCTACTGTCCACTGTGGCTGGTTGATTTAAAAATTCACTTCATTACACTCATTGTGTGTAATAGCCATTATATGTCTGTGTATCCCCTTTATGTGTTACTTGGTGCTACATAAAGGGGGATACACAGACATATAATGGCCATTACACACAATAAACAAATATGAAAACATCCAATATACATAAACAAACACCTGAAATAATACTATCAAATGACTTCACTTAATAAATATACTTCTTATAAACAAACAAAAGAAAAGCAAGCAAAATAGTCCTTGGAGTTCCCCCGGAGAAGAAACCGGAATGGTTGTGGCCAGATCATCGGCCGGAACCGTATAAATACGTCCAATGTTTCCACTAGAACCCCTTTTGACGGTGCGCCAGCTCACGGGAGTCGGACGTGGCAAACAAACAATCAATAAGAACGGTAAGAATAAACTTAAACTAAACGTTAAAGACTGTGCGCACTTAACTCCAAACGAAAGTTTAAATAAAGTTTATTAAACCAAAATAATGTTGTTTTGTATTCTTTACTGTAAACAAATTCCATTAAATAAAAACTCAAACTGACCTGACTGACCAACATCAGCCATAGTCACGTAGACAGGTCTTAACAGCTTTTAGTTGCAGCGTTCAGGAACCGTTAACTATGAACTAAATTAATATTATTATTACATGTTGAGTTACTCATAGATATCTATTTAAAGGCTAGATGTCTCACGGTGGAGTATTTATCGTCATCACCGACGGCCATCTTGTCACAGACAGGCTTTCTGGCAGGCTCTGTGGTATCTATCTGATGTAAGAAATAGTCTTATCTCGTTGAAATCTTGGCGGATTTACAAACGGTTTGGTTTCTTACAAACGTTATTAACCACTGAATCATTATTACCACTAAAACAATGTTACCAGTGAGCGAGCTGCCTGTGACAAGATGGCCGCCGGGTGCTGACGTCAAACTCCTTTCAGGCAAGTCATGCCACTCGCCGCCATCTTGGCAACGCCTCCGGGCAGCTATTTCGAACTTAACAAGACCAGGCTCCTATCTAAATGAATGGGCAGAGAGTCAGAACTGCACTTTCACGGGTCACCGAGACACAAAAACTGCATGTATAGAAACAGCAGTAAAATATAATACAAATCGCTGAAAAAGTTTGATGACTTTGCCCCAAAATAAGGTTTAAAACGCCGTTTTCCCACAGGTTATACTTTTACTGCGCATGCGCAAGGGTTCTCTCGCTCTATCACGCGCGCGCTGCACAGTTTGAAATGCGCGCTCTTGCTCGCTCGCTCGTGATTTCGGGAGATTTGACCTAATTTTCGGGCATCAACGAGCCTCTATCAATCTGCGGGAGACACCCGGAACTTCTGAGAGACTTGGGATGTCTGATATTTACACAATGAACACATACACTACATATCAAATCTGCCGCCTTTCAAACAGTTACGTTTGACCGTTAAAAGCAGACGATTGGCTGTCCAGCGGGAGGGGCGGGGCATTTGCATACAACCGCCATCTTTGGTGTTACGGGTTTTCCCCATACATGTCTCTATATAAATAGTCTCTGCTGACGTCCAGCAGCGCGGACGAGATATCTAGCCTTTACATAGATATCTATGGAGTTACCAGTAACTACCGGGCATTTTCTCACCGGTTCCCAACTCCAAACATGCACAGTTGCACACGAACACACATCTGTGTAACTGTTATTGTACTGTAGCCTACATCAGCGTTATATTATCTCATCCCATCTATCAACAGTTTAATACTCGCACATCCAAACGTAGTCAGAAAAGGGCCTCATCTTCTTTCTGATCGCATGAACGTTACGAAACAACAGTCACTGCCATAAATCAGCCACCCATGTACCTTGCCATTGCCGCCAATTGTCCACTTTGTATGAAAATGTCTTATACTTTTCTTTTTCTCATCGTTTTGTTGGTTGTTTGTTTCAGCTGGCCTCTTTACCCCAGTAATGTGCTGCCACATTTTAGCTAAAGTACAACGCAATGGCGGACTCTGTTGAAATGTCAAAAATCCTAATGAATCACTCAATTCTCATTGGCTACTTATGCTCTTTGTACTCCACCAGCTAGAGTATGGTGTATCTAGTGTATGGTGTAGACTACACCAGATGGTGTGTACCACTAGATGGTGGATGGTGGAGTACAAAGAGCATAAGTGTATAGTACATCATTTGGAGCACAGCTTATATCTTTATCGCTATTGTTATCGTCCTTGATGTAAACATATGGAAGATTATTGTGGTGGATCATATGAAGCCCAACTAATGTTCAAATACTCTTGATTGCTTCGCCGAGATGAGAATAAAAAATCCAGTTTCTGTCCAATGGCATTCCCTACAAAGGGCCCTTTTATCACTTTTGAAATTATAGCTGATAAATGTCTTGGTAATTCTCAATATTTCCATGGCGGCTGGTGCATTTGTCATCATTGAAGTCAGTGGTAGAGTTTCTCACAGATGGGAACTCCTCACGGGTGGCATTGAGGTACGAGCCGCAGGTCGAGAGCCTGTTCTCCCCACCGCCCGATGCACATGTGTGATTGATGACAACGTCTGTGTAGATCTTCACCTGCAGGAGCTGCATCGGTTCATTACTATGAGCCCACAGCACAACACTGCCTAGCAGGACACATCAAAGGACTGTGCTTTTCTACCTATTGCGGGAACGCAACGAGGGTATCAAAAGGCTTTAGAGCTCTAATACAAGGAGAACATTTTTAATGAGTTAAGCTGCATTTAAATTAATATAATTTCCGTCTGGGATATGATCTAGGCAGGACAACTGTCCCATGCTCAAAAGGAAGAGGTGACCCACGCCTACCCACATAAAATATGTGACAAGACAAATCCTGATATGAATTTTTCTTGTTTTTTTAATCATTTTTTAAGGTGCTTCAATTTAGCTACAGGGATTCCCTAAGATAGCGTTTAGGCCAGGGGTTTTCAAACTAGGGTCCGAGGACCTCCAGGGTGCTTCAGGGGTTCGTAAAAAAAGTTCAGAGAATAATGTAAAAATAATTATATTATTATCATTATGGAGCATCATATTTAGGGGTCCATGGAAATAAAAAAGTAATAAAACCCCTGGTCTAGGCCATATTTGGTTGGTAAATATTATTAAAAAGGACTGACATTGGAAAGCTAATGGGTTTAAGTCACATTTTACCACAGACATGGCTTAAGCCAAGCCAGACTAAAATTCATGTCATGTAAAATATGTCAGTGCTATTTGTCTCAAGAACACCAAAGCCTAATCTTTTTTTTTTCCTGAGGTATGTTTATAAAAGCTACTTAAATGTGCTAATTGAACTAAGTCCTACTCCTAGTGTAATCTAAGCCCTGTCTGAGAAACCAGGCCGATATGTATTTAAAATTTCAGTTACACTCGTGGATAAACTGAGCGCTACGATTGGCTCATTAACCTGTCACTGACATAATGCCCGCCTATCATGTTTTCTTCTTCACCCTGATTGGCTAGTTAGCGCGTCCACACGAAAATGCCCTCTTCTCTCTTGCTGAGAAATTGCCCACAATCTGTTCGGAAACGGAAACTGTATGTGAGGAACTGGACTGGTGGAAATTGATAGACTATGTTCAAATTAAATAAATCACTCACTCAGAAACCACAACTTTCGTTTCGAATCAAAATGAGCTTGTGACAAATTTAAAATGGTCTGTGAGGGAGCCATTTTTAGCTCAACACACTTCATGACACCTGTTGCGTTCAACCTGGATTTGTTGATTTATAGACTAGTAAAAACAATAACAACAGTAAGTACTAGGAATTAAAACTACAACACTCGCATAGTATGTGTAAACATGCGAATTATTACTTTATTAATTTGTTGATAGTGTACAGTTGGTATAGTATAAATATGTGTGTTTGTGTGGATGAAAATAAATGACTGGATACACGGATATAATGCTACACGTGTAAATGTATGTTTGTATTTGTGATTGCAAATATCATAAATCTCATATTATTATAATATATTATGTAATGATAAAAGGGAAATTAGATTGATACAAAATGTGTAAGGCCATAACCCTGGCCATAATCTATCTAACCCTAAAATCTGATTGGTTGTAAAGAATGTTATTTAAAGACCAGCTTGACCAGCAAATGAACCTATTAGAACACATGTTCCATATTATACATATAGATTCTCTTCACATCACAACATAACTTTATCCTCGCCCTTTATGCTTTTGTGAGTTTTCTTCGATCTGTTGAAATGTAAGTTCTTTCTGTTTCAGTGAGTGCTGGAGATGTATGCCTTGTGACACAGCCCTGGTGTTTGTGAATAACCATGACAACCGGAGAGGTTATGAGGCGTTTGGGGCATCCGTCCATCCAGTCTAGGAATCCAGGTAGGAGCTGTCCTCTCTGAGACTAAAGCATACTGACTGTTTCAGAAACATCATGAATGCTGACTCTTGTCTGCTCTCATGGTCTTCAAAATGTACAAAATGGCTGTGGCCCATCCCTACGGAAAGGGTCACGTCAAGCTGCTGCTGGGACCTGTATGTTGTGAAAGGAAAGGTGGATTGCAGTGACGTAAGACACTAGAGAGTCAACAGGGGAAATGTGACAGCTGTGGATCTAAAAATAGACAAAAAGTCTGGCATCTCTCTATCGTTGTGCTATTGTTTTTGTATGCTAGTTGAATCTGTCATTGAAGGAAACAGAATGCATGATATCAGTTTCTCTGATGTCACACTCTCAGTGTGTGTCCCAACAACATTTAGCTTACTGTGGTGAACAAAGCAGTGGATGAGCATTAAGATGCCCGGTGAAGGACACAACTTACTTTCTCTCTTCGTGCTCCATGAGTAAATGTGTCAATGGCAAGGTGTGCTTATTCATTATGGAATGAGTGATGGCTTCGCTGTAAATATTTCATGCATGCAACCACTAAAAGTTTCATGACGTTGTCCGAATGAGTAAGATTTGGAGAGAAGGTGAAGTAATTCATTTGAATAATAGATGTTTAATGTCTTTGATGAGAGTCATCACAAAGGTCACTATTTTAATCTAACCTGAGACTACAGTAATGAGCTCTTGTCCCAATCAAAAAAAAAAAAAAAAAAAGCTTACTAAATTACACTTGAGTATCTCAACAGTCTGTTCTGTCTGAAAAAAATAAAAGCTGCGGATGGGCATCTTAGTTAACCGGTGACCCTAAATTAAGCTGAGATGTATAATCTCATTGCACTAAAGCGATTTTTTTTTCCATACAATTTTGTATATTGAATGTACAATAGAATGATTTTTACACTTAATAATATATGAATTTCATTGCATTAGATAAATTATCAAACCAAGTAACAGTATCCTTACAACTAGAAAGTGTACTTTATAAAGTTCTTTCATGTAATTCTAGATGGATAGATCTAATAGGTCCTTAACTCTGCTTGCAATCATTGTTATCTATAGGGGACAGCTGATTGGTTCCTGCTGTATCTGTAGCCAATGAGTTTGCGTGCTCAACCTTCAAATACTTGGTTAGCATTTGGCTTTGGAGTCCAGCACGCTTTCAGAAACCCTCCACCTTCCCCAGCTCCACCTGTATAGATCTGCTATGGGTAATTCATGTATGCTATTGCACAGCAGCTCAGTGTTTATGTATGTATTGGCAGTAGCAAGTCCCATATAAATCTATTACCATGCTTGAAAGTTGTCATGACAGAAATATTATATATATATATATATATATATATATATATATATTAGGGCTGTCAAACGATTAATCGCATTCAAAATAAAAGTTTGTGTTTACATAATATATGTGGACGTAGTGTGTATAATTATTTTGTATATTTAAATACACACACATGCATGTATATATTTAAGAAAAATGTGTTCTTAATATATCAAATATTTATATTTATACATAATATTAATTATGTATAAATATATATAAAGTATATACTTTCAGATTTTTCTTAAATATATACATGCATGTGTGTGTATTTATATATACAAAATAATTATACACACTTCACCCACATATATTACGTAAACACAAACTGTTATTTTGAATGCGATTAATCGTTTGACAGCCCAAATATATATTTATATATATGTATATATATTTCATATAATTTAAAACCCAAAATTTAAAAAAAAAAAATCAGAAATCAGTTTTAAAATTAATTATCACTTGTTTTGATATTTGTTATATAATGCAATTATTTTGAGCTTTTTTAATACTATTGGAAGCCTCTGTACTGGAACAACTACCCAGGGTTATGCTTTCAGTAGCCCTGCACAGTAATCCCGAGAAAATATTATATTGGACAATTCAGTGCTTAGAATTCTATTCAAGTCCCTTCCATTTGAATTAGAATTCCATTAGAATTTCCATTCGAAGTCCCTTCTATCGAGGCTGACATATAACTCTAGTACTTCTGTTGTAATAAAAACCAACTAAATGAAAAAATACAATATCAGTTTGAGTTTAATTTAGGATTTCTGTACTACGTTGTTGTTGGTGTTGTTGGGCTCCCATGGAAGTAAGCTAAGGGCCCCTAATGGGTTCCGTCCGAATGGCTTGGATGTGGCTGCATATCGTGCAACTTTACTGGATGTGTAATGTGTTCTGAGCTTCTGTGCTTTGAAATCATAAAGACACTGCTTTAAAGTATAGCTCAGGTTAACTTAGCTCTGACAAAATGAAGGCCAGAGAGCTGGTCTTCATCTCATTAGTTTTTTTTTTTTGTGCTGTCTGAAAGCCCAGCTGAATCTTCGACTTATTTCATCTGCAGTAACCTTGCTTATTCCCGACGGACATATTTGTGTTGGTGTAAAGAATTTATGGCGATCTAAGAGAAATGTATAAATCCCGGCTTTGGCTTTTTCAGGGCCATTGGGGTGGACAGTGATCAGAATGTGTAAGAACGGTTCCCTCTGAGACTCTTTGTGACTAATACGTCTCCCTTCCTTCGCTGAATGCCAAACAGGGCTGACATGACTGCAGTGGGATTCTTACCCAGCTGTATGTTGGCCTTCAGTACTGAATCTTAGTCAGCTTGTGTGCGCTGTGAGACATCCTGCGCAGGTTATTGTTGTTCAAATAGAATGGAAGGACATGGAGCACACGGATCTATATTTGCTGCTGAAAGGGGATCTATTGGGCCGTTTGCCCATAGCCATCCTGTAAAATGCTTGTTCGTCATTGGCGTCATTGGAGCAAAAGCCATTTGATTGGCAGCGATGATGGTGAACTTTGACAATGAGGTTTTGTCAGTGATGCATTGCATGATAACTTTAACTCACGCTCACGACCTTTCTAAGTTCAAAAATATACTTAAGCAAGTGTTTGTCAACCAATGTTGTGCGCAATTCAAAACTGAATTGAGAACGTCCTGAATTTGAGTTAAGGTTACAAACAGTATACAGATTTTTTAACAACAAAAGCAAGATATGTTAGCTTGACGATGCCTTGTTTGAATGTTTTGATGAAATATGTTTGGTTTTTTATAGATAAATGTTTGAAACACCACCTATAGACATTTGTATTCAGCTTATAAATGTTATATTTTTTATTAAATTAACGTTTGGAAACCATTGAGGAGGAACACTTGATTTCCCTGAATGCATTACCTGTGGTGAATTCAATAAATGTATCTTTCTTTCACTCCAGTTCAACTTCCTGTAGGGTGTTAATCATGATTTCAAAGCCAATTCTTCAATTCTGAATTTTCACCATCCTAGTAGGCACTTCAGTTGCTATTCCACTCACGTGTTCTTGCTTTAAATGCTGTGAACAACACAGACATGCAGAGTGATACAGAGAGTGAAACGTCCCTGCCGTTACACTATTATCAGTATTGAAACCGTGCTTGGCCATTTGAATTAGAGGACCATTACTGTTGTGTTTTGGCTGGACAGGGTTTAGATTATCAATGCATCTCATGCCCAGCTAGTTTCAAGTCGAAAACTAGAAAATGTGGCAAGGCAGCAATATGGCACAGTTGGCAATATGTTACAGCCTCATAAAATTACTGAGCAGAAACCATATTTCTCATCCACTGATATGTCTGTAGCTTTCATTATTAATAACGTGAATTATTGAGCAGAACACGTCTCCTAATGTCTCATCATTCTCCTTAAGCAGGTGGGAGGTTTTCTCAAAAGGATGCTGGTAAGATCACATCTAGCATACCAATGAATGTGAATATGTGTGAGGGTGTCAGTGTGTGTGTGTGAGACTATTACGTGAGGCAAATATTAGAAAAACACTTCACATGAGCAGTGGAATCCTCTGGAAGAGCAGAATTGATACCTAAGGATAGAACTGACATCCAAAAGTCATTACCAAAGTTGACTTACATTTGATCTCAGAGTGCCACTGAAGAATTCCTTTAGTTAATGATTCCTCGATCTCCCATTTGCAACTTGTGCATGAAATTGCAGTCGTTTATTGAATTGGCTGTTTTGTACACTCGAAATAACTGTTAAGTCTGCAAAACGGCGGCCCGAGTGATGCAGATGGTTTCTGGCAGAGGTACTGCCTCAGTCAAAAAGAATTTTGGCTGCAGATTATGGTGGCATCCTGGGATTTTCCTTCAGTGAACATTGGCTTGAAAATCAATATAGCAAGTAAACTCCGAGGCACTGTGTGTAGTCAACTATAAGCCAAACAGTAATTGCTTAAATTGATGTAATCCTTCACGTGTCTTCTGTGTGGCAAAGTTAATATCAAAAGAATTAAGTGTGCAGTCCAATGGTTTTGAGATATAATCCTTAAATCAAGAACAATTAAAACTGCGATGCAGAGAGAGCTGACCCTGTACGTCGGGATTAAGAGTTTGACTTTTTCGTAATCGGCGTAGTGATCTGGATCAACAGTTGAGTTTAACATGGAGCCAAAGAGAAGTAATCAGCTTGGGCCACCTATACAATGAAGGACTGTTCATGACCTTTGATTTTATTCAGTTTAAATACAATATACCACATCAAACTGTAGAAAATGACAATGCAATATTTATTCTATATCTTGCAATACCAAAATGAAAATATTTCAATAGAATATTATCACAAAATACAAACTTCAGCGCGTATTAAAAAGAACAATGACACTTTTAAATATCTTTTTTTATTACTTATTTTATTACTACTACTATGACTATAACTACTGAAGTCCAGCTCAGTCTCTAGTCATAATAATTTGTTCAAAGTTGTGAAATTATTTTTAAATTAATTTCAGGGTTCCTTCATAAAAGAGACTTGTTCTCTTTTGTTCCCTTTTATTTTTATTTTTATTGATTTCCCTGGTTAAATAAGGGTTAAATAAAATTAAAGGTGCAGTGTTTAATATTGACAGCTAGCAGTTAAAATGGGTACTGCGGTCCAAATTCAAAATATTAGAGAGTTGTTTCTGTAGAGAGAAAGAGAGAGAGAGTTGGGCGTCTGTCGCTGACATGGGTTGCCAGGAATTAACAGGAATGAAAGCTATTGACAACGGAAGGCAAAGAGACTTACGTTGACGGATTGATTTATCCATGTTTAATATGTTCCTGTTCATAGATATTTTTAGATGGATGCTGAGACTTTTTAGGTCGGGTAGAATCTGCAATCTCTGACCCAGTTCGTTTACTGGCTTCCAAGGCTGCAATACGCTGCGTTTCCCGCCAACTGGCAACCTGAGGTGTCGAAACACTATCGGGTAAACTTGCCAGTGGGCGAATTCACGCAGACCAAAACAATAAACGGACATTCCAAAACGGAATGCTAATTTCAAAGTAGAATAACTCTTGTAGCATTGTTTTTCAGAGAAATGAATATGTGAAATTAGCATGTTTTCTTAAATACTGTATCTACAAACATATTATAGTTTTATGCTTTAGTACCAAATGGCACCTTTAAAAATGGCACAAACCTAATCATTGAGGTCTAACCTTTTACTCAAACACTAATGCTAACCATGTTTTTAGTAGGAAATAAAACTAATTATTGCGAGTTGTCAGGAGACTGTTTTGGTAAATCAGAATGCACTAAATAGATACTTACAGACTTGAGGCGGTAACCAAGGAGCAGTTTAGTAGAAACTATTGGTAACTTTAACACAATTCACCTGGAAAAAGTCAAATAAGTCATTCATATTCTGCTTGGTTTGTTTCTAAACTACTTCTAAACTTAGTCAGGAATTTTATGAGTTTAGAATTCAAGCTAATTCAAAGGTGTTTTTTGACTTAACATGACTTGAGCCGTCAGATTGATTGGCAGGCCGCGCGCTAATTAGCCATGAATACGAGAGTGTTTCTTGTGATGACTTCATCACGGAGATCTTCGAGTTCAAACGGGTCATTGTTAATCATCTCTCAATATTGTGTGATTGAGAGCACTTTTCCGGTGCACTCTAAATGACCTGTTCATAAATCCCACTCTCCACTGTTTTATTATTAAAGTCTCTGCTAACCGGGCCAAGTGCAGTGGAGGCGTGCGTTCTAGAGGTGAGCGGCCCCTGAAAGCAGTCTTTGGGTTAAGCTCTTTTTCATTTCTGGAGATCTGCAGCCCCTCAGACAAAGACTGCCAATCAAACGCCCAGCGCAGGGAGGGTTCATAATCTAAACCGTATTAATCTGACCCGTTTATGAGGGGTCAAGTGAAAAAGAGCTGATCGATTCAGAGTGCTCCGCGTGAACGCCGTTTCTCAATCGTCTGTGGCCCCATCCTCTAATTACAATTTGTTTTGCAATATTGAGAAATAATAGCTTTTCCTTGGTTGTCAGTTACCCTCAGAATTGCATTACAGAGCTTTGTTTAAACAGGAGAACAAATCAATACCATCTGCCTTCATGTATCCTGATCATCTCTCCTCAGCACAGCAAGCAGCTCTATGACATTGTCAATTGTTAATATCAACCCACACAAAAGTCCTATTGATTTTCTGTGTATCTGGGTATTTATTATTGGTGCTGGGTTTTTTTTTCCCCACTGTATCTTCTGACCCTGTGAAGTGGCTGATTTTATCTGCATGAGATACACCAACAAGCAGATGATATCAAACTGGAGTTGCAGGTTGGAAAATAAGAATCTCTCGACAGCTTTGTTGAAATGCACTCTTGCAAACCGCTATTGACAACATATATTGAGTAGTTTAAAAGTTCCGTGTTTTTGGAGTGTATATCAGAACAGAAATTAGACGTGAGTGTATATTGTATATACAATCATGTGAAAAAGAAAGCACACCCTATTGAATTCTATGGTTTTACGTATCAGGAGGACATAATAAAAATCATCTGGTCATTGGCAGGTCTTAAAATTAGGTAAAACCTTCAGATGAACAGCAACTTATGAAATATTTCACTGTGTCATTTTTTAGCAAAAAACTAGGGCTGAAATGGAGAAGCCATGGGTGACAAACTAAGTACATCCACCCTCACTGCTTTCAATAGGGCTTAAGATGGTAAGTAGCAGTTAGTCACTGCTAATCAAATGCATTTGATTAATTGGTCATTAGCAAGCATGACCACCTCTATAAAATCAGAAGTTTTGGCACTTTGCTGGTCTGGAGCATTCAGGTGCGTGTTAACTCAATGCCAGGGAGGAGAGACATAGCCTAAGCAATGATCTTAGAGAAGCATTTGTTGCTGCCATCAATCTGGGAAGGGTTATATGGCCGTTTCCAAACAGTTTGAAGTCCATCATTCTACAGTGAGGAAGATTATTCACAAGTGCAAAACATTCAAGGCAGTGGCCAATCTTCCCAGGATTGGACATCCCAGCAAATTCACCCCAAGGTCAGACGGTTCAATGCTCAGAAATCGCAAAAACAAAAATGATACCTCAGACTCTACAGGCCTCAGTCAGCAAGTTAAATGTTGAAGTTCATGGCAGTACAATTACATAAAAACTGGACAAGTATGGAATGTTTGGAAGGGTTTTCAGGAGAAAGCTTCTTCTCTCTGAGACTTATAATGAACCTAAGACAAACGAAACCATAGTGGAGATGTTCGGTCATAATGCACAGCACCAAGTTCAAGGTGAAAACTAAACACAACATATCAGCACAAATGCCTCATACCAACTGTCAAGCACAGTTGTGGAGGGGTGATGATTTGGGTTTGTTTTGGAGCCTGGGCATCTTGCAGTCTTTGGTATACAGACAGACGACTTAATGGTCGACTCAAAGTATTCTAAGGTCAAATGTGGGGCCATCTGTTTGACAGATGAAGCTTGGCCGAAGTTGGGTCTTGCGACAGAACAATGATCACAGTAACACCAGCTAATTTACAACAGAATGGCTGAAAGAGAAAATAATTAAGGTGTTGCACTGGCCCAGTCAATATCTAGACCTCAACCTGTCTAAAATGTTCTGGCCGGACCTTAAGAGAGGTGTGCGTAAAGCAACGCCCACAAACCTCTATGAACTGAAGCAATGTTGTAAAGAAGAGTGGGCCAAAATTCCTCCAGAATGATGTGAGAGACTGATATAGTCATACAGAAAACGATTCTTTCAAGTTATTGCTGCTAAACAAAATTACTAGCAATCAAATCATAGTTTGTCACCCATGGCGTCTCCATTTTAGCCCTAGCCCATGTCATATGTTGTGGTTAATCTGAGGTTGTATTTACATAGTTTTAACAACCAGATGATTTTTTTTATTGTGTCCCGATACATAAAACCATAGAATTCCTAGAAAGAAAGGGTGTCCTTTCTTACACACACAAGCACTTGATTATATTCAATATTTAAAGTTTCCGTCTCATCTATTCCGACGTCACATGCTTTTGTCAGCCATACTTCTTCAAGTGGCACCTAAAGACAGGTGTAGCGAACTGCCGTCCCACCGGGAGCCCCACGGTGCAGGTGAGAGGACGTTTGGAACACTGCGGTCCTGTGAAATGTGGGTAGAGAGAGCGGGATGCGAATCAAAGGCCTTGCTGTTGCGGTTCGCTCCGCAGTTGGTCCCAGCTTGATGCGCAATAATGACCTGTCAGAGTGGCAGGCCTGGTGCCAGAACCCTGAAGCAAAGCTAATCCATAGGGGTTATTCAGTCTAATGAATCCTAACAGCATGCAGGGAACCCACAGGGCCGCAAAACACATCATCCATTCCCCTTGTTTTATTTTAACTGACAGAAGTATATTCCTGGGAAGTAGTGATATTGAGCTGAATTCAAGTCTATGGCCTTTGTGGTTTCTACTCATGTATGAAGTCTCTTTTTATGTGTGGTTTGTCTGAGGGCTTTGATTCGAGCGTGGTGGAAGACTCGTGGTTCGTTCTAGTCTGTGATCTCAAAATGTTTGAGATTGTCTTTCTTCAAGGAGAGGTCAAGATTGTTTTTGCTGTGATAGTGTTTACCATGCCTGATAGAGCCCGACCGATAAAGGATTTTGAAGACCGATACAAATATTTTTGGGTTTTAAAATCCGATATTCCGATATATCGGCCGATATTTTTATTTTTTTTTTTTAACTGGACATGATAGTCACAAATTTTGTCATGCTTATTTGATTTAAGAGAACGGATGTTCTTTTAATTGTTATTCAAGCAATGTATGTCTTGTGACCAACTCAACGAGTGTTGCCAACAGGAACGGTTTAGAGTGCCCTCTGGTGGACAAACTATACAACTCCAACACTCATGACATGGTTCAAGCGTGCTTCGTCCGTTTTTATTTTATTTTTGAAATATTCATTTATAGGCCATTATAACTGCGATCTTGCGATTTTTGGTATCCAGACAGACGACTTAATGGTCAACTCAAAGTATTCTTCGGTCGAATGTGGGGCCATCACATTATACATTTGAAATTTATTTGATATTAAATTATATATATATCTATCAGCTTTATGGAAACAAATAGTTGGTTATTTTACTTGAGAAAACTAAAATGCATTCACGTCATTCAAGTTTGTTTTTGTCAGTTGTTGACATGTTGTGATTTGCGAAGAATAAGTGTCTATCTGGATGTGGGGTCGTTATGTGGAATGTAGCAGAAGTAAAATGGTTTATTCCTGCCACTGTCGTTGTGATTTCTCCAACCGCCTGAATTTTTTTTCTCCACCCTTGGCTCTAACAATTGATGTCAGGCATGTCAAGAGCAGCTCTTCCCCTCTTATGCATGAGCCCACATATTCCAGCTCGTCTGCCAAATTTACTCAGCGAAGGGACCCTGCCTCTGGAGTGCCATAATGGACTTGTCCATCACTTTTTGAGAGGATGAGGATTATAGTGGCCCAGTTGGATTATGGGTGGTTTGATCCATGACTTCCTATCCTCTTCCTATTCAAACACATTAGTCAAGGTGAATAATACAGCCGTCAGCTCTGACAGCATCGCCCGCTATTGTCACTTACTCGCCCTACACCGCCCCAAGTAGCATTGTCTGGAAGACTGACAGGTTTCTTACGATATGCCTCTTGGTGAAATCAGAGACCCAACGTATTTTCCACCAGAGGACGTTTGTCATTCTCTCTGCCGCTTTAGAGTGACAAGGAGAGATTGTCTCTGGACGAACTGTGGCGGCAACTCTTGAGAGAAATGCATGGAAGGGTTAAGATTTTTTTTTTTGCCATTTTAGGAATTTAGCCTCTGTGGCTCCCCCTGTTTGAACCTAAGAGGTGACTCCATTCTTGTCGTCAATTTTTCCTGGCCTAACTTTTTATGCAACTACATGACACGTTTGTCATCTCGAATTGCCCGACAACCTCACACCGTTGCTCCATTGGTTTCACCTGAGTGCAGTTGTGGCATCCACCATTTGAGGCTTCACCAAATTGGGAATTAAGCAGCTGCTTCCAAAACTCGGAGGACCACCCTCTCAAGGTCAGCTCCCAGCAGCCATCCGGGCGATATCAGGCATCTGTATGGCAGCCGTGCCATCCATATTTGAGTGGGTTGAGAACGCCATATGAGGTGAGACAGGAAAGGTGAAATTCAGCATGACATTCCACTTTGTTGTCATGGTAACCCAGCCTTGATGGCAGAAAAAAAGCTGGAAAACAATAAAATATCTTCAAAAAAGGGCAAAGAAATTGGAATGTGATAGATAACAAATCCACTAAATTGTGCCACTGACCGGAGGATACAATAGCTTAAAACTGGCAAAAAGTTGGAAAACTACAATGAGGTGAATATATGTTACAAAGAGTTTTCTCTCTATACTATATATAATATCTCAAGAAGTTATACATTTTATGGATTTGACAGCATATGTCACTAATGATGCGCTAAGAATTTTGCTTAGGGTCCCAAGGTGTACAAGTGCAAGCCACACATTTGTCTATAACAGTGTACCCACTCTGTATGCTGTATTACGGAAGTATTTGTACAATTTTACGTGTTGAGTGACTCAAAAAATAGTATCTAAATAGTAATATAATGGCTTTAAATAATATTACATTAAGTGATACAAAGTATTTTTCCTGTTTCTGCACTGTAAAAAATATTGTTGGTTTAACTTAACCTGGCTGCCTTCATTTTAAGTTCATTGAAATAGAAACATTGAGTTAATACAATGAAGGAGATTGATTTAATCACCAGAAACTCAAAATATTATGTTATCTGAACTACATAAATTATTTAAGTTGATTTGACAAAAGAAAAAATGTTGTGATTACAAATGATGAAAATCATTTTTACAGTGTGGAAGCAGTGGAATGAAAGCGAAAATGAATAATATAATTATATATATATATATATATATATATATATATATATAAATGTATTTTTTTTTTATTAAATCAGCTTTGATATGATATACTTTTCTATATTTTACTAGAGAGAATACATGTACTGTATATTATATACATGCCTATTATAATTAAATACTTTAAATTAACATCGTGAAAGCAAGCTGGAAATCGATAAAACATCGACAAAAGCAAATGCACAACGTTTTGCCAGTGACACTGACCGGAGGATACAATGGCTTAAAACAAGGGCAATAGTTTAACGTTTTTTTGCCGACTTTTGATGCCCCTTTACAACTCGGGGACAAGGAAGCCATTTTAGAGATTTTTCCAGCCTCAACATATTGCACCTGTTCAATTATTTAGCTCCTCTCTGTGGCTTGGCTCTGCACCACACTGAAAGCTGTAGCTACCGATTAGAGCCCCGCATGTCAACGTATCAGGTCAACCTCCCTCGGCTTTCACTTATAGAGTAATACCTTCACATTCATCACTGTCTCATTAGCTCGCCACTATGCATTTACACAAAAAGAGCTCGAATTTTTCTCATCCGTGTTTTCAAACACTGCCGAAGCGCGTTCACTGCAGAGGGTCAGATGTCGGGGTGAAAACAAACTCTTATCAGTGACTCTTGCTGAGAGGTCAGTCGCTAGCTTCACCACTACGCAATTATAAGCTAGTATAGCTCTTGCTCTTCCGTCAACCTTTCCTTTATCTCGCCCTACACACAGATGCCGCCTGTGATAAACACTGCGAGTAGATCCTTTAATACCTCCTCCGTTCTGTCACCTTTAGATACGTACTTCACCTGAGTGTGAGAAGACATAGGTGATGGGGAGCGTGACTCACAGCACTTAAAACATTCCTCTGAGGATTTATAAAATTCAGTCAAACTGTTCCTCTGTTATTAATATGCCATCACAGTGTTTAAATCATGTTTGTGTCTGCAATATCTGATCAGAATGTGTAATTACCTTCAGAGGATGAAGAATCTTGTGCTTTCTTGTTTGTGGCCGGACTTGCCATTGAAGACACCACTTGGGGGCAGTGTTGAAGTGAGCACTTTATTTTCTCCGCTCTCATCTGTGGAAATGTGAAAGCTTTGGGGTTGCACTTTCCTAAACTGCTGTTTGCTCCGATGGAACATTCATTTGCAAAGGTCTTTCGCTTCTCATTGAGGGTATTGAGGTTTGGACTGGAGAACATTTTTATTGCTTAGAGTTTGCTCTCTTATTGCTAACGAAACTGGATAGAGATTTCCGTTACTTTTCGTTTAAGTGTCAAAATTCTTAAAATAGATGAAAATGAAAGCAAATTAGTAATGAGAGTACTAAGAGGATGGCATATGTGGATGGCATAGCTCAGATCGTTTGGCCTTGGAAAAATATCGACTGAGAAATATTTGAGGTTATTTTAAAGTCTTTGACTTGATTGCAAATTGGAGTCTTGGCATTTTTGAGTACAGTTTGACATGTTGAGAAAGAAAGTAGGAGACTTTAGCAAAAGTTTATATTCCCATTGAGAAACAATTTTTTTTCTCAGTTTTCACTTTCTTTCTAACAGGTGGATTTAAATTCCCTGCTGTAAACGTGTTGAGCCCCAGATAAATATAAATCTGTCAAAAGGTAACACTGTTTTTTCTTTGTCTCATACATTTTCGAGAAACATCAGAACCGCTAAAGCAAACAAAATGCAGTTATTTTCAATTTTTTACATTTGGAAACTCAAATAGGTTTTTGCGCATTCTTCATTGTGTCATAATTAAATGTCAAATCACATTTGATATCACAAGTCCTTTGACAAACACAGTATGTGTGTGTAGTTGAAGTATACTACTGTATATACTCAGTAGTTTCTATTTAAAGCTACACTGTGTGATTTTTTACCCCCATCTAGCGTTGAAATGGTATATGACCATCCAGGGAATATTAGTTTCTGTTCCTCTCAATTCCGATTTCGTTTTAACTCCTACGATGGCCAATGTAGTCTAAGGTTAACATGGCTTCCAGTTCGACCTTGTCAATGAGTGTTAACTCAAACGTAAACGCGAAAGGCGAAGCTTGAATTAACGGGTATGTCCCTCTTTGGCTAATGTACTTTCAAGATGGAGGGTCAACACATGGCGACCGACATAAGAACCCCTTATCCGTATGTATATTCAATAGCATATTATACACTCACGAGAATACTTTATTACTTGAGTGAAGTAAATATACATAAATGAGCACATATATTTTTGAAAGAACTAAGTGTTTTAGCTAAGAATAAACTAAAAGAGTTACACAGTGTAGCTTTAAGGTTTTGGATAGTTATTGTGCCATTAGTCATTATTGTCTTGAATTTGCACTGCAGTTGATACACCGATTTCACCTTTAATATGTGACAAACTGAACATGATTACATTCTGTCCCTCCTTTAAAATGTCCTCATTGAACCCTCGTAAATGTACCGTGGACCCATAAGCAGATGTCCTGTGCTTTGGGGCCCTTTCAAATTGATGTTAGACTATATGAAGGCGGCTCTGGATCTCTTGGTCATCCGCTTTACGATCGACCCCATCATTGGCAGCTCAAGCTTCCCCCATGAGACCCAAATAAATGCTTTTTTAGAGATGAACAGAAGGCCAGGAAAGATTCAATCCTCTTTCTCTGAGGTGAGAAAGGGGTGCATCTCTGGAAATAGTCAGTGATAGATGAGATACATGGAGCAAGACAGTCTGGCCCGGTCTCCAGCCAAGCTGAATCAGACAAACCGTCTGCTTGTTTGTGTCTCTCTCTTGAGCGTGCACACATATCTCTCTCTGCTTTGCTTACACAGTAACCTTTTTTTGTTTTTACAACTGATTACTTACCAGCAACAATACATCTATATTCATTTGTGCTGCATGCTCAGATTTTTACTTCATGATTGTGCGCTTTAGCAAAACGCTGCACTCACTTGTTAAACGCTGGCCTTGGGACGTCTTCTCTGGAGCTTTCTGGTGTTTTAAAGAGCAGTTTTATTTAACTGGCAAAAGTGCAGCGATAAGAGAGCGTAATTAATGCACATTTTTAAACCTCGCATAATCAGTTTTTTGTTTTCATAGACACAAGAAGTGATAGTTGACTGCACTGAATGAGAGTCAAGTTAAATGAAATTAAGAGTCAGTTTTTAAAAATGTATTGCATTCTCTTGACTCTTCTGTCTATATTTTTTGGGGCTGGAATTTATTCCAATTCAGAAGCATTTGATTAAATTCCTATTCGAAACTGATTTGATTCTGAGTCATTTGGTTATGTGTGTGTGTTTATATATACACAAAACATTATGACCACCTATTTAATATGCTGTTGCAAAGGCATGGACTCTACAAATCCCCTGAAGGTGTCCTGTGGTGTCTGGCACTGAGATATTAGCAGCAGATCCTTCAAGTCCAGTAGGTTGTGAGGTGGTTGGTCCAGCACATCCCAAAGGTGCTCAATTGGATTGAGATCTGGGGAATTTGGGGGCCAGGGCTTTTCTTAATGTTCCTTAAACCATTCCTGAACAATTTGTGCACTGTGGCAGGGTGAATTATCCTGCTGAAAGAGGTCACTTCCACCAGGGAACTCCATTGTCATGAAGGGGTGTACCTGGTCTACAACAATGTTTAGGTTGGTGGCACGTGTCAAATTTTACATCCATATAAATGGCCGGATCCAGGGCTTCCCTGGAAATACACTGCATTCTTTCCTTTATTAGGAGGTGTGGCTTTGGATGGCGCTTTGCAGGGAGGATGAGACCGAATGCTTTTAATGCTAGCAGGCTAAAGTTAGCATTTCCCAGATCACCTATTTCACCTTTAATATGTGGCCTTGTTAGGATTTTATTAACAATATTCAACTTTACTTGTTGAACTAATATGAACCGTATTGAACTTTATATTATATATTACAGCCCAATCTCATCCCCAAGGCGTCATATACTGACGCTTTTAACATTGCGTCCACATCCGACGCACATGGCACTCTTTAGCGTCAATATGAGACGCAGATACTGTATATATGGGCCAGAAGGCGCCTCCTAGTGGTCTAACCCTAACACTACTCCACACCTAAACCTACCCATAACCGAAGTGTGTTATATTGACGCCAAAGGGTGCCATGTGCGTCGGATTTAGACGCAATGTCAAAAGTGTCACTATATAATGCCCTAGGATGAGAATGCATTGTGTATGACGGTCGATATATGGGATTTTTTTAAATTTAGTAATGTAATTGTAGATTTGTGTTAATTAATTGTGTTAATACATTAATTGTGTATTCTTACTGTACTATTGTATTGTGTGTGTAAATATATATATATATATATATATATATATATATATATATGAAGAGTTCAGATGCAAAAGCCTCTAAGTGCCATTTGAAATTTTCTTCTAAAATTATCATTTTTATCAAGCTTGTATATTTAAGTTCAGTAATTTCACTTAAATGGCAATGAAGATTACCTATTAATTGTAATTTAAGTGAAATTACTGAACTTAAATATACAAGTTTGATAAAAAAAAATGGTCATTTTAGAAGAAAATTTCAAATGGCATTTAGAGGCTTTTGCATCTGAACTCTTCATTTATATATATATAATCAGGGTGAGCAGTTGGTACCTCAAATGGATATGTCATAGTGCGCTATTATTTTCATAAAGAGTGTGGTTTACGATTACCACCCTAAGAATGATAATTTCATTGATTATGAGACCCTTTGACTTAATGGTTAAGGTCATGATGACTCATGATTGAAATTGTGTTCTCCCTTCAAGTTTATATTGTAATATAGTAGCGTGTAGTTTTAAGCCCAAGTGCACTGCTGTTGAGATTGTGATGGTGTTTATAGAGGAGGGGATGTTCTCCATATCTCCCAGCGTCATCTTGTTAGCTTGCTTTAGTCATAAACTGCTACTTGGAAATTGCTCCTTTCACCCACATACGCGCAGCGCACTGTTAACGGCATGTTTATTATGTTCACTCGGTGCTCATCCTTGGGCTTCTGGTGGCTTTGGGCTTATCTGTGATGTAAGTGAATGTGGGTGACCTCAAAACGATGAAGGCCACCTTAGAGGGGAAGCAAAGGCAAGGAATTCTGGGACAGAGACAAGAATGCATGAATGACAGCACAGTTGTAGGTGTTGATAATTGATAAGAAATAAAGCGGTTTTCGACCTCACTGTATATGCATGTATTTTATTTTTAAAAATTGTATTGGCATAATGCTATACCATTATTCAAACATTACACTAGCCATTCAGTTCGGCCTTCAAAGAGGTCTACAGTTTGAGCTCACTGGACTGTAATTGAGACTTAAAAGCACATGATAAAAGCAAATTCATTCAGTGCCGCTGTTTTTCAGCGAGAGCAGTGGCGGCAGAATTTGCATGCTGATGGGCAGGTTACTTTCAGATGCATTACGACTGCTGCGAGCTGTCATCGACGATCTCATATTCAATCAGTGCAGCTTAATGCATTACAAGCTTTCATAGGACATTTTAATGAGAGTTCCTAATTAGCCAATAGTGAAGTCATAATCACTTCAGAAACAAATTAAGCCATAGGTATTTTGAAGGATGTATGTTCTGCCTTTGTCCATACAATCATAGTCTTCCATCCAATCCATCATGTTAAAAATTAGACTGACCACTTTTTTTTTTCGGTCAGAGAGGATGTGCCCTATAGAGTTGGGCTTCCAAAGAAAAAGTTTAATTTTTTTTGTCCATAGGAATGATAACTTATAAACCATTAAGTATAGACCTACTGTGAGCTATGTTTGTTAATCGATGGTGCAGTGCGTCTTGTATTGTAGTTCTTTCCCTCATTCAAGACAATCTTTTTTTAAATGTGCAGGGGAAAAATGGTCTCTCATTTATTGATGAGCCTGTTTTTATTGTTTGTTGCAGCTGTGCAAGAATACTATGGTCTTTTTTTTGAAGATTCATCAAAAAGGTTTTACAGATGCATCAAAATTTGTCCTCTCTAGAAGGCAGACCATTTCACAGAATGCGGCATCTTTATGCTTGACTGTGGACAAACACGAATCCCGCAGCTTTACCCGGAAGGATGCTGGCAAACATTATAATGTGGAAAAAAAAATCTATAACATCCTGAGCAAAGTGACACCACTGCAGTTTTCTTCCTCCCTTGAGCTCTATGGAGGAAACATCACAGGCATATTGAGGCCACAGTTGCTGTTTGATTGATGTGTCAAACTGCCCATCTAAAAGGACTTTGCCTCCGGAGGCTGGCCTCTTTGTTGAAACGCAGAATCGGTGGCTTTGATTGGCTGGGATGGATGGTTTAGCGTATATGTGTGTGACTGATTCTTTCTCATTATTCGAGACAGATGACACTGAATAACAGTTTAGCAACTAACTCGACATTTTACGTGAAAAATCGCTGATTTTGAGAAATCTTTGCTCAGTGTAGGTGGTGACGTCTGATGGTAATCAACCACATATTAATTAAGGCACAATTGCTGAGTCAATGAAAGAGGCTGGTTAAATATTGATGTGTCTAAAAGGCCCATCACGGGAGATGGACAGCCAGGGTGATGGGACGACGGCCACAGGCACGGTTCACGTCTTCTTATAGCAGCCGTGTGCTGAGTGCTGCATCAATGGGAGCTGGACTTTGGTGTTGAATACAGAGAGAAAAACTCCTTTCTCTGCAGCATCCAGAAATTCCAGCTTTCATGCTCACAGAATGTGTAAAGCTAACAAGCTCATTAGCAGCTTTGCCGTTACAGTCAGGACACTGTGATGTACGGAGAGCGCTTTTAGTTTACTGTCAGTTTATGTCTTAATCTAGATCTCAGTTGTGGTTATTGAAGGCGATTCGGTTCACTCTGCAATTCATTATAATTCATGGGCACTTGGTGGCTATATTGGGACTGTCTCCAAACTGCTTTTTTCCTATCATGCAAGCACAGCTTTTGAATTGGGATTGGACAAAATTGTTGCTTGAACAATATTTCAAATCAAGATTCAACATCTGCACTCTTAGAAGAAATGGTTCCATCCCCCGCTTCATATATGGAACTCCAAAATGGTTCTATATAGAACCATTTTTTTTTGGTAAAAGGTTCTAATGGCCAAGTACGGAACCCCAGGGTTCTATATAGAACCCAGAGGAACCCTCTTTTTAAGAGTGTATAGAACCTTTTAGGGGTTCCAAATACGTACCGCTGATAGAACCTTTTAAGGTTCTATATAGACCCTTTTCTTCTAAGAGTTTGACAAGAAATGTATCATAAATTGTGGTTCTTTATCTCAAATCATGCAAAAATCCTACCAATTCGAAGGAAGAATTGCATATATTTTTGAGAAAGCAATCCCAGAATTCAATACTTTCTTAAATCAGCTCAAGGTGGTTTGTATATTTTCTTCTAGTTTCACCAGGCTGGTTTTTGGATTTAGACCAAAGTCACTTGTCAGCTGGTCAACATACATCAACACCCGCTAATTAACTAGTACTGCTTAGTGCTTAAATTAGCTAAGACGGCAAGTTTGTTTGTTATTTATTTTTTCTGTTCTGCAGGGAACTAAAATAATCCTGAATGTTGGATGAAACAAAAAATCTTATTTTATGCTTACTTGAGTATTATTAGAGGCAAGGCAAGTTTATTTATAGAGCACATTTAATACACTATTTTAATTCCTTTCTGTGTAAAGCACTTTGAATTGCCATAATTACAAAATAAAATGAAAATTAAAACAGTTATGAAATAAATTAAAAGAGATATAAAGATACATACAGTAGATAAAACTTCTCATTTGGCAAAAGACCGGTGTATCATATTTTTCAGTTGAATTACACGTCAAACTCACACTACTCCACCACAGACTGGTTTCAACTCTCCAGTTGGAAGTACATTATTAAAACTGAAATAAAAAAGTCAATTTTGGTTTAAGTAAAGTTTGGTATTCTTCTTTTGTGTCGCTTCCGCTTGGCTGCCGCTTCACACTGGGGCTTTATTATGTTTGTTTTCTTCTTCGTCGGGGTTGGATAAAATGTACTTTTTTTTTCTTGTTTCAAAAATAAACTTCACACACTCATAAAATGGACTTCTAACAGAATTTCGCAATTACATTTTCGTGATTCCCACAGGTGGTCGGAGGTGGTTTACTCTGGTTACATCTTTTTACTCTATTCTATTGCTCATTCTGTCTGGACTGTTGGGTCGGACATGTATATTTTCACTCCGCACTTTACATTTGACTCCTTTTACATTTGACTCCAAACGTAAATTTGAGTTTAGATTCACGATTCCATGTGGTGATTATTGTGTATTGTTTATTGTATTTGTCTTAAAGCACTCTGAGCTCATGAAAATGCCATACAAGTTAAACTAATATAAGAAATATAATCACTATTTATCTTTTATATATAAATCTCTCTCTCCCTCTCACTCTCTCTCTCTCTATATATATATATATACACACACAGTGAGTGAAAGTGAGTAAACAGCAGGGCTCAGGGATTGTGTATGTTTTGTTCAGACTGCCGTTATCATCTTTCTGCATTGCACCTGCTGAAAAGATGAGAAGAAATTGCCTCATACACTGCTACAAATAAACACAAACACATACAGTGGTATGTTTTATTCAGAAGATGTAGTCTATACAGTTCTACTTATGCCTCAGTCTGGAACAGGGAAACTAAGAGGTGATGACATTGCAACAACTGGCATGCCGAGATATTTCCATTTAAGTTCAGATAAACCTTTGTTATCATTTTTATCCTTTTCTGCATAGTTGCACGGCTGATTATACAGAGTGGACATGTGTGTGGCATATTATAACAGATTTATTGTTTTGTTGCTTTGTGTTGCCATAGGTGTGTGTGTATGTGTTTGTGAAGATGGATTTTGTCTGTTCTCCTGAGTCTACTATTTAGGCCAAAGCAATCCTGCTCTCTCCTGGGATGGGCCTGAGAAGGAAACACATAAATAAGAATGTTTTACTTCCCTTTGGGGTGGCAAACACTTGGCTTGGCTATTCTTTTTTTAAATTGTGAGTTCATACTGGACTGAGCAGTATATCCAAGTATAGATTCTCTCACCACTAATGGGCTTTTAGTGCTGTTAAAATCCACCCTAGCCATGCTTCGCTTTGCAGGGTTATTTTACCGCACAGGCACAAGGCTTATGGTAATGTTAACTAAAGACTTTGTCGATTAAGTTACAGTAACAGGTCTAGACTCGCTGCTGATTGTGGGCCGTTTGTGACACAACCAATCAGCTTGATTGATTGGGTCTCTCTGCGCTCTCAGGCAAGCTGATTGGCACGTTAACGACATCAGCATGAAAAGCCGCGAAGTCAGGCTTGCGTTTCATGACAGTTAGCTGACCGCCCCAAATGTTTCAGGTTATCTTGTTGGCTTTTTTTTGTTGGTATAATGCTTAATTTGTTTCTTTTTTAATTGATCACATGCTTAATTTGTTAACTGTGGCGTGCACTTGATAGCGACATCTTTTCTGTGTACGTAGCCCTGCCCAAGCTTGATCAATGGAATGATATAAACCAACAAACACTTCAGCGTTCAAATAATAGGCATACACAAACACTGAAAACTCTTAAAGAGTGAGTTAGATGGTAAAATGACCCTTCGGAGAGATAAATGCGTAATACAATGTAAAAATCCATCAGCATCAGTTCCAGCAAGGCAGATAATTGCATTAGCCTTTGAGTGGACCCATCTGTCCATGGCTGGTGTGAATCCTGACTCTTGAAATAATAAATCAAAGGAAAAGCAAGTCTGTCAGGTGTTTCGAAGACTCGGGCCCTGGTGATTTGCGTGCCGTGGGGTCCTCTACTACCTTGAGCGTGCAAGCATGACAACAACAGATGCTTTTTGTCTCTCCGTCCCCTACGGCTTGTCTTTTGTTTGTCCTTGACAGCTGAGAAAACATGAAGGATTCCCTTTGTTCAATCAAGTGCAGTCACTAACTATTGCGAGACACCTCCCTCCTGATCAACGGAATGGGAAAATGTTCCCGATTTCCACTTTGGCTATTTTTTATTTTAATGAGCATTCAGGTACTAACAATAAGTAGCAGAAAAGTAGTGTTCAGTTCTGTATTCGTCATATATATATATATATATGTGTGTGTGTGTGTGTGTGTGTGTGTGTGTTATCTGTTATCTCTTACTAAATATAACATGGATTAAAAAAATAAAAAAATAAATAATTTATATATATATATATATATATATATATATATATATATATATATATATATATATAATTATTATTTATTCAATTATTTTATTATTTTAGTTTTTTAATCCATGTTATATTTAGTAAGAGATAACAGGTGGGTTTGTGATATGTGTGAATATTTAGGTTTGGGGACATATCATGTGACCTGTCCATGTTGATATCTGTCTCATGTGGCTTCAACTAAGTAACATAAATTAATATGAAAGCTTGTTTTAGCCACAGAATTAAAAAAAAAATATACAAAAGGTAATTTTGTATATCTCACTTTTTTTATCTCACAAATCTGACCTTTTTCAGAATGCAAATTTATGTTTCACTTTGCTCGCAATTGAAAAAGTCCGAATTGAGGGATTAAAAACTCACAATTGCAAGAGAAATGTAAAATTACGAGACATGAATTGCGAGACATTTGCATTCTGACTTTTTTTTTCTTGCAATTCTGACATAGACGAGTCAAACAGTCTTTACGTCTCGCAATTGTGAGGGTAAAAAGAAAACAAACAGAATCGTGGGATAAAAACTCCAGGAAATAGTCAGCATTTCAAGTTTATTCGCCTCTGTGTTACCATACTTCATACCATGCATGTTCAAAAAGTCCCTATAAAATAAAAAAATTTTCCCTTCACTTAGCAATGTGTGGCACTTTGTCAGAAAGCTAATCCTTTCGTACTGTCTCCATTATGCTTGGCTTCATCATTCCTCATTGCAAACAAGCGCTGCCATTTATTGATCAGGGCCTGCCACAAAACTGATTAGACACCTTTCCCTGCTCTCTGACTGCCATATCAATCCTGCCTACTATCAGCTCATATAAAGATATCAGCTGACGCTCTGCATTAACTAGCACAGAGCGCTTACATTAGCTGGTACAGATGAAGGTGAAGGGGACGCACTTTTTTAGCCTGAGGCGGCGTACGTATGTAATTAACTCATAATCTCTCGCAGGGACTGTTTTTAATCACCTTCCGGTTCCATTAGCTTGTTTATTTTTATGATGTTACCATTTCTTGCTGGAGATTTTGGAAGGGCATTCGGCGTGGGCTGGGTTAGTCTGTGTGTGTTTACGCTGTGGTTTACAAAGAAGTTAATGTGGTACTGTTTGCATGTGTCTGGGTTTCATGTGGTCCATATGGTGACTACTGAGATACTGTGGGGGGAGTTTAAAAAAAAGGAGAGGGAGAGAGAGAAAGAAAGTGGTATGATGGCCAGCACTAATGAAACAGCTCCTGCAGGGTAGACACACAGCTACCTGTGCTGATTCATTGGATGACTCAGACAGCATACATCCTGGCAGTGAGCTTGAACAGAAATCACTCTACTGTATCCTGCTCATTAACTTACTGTTACACACTTATACAAAGGCTGGAAATGAAACACGTAGAGCTATAAGCAATGTGCATTGTGTACTGATCATTTTTAATGCATTTAGATGCTAGTTCTGATGCAAAGATCTGATCTGGATCTTATAAGTGTCCTGTGACATGACGAATAAATGTCGGATGAAAAGAGTACAAAATATTACAATTAAAAGTAAAAATTACATTTATTATAATATATTTTTAAAACGCATTTTATTCCTTATGACAAAGCTGAATTTTCAGTATCATTACTCCACTGTCACATGATCCTTCAGAAAATAGGATTTGGTGCTCATGAAATATTTATTATTCATATTTTCAGTGTTGAAAACAGTTGTGATGCATACTATTTTTGTGGAAACTGACAGTAAAGGCCTTTAATATGTTTCCTTGCTGAATAAAAGTATTCGAGAATAAATGACCGACCCCATACTTTTGCATGGTCATGACTCATGCATATAAAAGGCATAATCATCGTAAATAAAATTATATTGTATATGATTATTATTATTATATTGCCACCTTTGCCACTTATATTGAATTTGCTGGTTTGTAAATGTATATTGCACATAACGATAACTTTTTTTTTGTTTACTTTATTTATTTTTTCCCCCATAAATCTCTAACCACTGAATATTGTATTGTTGTAATATGAACTACTAGTGTAACACTTGACTGAGACATGTAAATGAGCTAATCTCATATAAGGATTCATTTTTATAGGTTTATGTGAAGTCTTTCTGCAAGAGGTTTTACACAGAGCTCCAAGACACCCTGTGACTACAAAGGCAATTGAATATTTCAGGAATTCAAAGATGTCTGATGCCATGCAGACTAGCGTCATACATAACTGTAGATTTACGTTGATTTATATTCACTGAGGTGAATATAAACATCATATTTCCAAAAAGACAGACTCTAGTATGTGTTTGTATTTGTCCATATTATCTGCTGCTGGAGAGACAGAAATGGGGTGTTACTGACAGACAGGCGGCTTGTGCTGCTATCGTTCACTGTTGCTTGTTTTCTCAGCACGTACTTATCTTACTTAACTGAAATCCGCTTGGTTTTTGCTGAAAATGTGTACACTGTGGTTTGAGAATCGTGATTAGTCTGTCACTGCAACATATTGGGTGAGACTGTTTGTTCAAACCATACACTAAAAAAAGATGGGCGACGCCCCTTCACTCGCTTCCATTGGCGAAATAAAGTGAAGCCGCCAAAGTCCTAATATGGCACTGACCAGCCCGTTCTCATCCTTTAGCGTCATATGTGACGCTATATGACAAAACGTCGAAATACTACGCACATGGCACCCTTTATCGTTAATATAACACGCGAACCCAAGGCGTCATAAATCCTTTAGCGTGAATATGAGACTACCCTACCCCACACCTAAACCTACCCATCACAGCGCTTGTTATATTAACGATAACGGGTGCCATGTGCGTAGTATTTCGCCGTTTTGTCATATAGCGTCACCTATATGACGCTAAAGGATGAGAATGCGTTGCGCTGACATATAGAGTGTCTAAGTGACGACGTCACTTTGTAGGACAACTCGGAAGCTAGCGGCGCATGGGTTCCCTCAATCGAAAAGCTTGAAGACATCGTTATATAGGCTACATTTTGAAGCCTATAATATAATGATTTTTTAAAAACACAAGCAGACACAATAAAGTTTAAAAAAACACAATCAGGTTATAACTGTGTTATAAGTCATAGATCAAAACAAGAAAATATTTAGAAGCTTTGTTCACCACAGACCTTATTTCAAGCGATTTAGCAAAAACCCATTCAAAAATCCCATAGACTTTAGCGCGAGGGAACCGGTAGTGCTAAAATGCTAACTCACTTCCGCGTTTTGGCCTACAGAGTGACGTCGTAACTTCGGCACTCCATTGTGCAGATTTGGGACCTGCGGGACCCGAGTTTGCGCAGTAGTGAGCCGGAAGTAAAGCCGCGGTGTCAAGGTCCCGCCCTCACTCCTTTAGAAACGGTTACTACAAAGTTTACTACAGAGCAACTCATTGTGTCAGTGTGAAATTAACAGTTATGGACATGTAGAAATTAAAGTTGAAGCTCCAATCTCCTACCAAAAATCCCCCAAAAATTCTGTTGGTTGGTACCTCAGTGACTACTTCATTTTGAGAAGCTTTAAGTCACACAGCTGTCAATCATGACGTCACGTTCCCGTTTTTATAGCATCAAATAACTACGACCAAACTTATTTAAAAAAAGGAACACTTAAACTTACATTAGTGTGATAAAAACTGCTATTTTGATTGTTTCGGCGTCCATTAGACTTCATGTGGCGGGCAGGGTTTTAATACCTATACTGGGACCAGCCACCGGGGAGCGATCGAGGCTTTGGCTTCACTTTTCAGGGTTTTATTTATTTATTTAAATTTTATATCATATTATAATGCTTCAACAACACAAACACAAGGTACATTGTCAAATCTGCAACCTTCCATTGCTTGTGTGGCACGCTTGGTTCAAACCAATATATAGCAGATAGTCCAGTATTTGGGAAACATGTTTGAAATAACAATCTTTCGCAATGTTATGGCTCAGTAATGAAGAGTTAACATTTACCTAGGGATCTCTGGTTGATAGTCATTTATTATGCCATCTTTGAGAAGTTTTACCTGAAGACAGCTCCTTATGATCATCCGTTCTAAATGTGACCAGTCAAATGACAGGCCAGCTGGTGTCCTGATGTACATGTCTGTAATTGAGTAAGAAATATGCAGGGAGAGAATGCAGAATCAGGAGGGGACTCTGCGTCTGTCTCTGGAGGGTGTGATCCCACGTAATTCCCACCTAGCTCCGATCGGTGTCCGTGTGCAGCCCCCCGGTCGCCTATTAAGAACTGCTCGGGTAGCTGTGGGGAGTCTGGATTCATTACCGAAGTTGGACACAGACGGAGCAGAAGTTCACCTCATTCTTCCTCTTCCTTCACTGCAGGTGGGAATGCGTATATAAAGTGGACATACCTGCGGTGTGCTCTGATGTGGAACTGAGATGCAGTGGTTAGTGAAGCAGAGCAGCACGATATTAAGATCTTTCAGCTGGACAGACTGTACCTACAGCTGCCGAGAGACAATCGCCCACGGAACTGACCTGAATTACCTCCAAAAAGCCCTCATAGCTCTTTCAGACTCTGCTTTCTTAAAAATGGGCTGTCAGACGATTCAAAATGTGAAATTTAGTTAAATGAACGTCCACTGCCCAGTAGTCTGTTTATAAACATATAGGCTATATATACAGTATTATATACATATACTTGGTTCTTATAAAGTAAAAATATTTCATTGATTTTCTATACATTCTACATCTATTTTTTCACTTATTGGAATCGATAAGCTGTCTAGATATGACAACTTTTCTTGTAGCTTTTATTTTATTTTCCTTTACACATTCTTACATAGCCTTTATGTCAAAGCTATCCACGCCGCCTCAAACTGCGACAGAATCTAAGCTTGCCAGTTACTTTTTACAATACTTTTTTTTGTCAATCATCACAAGGCAATTTTCATTATGCAGTAAAACCCAAAAATGGCACAGGCATTAGAGAGAAACCATCACATTTTGTCGTCTCCTCTAAATCTGGTAGGAAACGGGATTCGTTCTGTCTGTGGGAATGAGGAGCTCGAAATATATCAATAAATTATTTAAAGAGCTGTTTTTCTCCATGCAGTCATTTACAATTCTATATTTAACATCCGTTTGTTTGAGCATTATGGCTCATAGATATATCTTCATATCCCAGAAACACCCCAGCACAGACAAAATGATGAACTGTCTGCTGTCTGACATATTTAACTTCCTGAAATATGCAATTGCCTTTTTAGTCACAGGCTGTCTTGGAGTCTGTGTAAACCTCCTCTGTTGCACAGAATCGTCAACTTATTTTCATTCTTGTCTAGCTATCGTGCTCACCTTGACTTATACATCTATACAATATCAATGCCAAAATGACAGAAACCTATCACATTTTTAATCAGAGACCATTAAAGTGTTATACTAATATTTAGTGTATATTATAATATTTGGTTGCAGTGTTTAAGTTGAAAAAAATGGAAAGTAATAGCAATTCACTAGAGTCATTTGTTTGTGTATTTGGACTGCATTCCTAGACAGCAACATAGTGTCGCCCCAGATCCGACCCACATCTGGTACAAATGGATTCCACACGGTCCAGATGTGGGCCGGACCTGGGCCGACACTATTTCTGTCTGGGTTGGTTATGTCGTATGTTTTTGATTCTATAAAGAACTGGTTTAAACGAGTCATTTGCATCTTGTGATTCAGATATGCTGGTTGCTCTGTTTTTGGTCCACTGATTTGATGGAGAGTTGATGCTCACTACAGCCTAATGTTTTTGATTCACTGAAGAACAATAGTCATTTGTTTGTGAATTGGATTACGCAGGTATCCGTTAATGCATGGACAGCTCTAGTAACTTATCGTTCCCCCTTATTTAGCTCCTTGTTGGTCAGTGAACTGTTACCATCCTTCATTCATTGCCCGTGGTTCATTGCCAACTGTTGTTGTCAGCTTATTTGCAATTATATAAATTCCAACCAAAACCAGAAATGCTAAAAAGTGGTAAAGCATATTAGCTGCATCTCCTTCCACGAAGAGAGAAATCGTCATGATCTCCTTTTATCTTTTGTTTTGAGTGCTGTCTGGTGTTGTAGAGGTTAAGCAGAAACTGAGCAACAAACCTTCAAAAGGATTCTCGATGCTTTGAGTCCACTCCTTCTTTCTTATGGATCAATAGGGGCGTAAAGGAGGCCTCGGCGAGCCTCAGTAGAATCATCCGTTGAACCTGAGCTCAACCTTTGGAGAGTGAACCGTAACCACATAAGCCAACGGATTCTGAAATGAAACTTTTCCTCCTAATGTGATAGATGATGTTTTCAAAGGGTTATCAGACACAGGCTTTTTTCTTTTCATCGAGTTTTCTTCTTTGCCGTGATGTTTGATGGTTCAATTTGCGGTACAATTTTCACACCTATCCAAGTGAGCTGTTAGCCACTTACGTGTAACTGCTGAAAGGCTAGACAATAGGAAGGATAAGGGTAATGCTAACACGAATGAAAAGATGGTTAAGAGAAAATGCACCGATTATGCGGCGGTCAGTTAGAAATCTTCTCTAACAGCGTAAGTCTGATTTATGCAGAGCTCATATGGTTCAGGATTGTGAATGAATGTGTGTTTATCAAAAATAAGCATGCTATTATAAAAGCAAATGCTGCCAAGGAGCATCTGACAAGCCGCTCTAGCCTAAGGATCAACTGTATTTACAGTCTATTTTTGATTCAAGTTTGAATTGAGGTTGCACAAGGATGCAGAATTGAATTTGAAGTAGAATTAAAATCAATTTATGATAAATTCATTTGTAAGACATTCATATACATGTAGCAGTATTTTTAACTATAGCATTTTTATAGATATAAATTTACATTAACCTTTGAGGGCCAAATTGAAAGAGCATTTTATATCCCAGTAAAAAAAAAAAAGAAGAAAATCCATTTCCTTGTAAAAAAAAAAAAAATGAAATCATATTTAAATTTCTGTTCAAAAGTTTGGGGTTGGTAAGAATTTTAAGTCTCCAATGTTCACCAAATGCTCCATTTATTTGTTAAAAAATTACAGCAAAAACAGTAGTACCGTGAACTCTTTTCTATTTTAATATATTTTAAAAATGTTTCTAAATTTTATTTTATTTGGTGTTCAAGAAATGTTTTTTCTTATTAGAGTGAAAACAGTTGTGCTGCATAATATTTTGTGGAAAATGTGATACTTGTTTAGGATTTTTTT